>JARFIY010000048.1:0-600000 GCA_036346155.1 Sinelater perroti
TTTGTTCAAACTTTAGGGTATTTTTTTTCAACAAAGATCGGCATTGGCAAAACAAATGCTCAAATTCGTTGCAAAAACCAAATTATTTAAGCACAACAAATCATTTTGTCTTTTAAGTCTTATTTACACAAGTGTTTTTATAAATCATCATTTACATAGGATTAACAAGTAGCTTTGAAAAGTTTTATTAAATATATATCTTCACACTTTTTTGTTTTATCACGATACAATCGCTTCCCTTTTAAATTCCTAGTACTTGAGATATTACATTTGTTATAAATGTTTATGCTTTAACCAAAGAAGAACTTCCACGAATAATTATTTCTTTTCAAAGTTTATTATTGTAGTCAAAACCATTTAAAGCATCAGAACAATTAGATAGTCCTAGATTGTAAAATTTTAATGTATTAGTAGCATCGTCACATTTATTGCTATTATAGTCATCTCTTGTATGTCAATAATCACTAACTGCTTTAAAAAGTTTATTAGCATTTTCATTATATTTTGATTCAGCAATACTTTCACTGGATAGATATTCGTTTGTTTCATCAAATCATAATAGAGTCGTACATTTGCAATTATTGTCCAAATATACAAAGTTTTTGTCAAAAAATTCAAATTATTTAAAGACAACCCACTAAAAATATACTTTTGTACTATTTGAAGCCTACACATCACAACCTAAGTATTTGTTTTGTTATCAGTAACTTCCATGCATTCAGAGAAGCACTCACCTATAAACAAGTTTTAATTTGGGTGTTGTTTAATGTTACTACTGGTCATGTGCTTCTATTTATTGTAAATATGACCTAGAAAGATTTAACTTTATTGATACGACTTTTAAATTTTTTCAGCCATTATTCGACTAGTGTGAGCTAATTTTCCAAGTTTTCAGGATTAAAGATAGGGTTAATGTTGAATAAAAAGTAAATCGAAATTAAATAGAGCACAAGTCCCAGCACATTTCTCTAGGGCACTTAAGCTCTATGTTAATCACTAACTAAATCACAACTACTAAGAAAACACCAACTATCTCTTTGTCGAGGCTGTTTTGACAAGTGACTTGTATCAAATTGTCGTTTGTGATTTAGCATTGTTCAACTATTGTCAACTTTTATTCTTTCCTTAATAGAACAACTTATGCTACACACACTTGCAATCTCATCAGTTATTTCCTCAGTTGACCTAAGTTGAGTTGCATTGATAGCTCCGTTGCTGGTCATAATTCCCAGACTTTTGGCAAAGCATTTCAAAGCGCACTTTACGCATGGATCTGTAATTTCACTTTGAGGTGCAAGCGATTGGAGTAAAGCAGCTTCCGAAGCTTTAGACTCGCATAAGCATCTGCTCCAGTTCTGTTCTACTAGCTTTAACCACGTACCGATACGACATTACAGCTGAAAATTGTTAACATGCGATTTCAACTTTAGAGGTATTATATTAATCAGTACACTATAAAATATCACTTACGTTTTGTTGAACAGTTGTTGATACTACCATTGCGATTAAAATAAGTTTGAACTTCATTTTAATGTCAATCTTTGTTTGTAACAGAACTAGTGTTGCTTCTGTTGCTTTTTATATTTATATATAGAATCGACGGCAAGTCTATTTTCATAAAGTAAATTAAAATTGTTAGCAACCGTTAAACATATTTAAAATGTAAATATTTTCGAAACAGTAATAATTAATTCAAAACGTATAGTTTTAAACATATTTGTTAATAAAATTACACATATATAATTTTTAATTAGTTAAGAAAAAGGAAATGGATCAATAATTTTAAATCTTCCTAGTTATTTTAATGCAGTAATATTGACCTTCCTTCATTTACGAATACTCATGCAAGCAATAATAAGTTTTGCATAATAGGTAACAACTTTATTACATATTTTATATTATCATACAAACATTAAACGTTATTTAAGCATATAATATAATATAATATAATATTAGCTTACTTTCGTAGTTGTGTAGTTATATTGCACGGTTTTGTTTTATTAAAATATGTTTCTGAAAAATTGTTTGTTATATTTAAAACCAAATAAGGTGCAAATAATTTTTATAATTAATCAGCTTTAATAATTTACTTTAATAGTATTAATTTAAAACTTTATTAAGAGTAATTGTAATAAAAAGTTACTCTCACACGTTTTGTATGTGGAAAGTGTTGTAACGATATTTTAAAACAATACATAAATTTGTGACATCAAATCTAACTATAGTAATAATAAAATCTCTGTAATTTTTATGAATATAACTTTATTATATGCGATAAAGGTTTTTTTAAGCTTATGTTTAAAAAAACAAGTTTAAGATAAATTGGCAAATAAATTTAAATGCAGGTTAGTAATGTAAATTATGTTATGGAAACAAGCTATCTCTGAATTACATTTTGTAATAAATAAGTTAGTCACTATTTTTCTAAAGTACCATGATAATGACCACTTTTATTTTTGTTCTAACGCATTAAGCTAAGAAAATAAAATACTTTTCTTAAAAATAATATTCCAGTTGACTAAAGGAAATAAAATTGATTAATTTGCTACATAGCCGTTTTAGTAAAGATTATTGTGGTTTATTATGTAACAGGTTTTATAGGGTAAATTTTAACTTTCTTTAATTTATTTATTGCCAGATCAACAAACATTATTTGTTATACACAGCATGGGTAAGAAAATGGAATATAATAATAATTTATACTATAACATTGTGTAACGGAGTAATGGTCACAGTGAGGTTAACTCGCCTATTCGAGCTGTTAATACTATGTCCCAAATTATTTTACGTTGGTGTCTAGTATGAGTATTCGGTTTACAGAGTTTATAATAATCACTTGAGTTTAAGATAAACTTTTTCCCACACTCTTTAATAAATTGATCGATGGTTTGGATGCCTAGCTCTTTATGCAGCTGTGTATTACAAACATACCACTGTGCGTTCACTGCAATTCTTAACACTATTTTGGAAGCGGTGAATTTTCTGTGTTAGTTTTCGAAGTATTGTACCTAACTGGTGATGCATATAAAGCTAGAGGTTGTAGCAATGTTTTGTACAGTAGAAAGGTGCTTTCAATTTTCAGGGTTGATTTGAAATGTTAACTAAAGGAATACATTTTAGGATATAACCTTTAATAAAAAATGTAACAAACAGTCTGAAAATGCACATGTTCCATTCCAACGGCACCTCACAGCACACGTCTATTTAGAAACGTATGAAATTTCCTGTTGTGGATAATTAAGATCGCAAAATCATTTTATTAAATATTTTCGTAATAATTTTTATTTATCCCTTATTAATATAGATAAAAGTAAAAATTTTAAATCAGTTCTGGTGGTTTATTAAAAAACGGATATGTATGTTATTGTGTCCATAAAAAGTAGGTAAATGTATTTCTGTAAAATTATAAATAATATTCCCAAGCCTAGGTGGTCCAATATCCACGTACGGCCGACTATTGTCAGAACAGAAAGCCCAGCCCCATGACTCGGTATGACCGCTGAACAACTTGGACTATTTAGACTATTTATATTCTTAAGCAACCAACCACATCTAAGGCATCTTATGTCTAAGAGGATAATTGCCCACGTACAGCCAATTTCCGGCGGCACCTAAGACTCATAATTCTACCTGGACCATCTAGGCCATTTCCATTGTTCGTGTAAAAAACTCTTAGCTAAAATTAACATATATAATATATATTCCAAATATTAAATTTTTATTTAAAACTCTAATTTATCTTTTGCTACAACATAATGACTAGGAGAAATTAAAACTGTCAAAGCTATGCATTCTAAATTTGCATTTAATTCAACTATAATTTACGGAAAAATTAAATTTTTTAAAATATTTTATAAGTACTATCAATTATATTTATAATAATAGATTTTACGTAGCTGTTTATATACAAGCTCAAAATTTATAATGACTTTATAAGTCAAAGGTTTAAATAATTCAGTACGACATACAATGCAACTAATCTGATCGTCTTAAATTACAATATTTTTGTATACATGTTTATTATGCAATTTAGATTTAACGGCAAGTTACAGTAATTTCAAAGCATTTCACTAGCTTATTATTGTATATGGTATAATAAAATTACTAGGTCGTTTAATTGCAAATAATTCGATGACTTCAAATCAACGTTATTAAATAATTAAATATTACAAGCAAATTATATAAATATTGTATAATATATGATTTTAACTTAGAAGTTTGTATTACACAATGTCAAAATCTTAATAATGACATTTATTAATCAAATTATAAATTTAAAAACTAACTAAGCTAGTTATTTTAAATTAAATGGCGATTTTTGTCATAATAAACAATTGTTAAGAAGTTATTTTTAGCTTATGCATAGAACCTATTAGTTGTAACTTGCAAATAATTAATTATCTAAAGTGTTTATATAGTAGAGTTCATTTAAACTTCATCCATAAATGATAGTTATAGAGGAAACAAAGCTATGAGAGTCATACATTACTAGAGGAAAAATATTTTTCTAATAATTCAAATTTGTCTAACTCTTGACTCTTGACTCTTGTGAAACTGTAAGGTGACATTGCTATACAAATTCTTAGCTATAAGAGATAAATAAATGTGCAACTAATTTTGCACTGTTTTCTATATAATTTATTATGTAAAATGAAATAAAGTCATTCAGTTGAGTTGATTGTAGCACTACTTTTAGTAACTGTAAATATTTATTAATAATTTCTTTCGTGGCAGTTGTTTTCAGGACTTTTAAAATGTGCTGCATCTTTACATCACGACCCTGCTTACTTTATTGCTCATAAATTTATTTATCTAAAATAAAACGGTTATGTAGGAAGAATATAAGGTAGCGACAAAATTTCGTCATTGATTTCTTTTGTTGATTTTTGTTCCAAAAAGGTAATTGGATTTTACCGCAAATTTCAGTTTTATTAGTATTGGGCTGTCTCAAAGAGCTTGTCTTCTAGTAATTGTCAAGCAACAAATTAATATCGGAATAATTTGGAACTGTAGAATACTTATCTATAAGAAAAATACTTTATGAGCACAAATCAAAGTTTGTGCTTTTAGCCCCACAGAGCATACCCATAAATATTTTCCAAATTGTGACAAACACCAAACAGTTCTCAAAAGGTGATAATCTTCTTGGCATCTAATGGATGTACTGCTTATCAATGAAATATATTTCACCAATAAATCCTATCTTAAAATATTACATTACCACCTTTATCATACGGCACACCATAATAATACTTCCTATCCTAAAACGGCACTCCTAATCAAATCATCAGCTAACCAATTTTTTAAAGACGACTAACATTAAAGCACCACTGCTATGTATGATCTAACACTTTCTGCAGTACATTGTCCACCGTGTCATAACACTTTCAAACGTTTTTATGTGTATTAAATTACAAATTTGTCAAAAGGGTATTCAAAATTGGTATAACTAAAATTAGCAATAGCGGAAACCTCAGATATTGACCTAGTAATCCAAATAATTACAGATCTAGAAACTAGCCATTTTTTGACACCTTACCCAGAAGTATATTCAAATTACAATTTATCTTCCTACCACACACTAATTTTAACAGCAGATGGTTCGCCACTTATAAATATTGTATAAGTAAAATTGTATCCAATAAAACAAACTGGAACATATTCAGAATTTAGATTAAATCTAAAATGAAAAACTAAAATTAAAAACGTCTCTTAAAATAGGACTTAACATGTTAATTACAGTTATACAACAAACTATCAAGCAAACTATATGTAACAAAAGCAAACAAGAAAGTGCAAAAATATACAGTTTGATATAAAAAAAGATTGTCGAAAAGATACTACAACGAAGTTTTTTTTGGCGCACTTACAAGCACTGTAGCCGCAAGGGCTTATAGTGGAGTCAAATTAGATTTTCACTTCTGAAAAATTCCTGTTTTTCTGATTTTTGCGGGAATCTATTCGTAAAGGTGTACAGAATAACATATCAAAATGTTGCCGCACGAAACCTTGTACAAAATTTTTATTTTACAAAAGAAACATATATAACACTTGTTACAATGAGTAAAATTGAGCAAGCAGTAAATTGTTAACTAACGCACTAAGTGACGTTGTATCGACTGTCTGCCAACGTGAATAGCAGGACCGCCTGAGCGCGCGCACTGGACGTAACTTAGTGTAGCTTTTGATTGACAAAAGCAATGGATATAAAACCAATTGGACATTAAAACGTAAGTATTCCTTGAAGTATTACATATGTTTAAATCTTTTCTTAAGTTCTTTTAAGTCTTCATATTGAAGTGTGAAGTCGAGCGTTGTGCTAATTCTCGATAATTTCCTTAAATTCGTTATAAACTAAGTAAACTAAACAAAAAAAATAATCGAATAGATGGGTAGTATACCTAAAGTGATTATCTAAAATACAGCATTAGTCACAAAAATTAGAAAATTTTATTTTGCAAAATTCCGACCTCTGAAGTACGTCAATATTCAAAAATTATGTTTCTCCGATTCGAGTTTCTAACTTTGACCATTAATATTTAAGTCTTACAAAATAATATATATATATATATATATATATATATATATATATATATATATATATATATATATATATATTGATATAGGACTATTTAGCTTATCTCTGTGTGTGTATTAATTTATTTGGAAAAATGTTTCGTTGATGTAGATTGTAGATTCTTATACCAATAATTTCAAGCTCACATTTTTATGTAGGTTTTTGAAATATACCAGAATAGATAAATAATTTAAATAAAAGGTTGTAGGAACAAACATTTCTTATAATTAGCAATAAATATATCTTTTGAAATAGTTACAAGATTGATTGTTTTGAATTAATTTGGATTTAACATTTGTTGAATAAATTGACGTTAAGGAATTTCAGCTAATTAAAAAAATGTCTAAATTATATTATTAATGAGATTAACGGATATTTAAAATTGTAAATTAGATTCCAATATTGCAGGATTATTAGTATATAGTATCTAAATACTATTGTAACGCTAAGTTTGCTCGAGTGGTGTTTTTCATTTTACTATGTTACGTATATCACACGACAGTTTATTTTGTTTTCACAATTTTTATTTAATTCCGTTTATCAAATTGCTTGCTTTAATTTATTTTATAATATTTAGGTAGCTTTTCAATATATTATTTTATTTTAAAACCATACATAGCACCTATACTATAAGGGAAATTGTTATATCAATGTGCTATAATATACAGAATTTTAGACCACTCGCTCAAACAAGACATTGAAACGCATTCTATTTATATCGGATGTCCCAGAAAGACAAAACAATATTTTTGGGGTAGAAAAGAAAAAGAAAAAGACTAATACATAACATATAACTTTATACAAATATGTACTCCAGATAATTTCTGAGACAAAACTACTTTGTATACGTACTCAAAGATAGACGTTAAATATCTTTCTCTTTATTTTTTTCTACCTCGTTATTTGATAATTACATTTTAGATAATATTTAACTATTTTGATTGTAAAAGTGTTTAGAATACACTAATATAAAACATTAATTGTTTCTTTTAATTCTATGTAGAAGTGTTTATTACGAATGTCAGGCAGTTTTATTATTATTGGATATGCAGGCATCCATTATATATTAATGTCTTGGCATTGACAAATACTTTTCACACCTTTCTATATGACGATTTTTCAGTTGTAACCTCAAATTGCAAAATATTGGATTTTTAAAAAGACTGATTTGTTGGGCATCCTACTTTATTGTTTATTTGAAAAAACTGCATGATTATTACAATGACGACACTTCAGCCGTAATTGGAAATTGCTGTAAAAAATGATTGTGCCTTGAATGCTTTTCTAACAATAACCATTATCATAACCAGTAAAATTTGCTTAATATTATTATTCATATTGTTTATATATTTATTTTAATGTTAACATTTGAGCACTACTGCGACATGCAGTTGCAGTCACTCAAGGAAAGAGATAAAAAAATTTAAATCGTTCTAAAAAATAAAGACAACGGGTAGATTCAAGAAGTTTTTCGTTGTCTGTAAAGAATTTTGTATATCTAGATGTTATGCAATTGCAATAAAAGTACAAAACACCTGTTATTTCGTACAACAAGAAAAAAGTAACAAAATAATAAAGAATACGCAATCTCTTGCAAAACAATAATCATTGGATTTATATAACAAACTATGGATAATTTACTAACAAATGTATTTTTGTAATAAACGTGCATTATTTTTAAAAGCTAGAACAAAAATATAAATTCATATCTTGCTACTGAGGTGTACCAAAAGTCCTGAATCAGCAGCAAAATTTTTTTTTTATACTTATAGTACTGTAGTAACCTTTACTTTTGTATTCCAGATAAGTTTGCAAGAAAGTAAACTTTGAGTTTTGATCCGCTATTGCTGGAAACGAGAACTTTGAAAAACTAACTAAAAATGAAACAAACCTTCAAAATTGCACCACACGTAAATTATGATCTTCTTATCAAAAGATCTTTACGTGCAACTGTCGGAGGATTGTGTCCGTTTAAAACCCACTTCTTTTGCCGATTGCGATTGACCAAAGAGACCTACTTCTCATTGAACGCTTCCAAAATCGGTTGTTCAATAAGCAGTTAGCGGGAAATCTCGACTTTTTGGCGACTTGTGCTTCACTAAGTTCGTGCGGATCTTGAAGGGACTTCTTATGGACAAAATCGAATTTCTAAAGGTGCCTATAAATCAGAGGCTCCCAAGCTTTTTTCCCTCATTGACCACTTTGAAAGTTTTGCTGGTTCCGGTGGACCCCCTGCAGCTATATTTCTACCATATTCCCAAAACTCGAAGAAAATGTGAAGATTAGATCTAACTACGGAAATTTGCGTTGGGGCTGAGTTATTGGTTAATTAATTAATTGATTGTGCTGTGAGTGGATGTCAAAAAAGTAAAGTTAACCAATCAAAAAAGTCATTCTATCCAACTTTACTCCTTTGACATCTACCCACAACACAAGAAACCCATCAATTCTCACATATTTTATTTAGAAAACTCCCCATTCGAAGCGGTAAAAATAAAAAGAAAAATAGTATATTTCCTTGTGTTGTATTTATTCAAATATGTAATTATTACACTATTAATTATTATTGAGTCGTAATATAATTAAAATAAAATATTAATAACGTAACCTAACTTCTAAAATGACAATCACAAAATAGTCATAATTTTAGTGGGAGGAATGTACTTAATGGATTGACAACAAATTATCAATATTTGTCTTCAGTTTATTTAGAAATAACCGCAAATCTTCCCGTTCTGTGATATTCAATCTGCTCCTTTTTTGTTTTGTTAAAAGGTATGTAACGACACTAAAACTTTTTTCGTAAAGATATGACGGTGGGAAACGCTATCAAAAGCTTTCTCGCAATTCCCCACAGTCCAGGATATTTTTTGAGTATTTCTGCCTGCAGCCAAAATGTTTGATACTCTTTTTTAAATTTCACCGTTCCATCAAGTGGATTTATGATCCATGGTGGTATTTCCATCGTCAGAATATCTTCAAATCTGATTTTAAAGTCATCATGCAGGGCAATTAAATGTTGAACGTATGTGTGAATATCCTCATCAAGGCATTCTACCTGTGACAAGTTCGAAAACTGGGAAAATTTGCGCCGACTAATATTTTGCTTCATAAATTTCAGTTTTCCAAGAAAAGCTGTAATTACACTCTTTGTTTTTATTAAATTGAGACTGTCCCCTTGTAATTGTAAGTTAATGTCATTCAAATACGCGATGTCTGCTTTCAAATTGATCAGGTTTTTTTTAAAAATTTGGATCTTTTCTTTCCAGAAACTCTAAAACTGATTCAAAAAGTGAGAAAAATCTTGTTAAACATGCACCTTTCGACAACCAGCGTACTTCAGTATGTAAGAGCAATCGTTGAAAGTCTTCATCATTTTCATCGCATTTAAACGCGTATTCAATGCATTGCTTCTTATTTTGTTAACTGCATTAATCACAAATTGAAGCGATTGGTGCAATTTAGCACTCAAATTTTTCGCTACTAGGTGTTGTCGGTGGATGATACAGTGAATTGCAGTTACCTCTGGTATAATTCTTTTAAGATGGCTTATAAACCCACGACATCGGCCGGCCATGGTAGGAGTTCTATCTGTTGCCACCGAAATAACGTTTGTGAATGAAATCGATTTTTACTTAAAAAATCACTCTGGACATTAAATATTGATTCACCTTTAGTATCCTTCTCCAAAGCTTTCGCGAATATTAGCTCTTTATGAATTTCTTCGTCCATAACAAATCGAACATATGCCAATAATAATGCTTCATTACCAGATAAAGTTAACTCGTCCAGTTGAATAGAAAAATGAGTTGTTTGCAGATAATTACACAAGAAGCTTTCAATATCAGAGCTCATTTCATCAATATGTCTTTGTACAGTGTTGTTACTCAAAGAAATTCTTTTGAGTATGTCAAATGGAGATTTGTGCAGAACTGTTTTTAAAACCTCTTTAACAGCGGGTAAAATTAACTGTTCTCCAATGGTGTGCGATTTTTCAGATTTCGCTATAAGTAATGAGATATTGTTAGATGCCCGCAAGCCATCATCGTTACTTTCCGACGTTGAAGCGAACATACTGTGCACGGTGGGACCCTTTTCATATTTTTCCTTCAATGTTTGAAAATATTTCAAATCTTTACCTATTTTATCAGGATAACTCCTTCTTAGGTGATCTTCGAGCTTCGATGGTTTCATAGAGTCATTGCTCAAAAATTTGTTCCATAAAAGGCATATGAGCAATCGCTTGTCTGCCTTTGATGGAAGAAAACCAAATTTTAAATAATCAACACTGTACTGTCGACAGTCCTTCTTAGATTCAGCTATGTTACCTACCTGTAAATAAAAAAAAAACTTTGTTGTAGTAATCTTAAGGCGGTCTTACTTAACAGGATATGGCTGATTATTGCAATGAAATAAACAAAGTACCGGCGGCAAACTGATTCTAATTATTAAAAGCAATAAATCGCTAAGATCAATAAATGAGTTTTATGAAAACGGCTGAACCGATTTTAATGTAATGTAAAACATTTTTTCATTAATTATATTTTTATATATTTCTGTAAATTCGATAGAAAATACTTGTAAATAATATTTTGATATCAAAACTTCGCGATTTTAATTATTTATTTATTACTTTGATGCACGTTACGAGTATGTAGTATATAAAGACACGTACAATTTATGAAAATATATTTAATTATTAGTGAACCACCAGTCGGGTAATAAAAAAATTACTAATAAAGTAGGGACAAGAAGTTCAACCTTTCTCGGCTTTTTGTTCTTTTATGGAAGCATCTAATAATGGCTCTGTTCAGTATTTCATTTTTTATACGTACCTATTACACGCCAACATTACAAATATACTTATTACAACATAAATATATCTCCTATCGCAGGTGCGTTGGAAGAGACTTCTTTTAGGAAGAAGCCTCACCTTTTGTACCTACGTATTTTTTTGTAATTTGTCCATTTTTTGTTTACTTACGTGTACAATAAATTGTAAAATAAATAGATAAATAATAAGTAAAATAAAAGTATGTATAACAAATAGGCAAGTAAGTACTTACTTTTCCGACAGTGGCAAACACTAACATCGACTCACTTTACTTTACTTTTCTTTTCGAAATTCGGGAAACAAATGAATAACGTTTATCCGTAGCAGTCGTATTTATATTGGTGAAGAATCAAACAAGCTCATGCAAGATTGCAAGCGCACACACTACAAGTCGTACTTCGTCCCTATGCACGTCTGAACAAGCATTGCGGACGGCGGCAGCGCTTTGGAAGTCTCGACACGTTGTACTGAATATGGAATATGCAAGTTTTTACAAGTAATAGTGGCTGAGCTTCTTACAATTATCTGCCTATATTGATAGGGGAACTCAAACCAACATTTTAGTTCTTCACTATCGAAACCAGATACATTTTCGTGGACTCGCGCTTACGAATTGTGAACCCACATTTTTTTGTCACGCCAACGTAGACCCCCGTCGAGTCTCCCGTGGACCCCTGGGGGTCCACCTGGACCACTTTGGGAAGCAATGCTATAAATCGTTGATTTGTCAACTCCAAGTTCACAATCCATATTTTGAGTGTTTGACAAAGCTTTGGTGTCCAAAGCAGCTTGGACGTCACAATTATCCAACTTTAATGGCCTACAAAAGCAATGCAAATTTTTAAGGCTATTTATAAGATCATTGGATTTGAAGCCCCGTTTGAAACTTTTGACTAATAATAATTAAGTTATCGAAAGCCCGACAATAACTCCGTACGGCTTCGGAGTCTACAATTTACCCAACTTGCTGCAAATTTAAATTTTATTGTTAATTTATTTACTAAAGTTTATTAGTCTTATGTAGTTGTTGCTGCCTACCGTCCGGTTACGTCAGAAATATCGTAAATTGCCATGCGCTTTACTTTAGACCCATTTTATGCAACTTTCCGAAAATTGATATTTAGTTAAGTCCGAGACGCTTTTCAACTTGTTGTTGTGTATAAATAGGACTGTTGCTTATCCGCGCTTCCAAGTCTTCCATTGTAAATGTAGGATGTAGCATTCTTGTCAACAACAAAGCAATTTTTTCCACAAATCTAAGCAGTACTTTAGCCTACTGAAACTTGTATCGATCGAATACAACATTGGATATAAAACTTTTGTTAGTTATTTTTACCATTATTTTCTTAGGTAATGTATATAAATATAATTACTCAAAAGCGATAGTGTAGATTTTGGTTAACTGATTTTCAAGAACAAATTGCTATAAAAGCTACGCGGAACTAAAACATTAAAATTATATCTTTTTAGATACAAATAGATTAGGTAATGGTATGCCTCTAATTACATGCAGGTCCTTTTAATAAAATATAATCCGGCACTATAGTGAATCGCTAAAAAAATTGCGTCAATTATTATAGACAGTCTATATTATGAATTAATTGAAACGGTCCCTAATTAAAGTGAATATCAACTGTAACATAATTGGATTTAGTGCTACTAATTGTGTTATACCAAATAATATACGTGCTTTCCGTAATATTAAGAAAATAAATCAAATAAAGCAGAGAGTATAAAATGTGCTATAGAATTATAATGGTACAAGAACAGTCATATTCATTTTGATAGTTATAAAAACAAATTAAAAAAAATTAACAATTATTTAATTATTAATTTTCTAATTAACAGCGAAAATTTAATTAGCAAAGTATACTACTACATCTTTTATCATGCAACATCTAAAGAATGCAAATTAATAATGTAGTAATAAGTACATAAATAGTCAAGTTCGCGTTAGCAACAATAGTTACGTTTTTTTGTCGCAATATCCCTGCACTATTTTTTATATATAAGGAAATATTTGGAAGCAGCAGTAGTTATATTATAGATGTTTTGTTTGCAAGTCAAAATGAAATTCGCTTATGTTTTTATTACCCTGTTGGTAGCGGTAGCAGCACAACAGGAGGTAAGTACTATTATATTGTAAGTACAACAGCATCTTGTTTATAACTATAAATAAATACTGTTTTAATTCCAATTTAGGGTAAATAAAATGACTTGTTCATTTATATCTCGTTTACGATAGTAAAGCACTGGTTAAATTAGGTCGATTTTTATTGGGTTCTTTTTTGTTATATTCTGTTATAATCAGAATAAAAATTAGTGCGCTAGTATGCAATTCAAAATAAGTATGTGTTTGTAATAAACTTCAATGTGGACGCGCGGTTAAGGCGCATGAATGCGGCGCTGATGGGCCCAATTTTATTCTCGGTATTCGTATGCCTAGCTGGTAACCTACTTAGTTACTAAAAATAATTAGGTACCTGCTCTTCCTTCCAACTACATATAATAATATGGGCGTCTAAGCTACACCATTATGTATTTTTAATACCAATCTTTTCTTGGTTACACAATTAACAATAATAATAAAAGTTAAAACATTAAATAAATAGCAAATTGATATTTAATTTTTAGATGCAAAATATCCTCGATGCATGGCTAAGGCTAGTGGCACCCTACTGGTATGAGTGCTTGTATCGATCCGGAGCTTCGGAAGCTGTTGTATTGAAGACATTTTCGTATCCTTACGAACTAACAGATCCTCGAGCACAATGCGCTATGGGCTGTTTTGCTCAAAAGATCGGTATTATGAGCGCCACCGGAGAAATTAATAAAATTAATTATAGGTTACTAGAAGGAGTGACGGATGAAGCTGTGCAGCTGTGCAGCGATATCAGTCATAGCAAGGACTTATGTAAAGAAAATACTGATTTATTTAGGTGCACAATCAACGTGCTCTCTAAATCAACGAGCTCGGCAAACAAACCTCTTTGGCATTAAATAAATTCCTTCTACATATGATTACCATACTAAATCTCACTGACATAAGTTTAAATATGTTCATGATAGATAATAAAAGTTGAATAATTAATCAGCAGCAACTGAACCCGTTAATATTTACATATATTGCACTCACTAATTTCACGATTTGTAAAAATGATGTATAATTTCGAATAAATGATAATACTATTGATTTTTGTGGTTATTTTTGTTAATATTGTACCTTAAACAATTCATCTCTGGGACTTAGTAGAAGTAAAGTTTCCCCAATATCTTCCTTCTTGGAATATTTGGACACATTCTGATGTTAAGGTATTACTTCGTCAGTGATTCAACAACTGCTCCTACAACCGACCACTTGTCCTAGTCGGAAAATGTACAAATCAAATTTATAGCGGTGTGGAGGTATATGTAGAGTTAATTACTAAAACTTTAAATAAAAATATACTGAGAAAGAAGTGCGTAAAATTAAACGTAAAAAAAGAACTCTAATTTTTTCTAAGAAACGAGTTAATATTAAAAAGCCAGTTAATGTATCAAAACTAACAACATAGCACCGCAAATAAACAGATTTTCCATTCTATCAAATCAAATGAAAAATGTAATACAAATAGCAACCAAAATTTTCTCTAAAGATACAAAAAAACTTCAATCAATTTATCAAGTCACAAATTACTTTAATATGGTTAAAAATGTGTGTGTGTGTGTGTGTGTGTGTGTGTGTGTGTGAGTGATAGAGAGAGAGAGAGAGAGAGAGAGAGAGAGAGAGAGAGAGAGAGAGAGAGAGAGAGAGAGAGAGAAAAGTGTGTGTGTGTGTAGTTCGCAGCATGTAAATTAATTGAATATAGGAAATAATTGAACAGCAGTGAATGCCACTTTCAAAAATTTGAGTGGTCAAACTTACATTGCGTTACAGAAAAAAAATTAAAATTCAAAGTTCAATTTTTTTATGCGAACAACTGATTTTTTTTCTTATTTATTATTAAGAAATTAAATTTGTTACCCATTATTAAAAAAAGTTAAAAAGTGGGTAGCTGGGGGTGTTTGAAGAATCGCCAAAATCATTTTTAAACCGATCATACTTGATTTTTGAGAATTGAGACATATATGCACGCAATTTTTTCGAAAAATTTTAAATCAAGACGAATCGATTTTAAATTTCTTTTAGCAATTTTTTGAGTAAAATCAAATAACTTCTTTCTTATCAATTTTTTTCTAAACCTCTTCTTTCCTTGAATTTTCAGTCAATCCACTGACTCTACGAAAAAAATTAAAGGGAAATATTTTGTGTACTTTTTTACCTAGAAAACGATGCCGTAAAGTAAAATTTATAACGCTGTTTTCAATTTTTTTTTCTTAATTTTGTCAATTTTTTTTCCGTCTTCCGGTCTTACTTCTGGTTTTTGACAATGTATATCGAGTTGAACTAAAAAGGGCCACACGGCATCATAAAGTTGAGTCTTCAGCTTTCATTTGCACTAGGGATCGACCTATAAAAGCGCGTTAAAGAATGAGTAGGTGGGGTGTTCAATTTCCCGGAGAATGACCCATATATATATATATATATATATATATATATATATATATATATATATATATATATATATATATATATTATATAGGACTATTTAGCTTATCTCTGTGTGTGTATTAATTTATTTGGAAAAATGTTTCGTTGATGTAGATTGTAGATTCTTATACCAATAATTTCAAGCTCACATTTTATGTAGGTTTTGAAATATACCAGAATAGATAAATAATTTAAATAAAAGTTGTAGGAACAAATATTTCTTATAATTAGCAATAAATATATCTTTTGAAATAGTTACAAGATTGATTGTTTTGAATTAATTTGGATTTAACATTTGTTGAATAAATTGACGTTAAGGAATTTCAGCTAATTAAAAAAATGTCTAAATTATATTATTAATGAGATTAACGGATATTTAAAATTGTAAATTAGATTCCAATATTGCAGGATTATTAGTATATAGTATCTAAATACTATTGTAACGCTAAGTTTGCTCGAGTGGTGTTTTTCATTTTACTATGTTACGTATATCACACGACAGTTTATTTTGTTTTCACAATTTTTATTTAATTCCGTTTATCAAATTGCTTGCTTTAATTTATTTTATAATATTTAGGTAGCTTTTCAATATATTATTTTATTTTAAAACCATACATAGCACCTATACTATAAGGGAAATTGTTATATCAATGTGCTATAATATACAGAATTTTAGACCACTCGCTCAAACAAGACATTGAAACGCATTCTATTTATATCGGATGTCCCAGAAAGACAAAACAATATTTTTGGGGTAGAAAAGAAAAAAGAAAAAAGACTAATACATAACATATAACTTTATACAAATATGTACCCACTCCAGATAATTTCTGAGACAAAACTACTTTGTATACGTACTCAAAGATAGACGTTAAATATCTTTCTCTTTATTTTTTTCTACCTCGTTATTTGATAATTACATTTTAGATAATATTTAACTATTTTGATTGTAAAAGTGTTTAGAATACACTAATATAAAACATTAATTGTTTCTTTTAATTCTATGTAGAAGTGTTTATTACGAATGTCAGGCAGTTTTATTATTATTGGATATGCAGGCATGCATTATATATTAATGTCTTGGCATTGACAAATACTTTTCACACCTTTCTATATGACGATTTTTCAGTTGTAACCTCAAATTGCGAAATATTGGATTTTTAAAAAGACTGATTTGTTGGGCATCCTACTTTATTGTTTATTTGAAAAAACTACATAATTATATTGGAAATTACTGTAAAAAATGATCGTGCTTTGAATGCTTTTCTAACAATCACCATTATCATAACCAGTAAAATTTGCTTAATATTATTATTCATATTGTTTATATATTTATTTTAATGTTACATTTGAGCACTACTGCGACATGCAGTTGCAGTCACTCAAGGAAAGAGCTAAAAAAATTTAAATCGTTCTAAAAAAATAAAGACAACGGGTAGATTCAAGAAGTTTTTCGTTGTCTGTAAAGAATTTTGTATATCTAGATGTTATCCAATTGCAATAAAAATACAAAACACCTGTTATTTCGTACAACAAGAAAAAAGTAACAAAATAATAAAGAATACGCAATCTTTTGCAAAACAATAATCATTGGAATTATATATAAAACTATGGATAATTTACTAACAAATGTATTTTTGTAATAAACGTGCATTATTTTTAAAAGCTAGAACAAAAATATAAATTCATATCTTGCTACTGAGGTGTACCAAAAGTCCTGAATCAGCAGCAAAAATTTTTTTTTATACTTATAGTACTGTAGTAACCTTTACTTTTGTATTTCAGATAAGTTTGCAAGAAAGTAAACTTTGAGTTTTGATCCGCTATTGCTGGAAACGAGAACTTTGAAAAACTAACTAAAAATGAAGCAAACCTTCAAAATTGCACCACACGTAAATTATGACCTTCTTATCAAAAGATCTTTACGTGCAACTGTCGGAGGATTTTGTCCGTTTAAAACCCACTTCTTTTGCCGATTGCGATTGACCAAATCATTGAACGTCACAATTCGCTTCCAAAATCGGTTGTTCAATAAGCAGTTAGCGGCAAATCTCGACTTTTTGACGACTTGTGCTTCACTAAGTTCGTGCGGATCTTGACGGGACTTCTTATGGACAAAATCGAGTTTCTAAAGGTGCCTATAAATCAGAGGCTCCCAAAAATTTTTTCCTCGTCGACCACTTTGAAAGTTTTGCTGGTTCCGGTGGACCCCCTGCAGCTACATTTCTACCATATTCCCAAAACTCGAAAAAAATGTGAAGATTAGATCTAACTGTGGAAATTTGCGTTGCGGCTGAGTTATTGGTTAATTAATTAATTGATTATGCTGCGAGTGGATGTCAAAAAAGTAATTCCATCCAACTTTACTCCTTTGACATCTACCCACAACACAAGAAACCCATCAATTCTCACATATTTTATTTAGAAAACTCCCCATTCGGAGCGGTAAAAATAAAAAGAAAAATAGTATATTTCCTTGTGTTGTATTTATTCAAATATGTAATTATTACACTATTAATTATTATTGAGTCGTAATATAATTAAAATAAAATGTTAATAACGTAACCTAACTTCTACAATGACAATCACAAAATAGTCATAATTTTAGTGGGAGGGATGTACTTAATGGATTGACAGCAAATTATCAATATTTGGCTTCAGTTTTGTTAGAAATAACCGCAAATGTCCCCGTTCTGTGATATTCAATCTGCTCCTTTTTTGTTGTGTTAAAAGGTTTGTAACGATATGACGAGGGAAACGCTATCAAAAGCTTTCTCGCAATTTCCCACAGTCCAGGATATTTTTTGGGTATTTCTGCCTGCAGCCAAAATGTTTGATACTCTCTTTTAAATTTCACCTGCAGTTCCTCATTAGTGCTAAGCTCGAGTAGTTCCTCTTGTAATATCACATTCTCCACTTCCGTTTCATCAAGTGGATTTATGATCCATGGTGGTATTTTCATCGTCAGAATATCTTCAAATCTGATTTTAAAGTCATCATGCAGGGCAATTAAATTTTGAACGTATGTGTGAATATCCTCATCAAGACATTCTACCTGTGACAAGTTCGAAAACTGGGAAAATTCGTGCCGACTAATATTTTGCTTCATAAATTTCAATTTTCCAAGAAAAGCTGTAATCATTTGTTTTTATAAAATTGAGACTGTCCCCTTGTAATTGTAAGTTAATGTCATTAAATTTTTTGAACAAATATGTCAAATACGCGATGTCTGCTTTCAAATTGATCAGGTTTTTTTAAAAATTTGGATCTTCACTTTCCAGAAACTCTAAAACTGATTCAAAAAGTGAGAAAAATCTTGTTAAACATGCACCTTTCGACAACCAGCGTACTTCAGTATGTAAGAGCAATCGTTGAAAGTCTTCATCATTTTCATCGCATTTAAACGCGTATTCAATGCATTGCTTCTTATTTTGTTAACTGCATTAATCACAAATTGAAGCGATTGGTGCAATTTAACACTCAAATTTTTCGCTACTAGGTGTTGTCGGTGGATGATACAGTGAATTGCAGTTACCTCTGGTATAATTCTTTTAAGATGGCTTATAAACCCACGACATCGCCCGCCCATGGTAGGAGTTCTATCTGTTGCCACCGAAGTAACGTTTGTGAATGAAATCAATTTTTCCTTAAAAAAATCACTCAGGACATTAAATATTGATTCACCTATAGTATCCTTCTCCAAAGTTTTCGCGAATAGTAGCTCTATGAATTTCTTCGTCCATAACAAATCGAACATATGCCAATAATAATGCTTCATTACTCAGGTAATGTTGACTCGTCCAGTTGAATAGAAAAATGAGTTGTTTGCAGATAATTACACAAGAAACTTGCAATATCAGAGCTCATTTCATCAATACGTCTTTGTACAGTGTTGTTACTCAAAGGAATTCTTTTGAGTATGTCAAATGTAGATTTGTGCAGAACTGTTTTTAAAACCTCTTTAACAGCGGGTAAAATTAACTGTTCTCCAATGGTGTGCGATTTTCCAGATTTCGCTATAAGTAATGAGATATTGTTAGATGCCCGCAAGCCATCATCGTTACTTTCCGACGTTGAAGCGAATATACTGTGCACAGTGGGTCTCTTTTCATATTTTTCCTTCAATGTTTGAGAATATTTCAAATCTTTACCTATTTTATCAGGATGACACCTTCTTAGATGATCTTCGAGCTTCGGTGGTTTCATAGAGTCATTGCTCAAAAATTTGTTCCATAAAAGGCATATGGGCAATCGCTTGTCTGCCTTTGATGGAAGAAAACCAAATTTTAAATAATCAACACTGTACTGTCGACATTTCTTCTTAGATTCAGCCATGTTTCGTATCAGTCACCTACCTGTAAATAAAAAAAAACTTTGTTGTAGTAATCTTAAGGCGGTCTTAATTAACAGGATATGGCTATTTTAACAGGATTAATTGATTATTGCAATGAAATAAACAAAGTACCGGCGGCAAACTGATTCTAATTATTAATAGCAATAAATCGCTAAGATCAATAAATGAGTTTTAGGAAAACGGCTGAACCGATTTTAATGTAATGTAAAACATTTTTTCATTAATTATATTTTTATATATTTCTGTAAATTCGATAGAAAATACTTGTAAATAATATTTTGATATGAAAACTTCGCGATTTTAATTATTTATTTATTACTTTGATGCACGTCACCAGTATGTAGTATATAAAGACACGTACAATTTATGAAAATATATTTAATTATTAGTGAACCACCACACAGTCGGGTAATAAAAAAAATTACTAATAAAGTAGGGACAAGAAGTTCAACCTTTCTCGGCTTTCTGTTCTTTTATGGAAGTATCTAATAACGGCTCTGTTCAGTATTTAATTTGTAATACGTACCTACTACACGCAAACATTACAAATATACTTATTACAACATAAATATATCTCCTATCGCAGTGGTTGGAAGAGATTTCTTTAGGAATAAGCCTCACCTTTTGTACCTACGTATTTTTTGTAATTTGTCCATTTTTGTTTACTTACGTGTACAATAAATTGTAAAATAAATAGATAAATAATAAATAAAATAAAAGTATGTATAACAAATAGGCAAGTAAGTACTTACTTTTCCGAAAGTGGCACACACTAACATCGATTCACTTTACTTTACTTTTCTTTTCGAAATTCGGGAAACAAATGAATAACGTTTATCCGTAGCAATCGTATTTATATTGGTGAAGAATCAAACAAGCTCATGCAAGATTGCAAACACACACACCACAAGTCGTACTTCGTCCCTATGCACGTCTGAACAAGCATTGCGGACGGCGGCAGCGCTTTGCAAGTCTCGACACGTTGTACTGAATATGGAATATGCAAGTTTTTACAAGTAATAGTGGCTGAGCTTCTTAAAATTATCTGCCTATATTGATAGGGGAACTCAAACCAACATTTTAGTTCTTCACTATCGAAACCAAATAAATTTTCGTGGACCCCCGCTTACGAATTGTGAACCCACATTTTTTTGTCACGCCAACGTAGACCCCCGTCGAGTCTCCCGTGGACCCCTGGGGGTCCACCTGGACCACTTTGGGAAGCAATGCTATAAATCGTTGATTTGTCAACTCCAAGTTCACAATCCATATTTTGAGTGTTGGCAAAGCTTTGGTGTCCAAAGCAGCTTGCAAGTCACAATTATCCAACTTTAATGGCCTGCCAAAGCAATGCAAATTTTTAAGCCTAATTATGAGATCATTGGATTTGAAGCCCCGTTAGAAACTTTTGACTAACTTAGAGTTCCTCCACGTTCACCATCAAAAATCTCTTTTACGCATTTCTTGTAGAAAGTTCCTCTTTCCAGCAATAGCAAAACGAAATGCAAAGCTTACTTTCTTTCAAACTGATAAAGGTTGTTAAAACACTATAAGCATAAAGAAACACAAAAATGCATAAAAATTGAGTTGTTTGCAGTTAAATCAGGATCTTTGGGACGATCTAATATTCTAGCATTTTTGTGAGTAAATCTGTTACAACCATGAAAGCAGAGAGGCAAGCAAGGTCTACTTGATAATAATACTTTGATAATAATACTGGTGCTATAACCAAGATGTAATATCAGCAAATTCGATGTACCAACACGAAAAATTGCAAAAACCAGCCTCTAACAAAATTAAGTTGGGATCCTTGCACAGTATTGCGCAACCATATGTTATTCGGACAGTTGGCCAAAAATTGCACTACCTTGGCTGAAAAATTCTAACTGACCAAAGATACAGCTTTCCAGCTTACTCTAACAGATTATCGCATTTTTTAAACTCTAAATAACACACTGTAAGCTTAATAGTTAAACAACGCCATATAGTTTCATCAGTGAACAGATAATTTCTTCGTATCAAAGCCGGCGAGTTCTTTAAGGTCAGAATTGCGAAGTTATTTGAATATTAACAGTATATGAACAATGTTGATATTACTTAATATATTTTGTCAATATTATTACCGAATGTTTATAATCATCAGTAGTAGATAATTGTTCATAGGTAGCAGTTAATAACAATGATTGGTGTGGCGGCCTTTTCGCCCTTGAACCACCTGTGTATCGTGGTGGTATGCTGATGGCTTTGATATCTGCCGCCACGTTTTGCTATCGCACACAAAACGGCATATGGGCTTTTGCTCAGCCGGCGAGTCTACATACGCCATCGACGGCATCTTTTGAGACGCAAGGTGCTGTCGAATTAAGATTTCCCGCAAAGACGTACCTCTAAGCCAGGCGCAAAGCCCGGCGAAATATTCGATCCGCAACGCGGCCAGTGCGGTCGTGTTTAACCAACCCGCAAGATATTCGATCCGCATCGCGGCCAATTCGGTCGTGTTCCAGGCACGAAGACATCGCAACAAGGTGGCCACCGTGAAACCAACGCCGCCGAAGCCGAAGCCGATTACAGGTGAGCGATTTGGCAATTACTCATAGGTTGATATCGGTAGCCGCCCCCACCCGCTTTCTCTTAAGAAGTTGCTCTATACAGTGTCATCTTTAAACCGATATAGCTCTATGTCATCCAATTATGGAGAACAGAATGATCTTCTAACATTGCGATAATCGAGAGATTTCAGTCGAAAACACTAGAAACTATAACCAAAACAGTATATAAATAATGCCGTCAGTGAACTGACAATAAGTGCTATGCAAAGTGAGATTATAAAAAGTAGTGACACAACAATAAACTAGAATTACATGCTTACAGTTTAAGATTAAATTTACTGGACAACAGTGAACACAATTATGTTTCCAAACTTCAATTTTTGTATAGTAGACAGTTGTGTAAATGAGGTTTTAAAAATATAAGGTACGTTTTAAATTTTATAAATGTTAACAAGTCGCACACTTGCGTCATTTTATTTGCCCCTCATAACATAGATATATAAGCGGTATCCCCACCGCCGCGCGCGCAACGCGTGTCGTAACGCTCTAACACTTTCATGTGCCTTGGTGCAATAAATGCGGGTAAGCGACCTTTTTATATCCTCTTGTGCAATCTGGAATTGCTGTAGGGCTATGCATACGCTCATCGCTTCACCCACCGACCTCTAACCTCTAACCTCAACCCTGGTGGGCACATTATTTAAGCCTTTATCAGCGGGAGCCACCGATGCGTTCCCGTCGCCCCCGGGGCCAACAGCAAAGATTGTGTCGTTCCCAGCGGCCGCAGGATGGCGCACACCAAGGCCGAACGAAATTGGGCAGTGTTACGAGGGCCGCATAGATAATTTTAATATCATGGCAAGGAAGTCGGGCTACTATCTTCAAGCAGATTCTAGCTTCTATAGCTAACTCTGTGAAAGAGACCAGTAAGGGAGCAACCACTTCCTCTTTTCTTTTTCTGAAAGGAGAGAACAATAGAGAGTCAAACTAGAAATAAATTTACTAACATAAGTAGGGAATTTGCCAAATGCTAATTAATTAATTAGAGGCAATTAAGTGGAACTAATATAAACATGTGTTTAATTATATATGTTAAAGTTATATTTAAACTATAATTTGCACTGGTTTTGTATATGAAAGTTTGTTGATATTTACTTTTTTGATCGTAAAAAATTACACGTCTCCTTGAAATTTAATTATAAATGGTACAAAATAACATTTTTAGTAAAATGAACTGTAAATCCCACTAACTCTTTAAGGGGGGCGTCTGGTTTTTTTGGGTGAAAATTGGTTAATATTCATAATTTTTTTATAGAAATCTATTTTATTTAGAGATATCAGATTTTGTGCATTTGAAAAGATATATTAACAGACATCAAAAACAATTTTTTTTGTATTATATTATTTATTTCAACTTCATTACAGGGCGCCAAAGTCGTCTTCTGAAAAACCGTGCGTTGTGCGGTGGACAGGATATCTTTGCACCAGTATTGCCGAAATAAAAAATCAAACGGCATCTTAAAGTAGACATATATATCTTGTCTGTATTCTACAACCAAAATACCAGCCTGCGAAAAAAGTTCACGGAAAAAAGTTCTTTTACCCTATTGTAAAGTAGAATAAAATATTTTAGGTACAATTTGGAGAAATGGTTGTAGAATACAGACAAGCTATTGTTTCAATAAACACACACAAAAAAATTAGGTCGATCGGATTAATTTCCGAGAAATCGTGTCCACCGCGCGAAAAATCTCCATTTTGAGAAAAACGCATTTAGAGTTTTTTTCTATTTCGCATTTCACTATTTACAATTATAATTGACAAAATGCTTACCAAACATCAGTCTGCGATTCCTGCGCCATAAAGTAATCCTTGGGCCTTTTAAAAAAGTTCTTCTTGCTCATTAAGCTCCTTTTTTCTCTTGATTCTCGCATCTTTTCAGGATTGCTGAGATTTTTTATCAGCACAAAAAATTCGCTTTGCGTCTTTTTTTATTCCTACCACACTTTGTTTTATAATGATCTTTACAAGATCCTTTGTTTTGCGAACATTTAGACATAATGATATTAAATTCAACGCTCGTTCAAAGGTCACGACGTAACTGGCGAGAAAATTCGTTGAAACTTGCACTGCGGAAAAACTGATGCATGTGTAGGTATAAAGATACTAATAAATTAATGAAAACATTGTGATTCGGAGGTCGTTAGCCTTTCGAAAATATAAAAACCTGAAATTGATTTTTTATCCAAAAAAACACGACGTTTTTTCGGAATAAACATGTCACAACTTACAGGGCGGAAAAAATGGCTTGGTGAGCGTGGAAATATATAGATATATATATACATGTTACATCTTTGCGGTAAATTGAGGTATAGAAAAAATAAAAAAAGCATGATCCTAGGGTTTTCAGCTTTCTGAAAAAATAAAAATCTCAAAATCGATTTTTTGGCTAAAAAAACCAGACGTCCCCCTTAATAAGGTACATATATACAACTACTCTATCATAAATTGTTCTAAAACACCATTGTCTGATTTTAGTTAACGAAATCATACATAGTGTTATGTATGTACTAGTTTGTGTTACTGTGTTAGTAATACACAACTAAGGGCATTTTAAAAGTAATACTAATATTTTAATTAATTTGTAGTTTAATATTCTGCCTTAATTAATAATTATTTAACAATATTATTATAGCGTCAAACTAAACCAAAGAAAAATAAATATGTTGAAAATATAGTTTGAAATTTTTTAATATTTAATTTGCATTGAAAATTGTATTTCTATATAAAAAAATGTTCCAAATTCCTAAAATAAGACAACAACCTAATCAAGCACATATTTTTTTATTGCTTATTAGCATATTAGCAATCAGAACTAATTATAATAATTTACGCTCTATGAGTTAATGATATGACAATAATAAAATGAAGGGAATCTATCCGAATCTAGCGATGTTATCCTGTTACTTGACGTTAGCAGCCTTTTAAATAAATCGGACATTTCTTCTTTAACCTTCTGGCAGAGGACCTGTAGTCACTGAAAATGGTTAGTACTTCTTTTGATGCATTCGTCTTGAACTATTGGTATTTAAAGGTCAGTTATGTAGAGTGAAATTATTGACATATATTTTTTTTATACTTCAATAACATACTTTAACACTTTTTTTATTGCCTTTCAAATGTCAATAAAACATTTTTTGGGAGGTCTAGGGTGGTGTTACCCCTTAAATGTTAGGTTCTTGTCTAAATGAAGACCTAGATAACGAGCTTCATTCGCTTGAAGAATTGCTATATTATTTAGGTATAATGCAGAGCGCTCCATAAGAGTTAATGTAAAGTTAACTTGAGTATTTTTACCACATTGACTTGTATGCGCTATTTGTTTAGTCAGGTTTGTAGCAAGGAGAAATAATTTTGTAGGTTTGTGGAGGCTATGAGAGGATCAGTATGGTTTGAGAGGAGGACAATGTCATCAGCAAAAGTGCCGATATATGTATCTGCTGTTGTAGGTAGGTCATCGGTGAATATTATATATAATAGAGGTCTAAAAGACCTAAGGCACGCTAAAATTGATTGAGTGAAAATCAGAACACAGTTGCCCACATTTTTTGAAAGTACCGATTAGCCAAGCAGGATTTAATAAGCAGGTAAAATTCGCTTTGAAGAAATAATTTAATCTTATACAAAAGGACATCGTGGCACACGTTATCAAAGACTTGTTTTATGCCTATTAATACTGCTGGACAGTAGAGCTTGGTTTCTAAAGCCGCGTTAATTATATTTACTAGAATGGTGGAATGATACTTCCTAAATTCAAATTGATGGCTCAGGATGCACTTTTCTAATTGGTCAAATTCACACGGTTGTTTCATTGATAGTTTTTCTAATAATTTAGAGATTTGAGTCAACAAACTTATTGGACGATACGACACAACTTCTACAGTGGGTTTACCTAGTTTTAATATTAATATCATTTTAGCAAGTTTCAGTAGAGGAGGCTAATATTTAACACGTATTGTAGAATTGCAAATATTTCTTAGGAACAGTATATCTCTTCTAGTTAATTAAGCCTTGGAATTTGATATCTGATAAGTATACTGTGTAATTCTTTGTGCATTATGCAGTTTCTGTGGTTAGCGGGGTGATCACCAATACATAGAGCATACTTAGCAGACTATTTATTTGATTTTTGCAAGTTTTCTTATCGCAAAGTCCGCCACATTCTACACAAGCATGTGGATGATTACAGTAAGCTTTAGTGTGATTATATCGTTGACACCTCGTGCACTGGACAATAGATATATTTTTGTGTGGAGGTTCAATTTTTATAACTTGATTATTTAAATAGCAAAGATTGTAAACGTTTTTGTTGTTTAAATAAGGCTCCAAGTCTACGAAGAACAGTGTCAAAAGTGGAAATCCGGAAATGCATAATTGATAATTATATGGTGTTCCCAAAACTATAAATATTAGCAGTTTTAGGCTAAAAGAGTATGACACAAAGACAAATGCATAGTTTATTTTGTCCCATTAAAAGCTATTTTATTATGTTTAATCAAAGTCGGCTGTGCTTTGCTAATTTTTATAAATATATAGAACGACATTTAATTATAGAATTAAATTGACACATTTCAAGAGCCCCAATAGTAAATAAATAAACAAGTTTTTTCGTTTTTATAAATACTATTTCTATTTTTAGTGATAAAAGTATAAATTTTGTTTTATTCAAATGGAGCGTAACAAGAAATCTGTAATAAAAGTGACAAAAAAAATGGTGGGAATTATTCTATTAAATACGTTACTAAACTCATATTTCTATAAAACTTACTGTAGAAGAAAACGTAAAAAATTTCAAGAAAAGACCGCATAAGTAATATATGACAGCATCGTAACGCATTATATTCAATTACCACACAGAAGATCTGTTAAGAAAAAATATAAATATCAGAGCACAATGTTCGTAGGCTATTACCCGAATTGAAGTTAAAACGCAAACAACCACTGTAAAGAAATTTAAGAAAAAATATTTTTTATTTTCAATTTTTATTTACAACTCGTTTTTACACAATTGAAATGTCTACAAATCGATAATAAGAAATTTCTTCAGTAAAAGATTATTTTAGAGTCACAACTAATTGTTAACAGTAATATCATTATAACCTAAATAACGCTTCAACAAAAATCCATTTATTAATTCTAATGGCGTGCACTTTTTCAGTCTATGAGTATTAGCAAAATTATTTAATAATTTTCGGGAGCACATTTAAATTTAGTTTTCACTCGTGCATTTCACCTTCTGTTTTGCGGTTTTCACTTCTAGATCTCTATGAATTATTTCGTTCGTCACAAACTATGGTGCATTAATTACAGTTGTTGAGAATTTGGACTAAAACTTTTAAAGGATTTTTTAATTTGAGTGTGATGCCGTCTCGCAAAACTGTTATTCATACATCAATATTAGCTTCATAATCACTTTATAGTTTAGTTTTTAAAGTCACTTCAGTTTGATAAATTTTTAGTTTATTTGTTTGAGTTTAGTAAAAATATGGGTTTAACTGAATGTTGGAACATTTTTCCATCAAATAGCAATTTGAAGCAGCAGTTGGAAGTTCTTCTGCTTTGCTAGAAGACAACTATATCTTGGCAGTGTGAATGTAAGTTGTAGTTATTTTGTTACGTTGGGTTTGATACGCCAGTATGTTTTTAGCCATTTTTCTGGAAGGTTAAGATGAACTTATGAGTTTTCAGAAACAGTCATAAAATTTTCGATTGAGGTGAAGATGGTATATATATGGTATAGATGGTATGTGATTAGTTTCAGTATCTTGAATAACAGATCGTTTGAGATTCTTTCTCTAATTATAATATTATATTGTATAATATATATTATAATAATATGCATTATTGCGTTTTATAAAAATTTTATTATTTTCAAAAAAAAATATTAGAATGACACGCAATAAGCTGAACTTAAAATTAACTAAAGAAAAATAATAATAAAGAATGTATTACAATAACTTGTACTCTATATTTGTTCAAGATTTCTTAATGAACATTTATTGTTTGTACATACATATTGCAAAATGATCCGCCAGGAAGATTTTCTCTTTCAAAATGTTTTATTGTGCCATCACACAGAACAATTCTTGTTATTTAGCCATCAACTAGATTTGAAGGTAATATCATCCGAATATTTGCCCGTACAAGCGATGCATTTCTGTGGCATCACCTTAAAATTCCTCATTGCTTGCCGAGTCATTGCTATTAGTACTGCTGCAATCAGATTGCAAATAACATCCTTTAATTTCTAAATAGTTATCAGCTTGCATTGAGTGACTTCAGCCTTCAGGTGTCCTTACAGAAAGAAATCGCAAAGAGACAGATCTGGCTACTTAGCTGACTATGGAAAGTCACCATATCATGAGATCAGGTGTCCTAGAAACATTTATTGCAGAACTTCTTAAGGAGTTTTCATGCTTTTGAGTGTGGGCTCCAAGAAATTGCATAAAATCGCTACACAGCCGAGAAATGTGATAAATTTTGACAGTCTTCGAATATTTTTTAAAGCCCAATAGCAAAAATTCTGCTTGACATGGTCCGATAAATAAAAATAAACTTTGTTGCTCCTGAACACAATTCCACTTACTGCCACTGCAGTCTCGAGAGCTTATTGTTCCTATTAAGAGGCAACCTTATACTACTTACAAACTAGAAAGTCACATACACTCATAGGTGGAGCTAGACTCGAACTTGCTTGTACCTTGTTCACAAACAGAAAAGCAAGACTCGTAACTACGACGCTACGCTAGAAGGTCTTTACATGCAGTTACTGCATATTATTCTTATCTGTTTGATAATTAAGCACAGTTAAAGTAACTCGATAAACAAAACAGGAAATAAAATAAAACAGAGCTGTGTAAGCTATATATTGGACAAACGAAATTAATAACAAAGTAACAATTAAGCAAAACAAATAAATTAAAAAAACAAAAAGATAGTTGCTCTTCGTTGGCGGCTTCAACTCGGGGGGTGGGTTTTCCTTGGCCAAATGTACTGGGGCATCACGGACGGGGCGGAACGTACAAAAGGCAGCGACAGCGTGCAAGCACAGCGCAATAGAGCACCTGGATCGGCTGGCTCTGCTTCGTCGCTCACGAGGGTTCGAATCGGAATGCCGCGCGGCGGGTAAAAATCCTGTTTAGTTGTGGATAGAGTGGGTAGCGTACGATTAAGGTTACAGGTAGAGATGGGATTCGGGATAGTGAGGTTTAGAGATGAGCACCAAACATTATCTAATTTTAACAAATTTGATTTGGCGTTTTTTATTATCCTTTCAAAAATTATTTTTTTTAGAACAGAAATAAAGTATTTTAATGTTTTTTTTGTTTTTAAAATATTTGATTTCTTTCATGGGTTGTATTATGTTTTTCCACATGATTTTTCTTTCAATAATACTAAGTATTTGTTAAATATAACATTTCTATTGGAACAATTATCTTCCTGTCGTGGATTATAAAAATTACTCAAATTAATTCTGACAAAGCAATTATTTTTGAGTAGAATTCTGAATATTTCCAACATTTCGATAACTCCAAGTATACTTTCAATTACTTCATAGTAGTTTAGTAGTAAATTGTACCAATGTTTTAAGTTTTATAAATTTTATATATCTCATTTTTATAATTATATCAAATACTAATTGAATTCGGATATGAGACATTAAAGTATACTTAAAAAAAACTTACACAGAAAATAAAAAAAATGTATTGCTTTTATTTGAACACAGGCATTGCTGTTACAAGTATAGAATTGGTATTTGAAAATGAAGTTAAACATATCAATATTTTTATAAGAATATCTTTAAGATCAAATATATAAATAATGCTTTTGTGAGTCGGCCGATTTAAAGAGCGTATCGATTGTGCACTTGAACAGATCGGTACCCTTTTGGCACAAGTCTTTACTTTGACTGATGTCACTGCACACTGTACGACTTCGTCTGTTATTCCTTCCAGTAATCTATAATTAATTTTGCTAACGTGTCCGCTATTGCTCAAAATTCCTAACTTTTGAGCAAAGCATTTCATGGTACACTTTACGTGAGGATCTGTTACTTCATATGGATACATGAATGATTGCAACACAGCACTCTCCGAAGATTTAGAGCGATACAAGCATTCATACCAGTCGGGTGCTATTCGCTTCAACCAACCGTTAACGACGTCCTGCAACTAAAAATTAAGTTTTAGAATTTGCAATAAAATATAATTTTAATATTAATTATAAAGCAAATACAATCCGCTACTACAAATATATTAAATGTTTTTCTGTTTCTAACGTAATAGATTTGAAATAAAATTGTATAATTAATACGAATATAGAAAGACAAAAGAGTGCTAACAAAAATATATAGAGGTAAATATCTCTTTAAAACTGATAATACCAAAGACAAAACGTATTTTTTAATTATAATTATTTTTATTTTTTTATATACTACAGAATACTACTTACGTCTTGTTGAGCGGACACAGCTAACAAGAGCGAGAAGAAAGCGAGAGCGAATTTCATTATGTCCTGTAAGTTGAATGCGTTGTGGTACAACTGCTGGTTCTTCTAAATATCCCTTTATATATGTGTAACACACCGAGTGGGGAAGAATTCCATAGAAGAGATGTAATCGCGGTTGCTACCAAAAGTTTATTAACTCGTATTAATAATAATTAATATGACAAATAATGGCAGTTATGCAAAACCATATATTCTTTTGATGCATAATTCAGTATTACTAATTACAAAAACTTAACTAAGTGAGGCGTTAATAGACATAATTTTTAAATTTATAAACTCTATTCTCTGTATGATTTAAACAATTGAGCATTTGTAATAACGTTATTAGTACTATAGTTAGTGGTGTGTGTTTTATGAATTTAGTTCATTTTATTTATTATCAACTGCGTATTTGGCATCAAAATTTTAATTTTTGTAACTAATGATTTACGTATATACAGTTTGAATACAACAAGTAGCCTTTGGCACTTTGTTACAATAGTAAACTTCTAAATGCTTTCTATAATTGATTGCAATGTCTCGTTTCATTAATTATTTTGTTACAATTAATTTTTTTACTACTTTGGAGCTTAAAACATATTATCATATAAACTTATGGCTGAGAACAATTTTTTATTGTTGTAACTAACAAAATGATTCCTGATTTCTTTGGAGACATTGATTTATTTAAAGTCTGTTTAATGACGATTAACAATTTAATGCAGTGTCCTATCCTTTTTTTAACTTTAATTTAAAAGATAAAAGCGCCATTTTATTGAAATAAACTGTTCAGAAAAGACTGATAGGCGGTTACCCATACCGTGAAATTTGTGTTAGAGGGCAAGTGATCTGATCGGTGATTCTTACTAAGTTCGACACTCTGAACAAAAATGTCAATTGGACCAAAGTCCAAAAAAATATATATAACGCCCGAAAAATGGCGTCAAAGTTGTCCTCATAGGGATTTGCTGTGAAAATACTTTTTTGTGTATAAAATTCAGCACAGGTGTGAATTAATGACTAGTGACTCATTAAAAAAGCAATTTCATGGCACGACACGGTTAAGAGCACAATAAAAGTGGCCATTAAAAAGGGTTGCTTATATGAAAATGCAATTTTTATACAGAACGTATTAGTTGATTCAAAATAGACTTTCAGTTAATACAAATGAACAGATTAGCTGTTAGGTAGATGAAATTTCGGGCATTACATATATTTTTTGGACTTTGGTCCAATTGACTTTTTTGTTCAGCGTGTAAGTAAGAATCACCGATCAGATCACTTGCCCTCTGACACAAATTTCATTTCACGGTATGGGTAACCGCCTACCAGCCTTTTATCTTAAATTGCCCTTGTTTTAGGATATTGCATCATCTTGTGACATTCTTTCTAAGTGTAGTTTATCCGCTGGTGGCCGCAGAATATTTCCTTTGCCCATTAACAGTAACGGATTTGCCTATAATTAATAATCTTTGAGAAGAATTGCAGGGCACCTCTTTAGAGAAAGTTTATTACCAATCAGAGACCTTTTCATTAAATTGAATATGTTTAATAACTGTAAAAAGATTCTTGGTCATGAAATAGAAACCCTTTTGTCGTTTACAACATTGGTACGACAAACGTAAACTTTGTCCTTGATGTTTCAGAAATTAGGCTACATTTGCATAAAGTGACGGTTGGTGAGTATTCTGCACGCATTGTTGAAATTTACAATTTCAAATTTATATATCGATACATATGCAATTTCAAGTTTATAATTTATATTACGTTTCTTTTACGTGCTTTCGAAAACTACTTTATATTAGCACGGACTCGCACAGTACTTTCATTTGATCACAAATACGATATCTACAACCGATATTTACAAACTTTTTATATAAAATACTCTACAGTTATTGCGTACATTAGACAAATGCCGAAATGTCTATCTATCTGGAGTATTTGGTCGAGAGATTTTCGACAAGAAGCACATTAAGCTAAAATCGACAAAAATGTGTTTCAAAAAATATTCGAACAATTTACCCACTCTTGCGCCTCTGCCTATTTTTAATTCCTGACAGTTTGGTATCAAACTTCCATTTATATCAGTCTTCTAATCTGTTTCGCAAGATGGATCATAAACCACCTCACTTTCTTTTTCGCACTGGTTAAAGAATTTATTGTACTAATGTTTACCATATTAGTGCATTGTGTGGTAGGAGTCCGGATACTCTTGACGTTTGGTCCACAACAGGGGTGGACATCTTCAGAAGAAAATATTCTAAAAATTATGTAACTGCCCCGAATGTTTTTGCTTCAATACTCGTGTGAATGTGGTAGGGATGCTGTTGAGGGGCTCTTGTTGACGTCACCAGGACAGTAGATAATGTAATCTGGCTAGCTACTGACGTCGATTGGTAATTGCAGGTAAAATTTCGGTAATATCTGACGTCCCTCGCTATTTTACCATATGGCGGTTAAGAGTTTTTAAACTCCGACCATGGCCTTATAACCCGAGAACCAACCACACGATGCACCATAACACCGACCGTATTTATCGTATTATTAAAAATAAAAATCGGTACATCCCACATACGCGCACTATTTTTTTGTCACTACATTGTAATTTATAGCGTCCTTTTCCATTTTTTAGCATTGCAAATATAAATTATTTAAGCGAGCTGGGATCTTCTGAGGCGCAGTGTTTCAATTCATAAGTATTTTTCTTCAACAGCTAAATATGAACATCTTATAGAACAAATAATGTGTATAAATAGATTACTTAGTGTACAGTCTCACTGTTGCAATGAAATAGCTTTTGTAAAATTGTAGAACAAATTGTGGACAACTTACACTTTGACAAATAAAAAAGCTTCCCCAAATTCATTATACTTTCTGCTAGCCAGGACATCATTGTAAAGAAATTTATGGGCACGTAATAATGACCTGACGTCTTTGTATAAATAATTGCAGCAGTGTGATTCTCCAAATTGTACGCTTCAAGTATGTTAACTGTGTATGTACACACGCACAAGTATGTATATGTCAATCATTTTATTTTATAGATTTTACAAGATGAATTTTGGATGTAAGGTGCGGTCAATTGTCAAATTGTCAATATATTCATCGTGAATATGATCGAATTGTGCTTTAGTCAAACCGGTGAAAATCTTATAATCTTCATTGCGATTGAACGGTTCGGTTGACGAAGAAAGTTGAGTTTCACAAACCAGGTTGAGAAACCAGTCATATTCTTTGTCTTCCGATATCACTTTCAAATCAGAGGCGAGTAGTTTCATGTCTGTTTGTGTCAGGTCTCCATTGCCTGTTTAGTGTTTTTTACAACATTGGTAATTCGACGGAACATAAATGCGCCGGGTGGTGAAGATCTTCCGGAGCAGAGATTCTTGCACTCAATTGCTAGTCAGAGCATCTGCACACAAAGCAATTTTTTTCCGTACCCTTAATTTTCATCACAATCACCGATCTGTATTTTTGTTCTTGTTCGGCGACAGATTCCTGAGAACTGTTAGACATTAATAATTTTTGTAAAGATATCGGGGTCGTGTTTTGTGATTGATGTGATGAAAGGTTGGATAGTGTTGGTGATCGAACACGACTTTGGTTTTCGAGGATTTTGAGATTCCTGTTATGGCACGAGCTGCACAAGAAATCGTTTTCCGACAATGATTCCAATTTTGTGTCTTCGATATATCTTTTTATTTCAGCACCGAGATCCGATTTCAAAGCAAATGCTCAACGATTTGCCGCAATCGGATTGGAACTACTGTGGTCGGAAAGTAGATCGTCCATTATCTACAGCAAAGATTGAATTAGCATTTATGAATCAAAAACTAGAATAATGATTGATCATGTCCATAATTTTAAGTCAATGATGACATCATGAAAGAAAAAATACTTATGATAGATTAGCTGATTATCAATAAAGGCATTCCAATGATTCTATGATACCCTTCGCTCGAACCATAAGTACTTCGGTTAATTCTGATTGGTTGAAAAGCATTAACGCAATTTTTGAGCTTTCTGATTAGTCAATCAATTTTTGCTGATATGACGTAATTTTTAAAAATACCACAAGTTGTACCTTATGTACGGATATTTTGGTCGTTATTTTTACAACTAGTTTGTAGCGTAATATACGAATGGCATTTGTCGTTATTTATTAATTACATTTAAAAATGTGGGTTAAATATAAAAAGTTATTCTTGCTCTACAAATCCTTGAAAATTTCTTTCATGAATTATTTACATTATTTTCATCACACAACATTGAATGAAACCAATTTTTAGCGTAATTTTCATCAAAAGTAGCAAAACCTTTGACGCCACCTAGCGGTCATACCAAAATTAGAAGCACTTTTTCACTTCAAAACATGTCTTCTAACAGCATCTTTTGATCCTAAAAGTTTCATGTCCAATTTTATGATGGACCGCGGTCATCTAGCGCCCGAAAGTTCGAATTTCTCATAGACATTTTCCATAGACATAATGGTTAAGAAATTGACATATTAATTTTTTATAAAAAATTATACATATCGATTTTCATAATATTCTAGGATTAGTAGCAGGTCATCATGAGTCATCGAAGAAAAATACCACATTCAAAATCGGAGTCGCAATGTAAAATGGGCCCTTATCCTTTGTGGTAGCAACCACGATTACATCTGTTATCTGGAATTTTTCGCCACTGGGGTATAATACATATATAAAGAGGTATTTGCAAGAACCGGCGGTTGTATCACAACGCATTCAACTTATAGAACAAAATAAAATTCGCTTTCGCTTTCATCTCGCTTTTGGTAGTTGTGTCTGCACAATAAGACATAAGTAGTATTCCGTAGTATACTAATATATTGTTTGCCTTATTGTGTATCTAACTAATCAAATCAATTAAAATATACATTTTTTATCTGGCATCAGTTTCAAAGAAATATTTACCGCTGTACATTTTTGTTAGCCTCCTTTTTTGTCTATATTTGAATTCGTTATACAATTTTATTTCAAATCTAATACTTTAACAATAGGAAATATTTAAAATATTTGTAATCGCGGATCTTACTTGTGTTGTAACAGATATTGAAACATTATATGACTACAAATTCTCAAATTTAATTTTTAGTTGCATGACGTTGTTAAGGGCTGATTAAAGCGAATAGCACCTAATTGTTATGAATGCCTGTATCGCTCTAAAAGTTCGGAGAATGCTATGTTGCAATCATTTATGTATGCATATGAAGTAACGGACCCTCAAATAAAATGTGAAATGGGGTACTTTTTCCAAAAATTAGGAATTTTGAGCAATATCAAACATGTTAGCAGAATTAATTATAGGTTACTAGAAGAAATAACAGACGAAGTTGTATAAATTTGCTGCGACATCAGTCAAAGCAAGGACTTGTACCAAAAGGGTACCGACCTGTACAAGTGCACAATCGATGTGCTCTTTAAATCAAGCGACTCACAAAATTATGCTTATTTATTTGATAACTCCCGGGTTATTACCCGAAATCTAAATGCACATTAGCTACAGTATCTATCTATCTTTATTAAGTAAAACAAACCTGGAAACAAAAAGATTAGAATATTTAACAAAACGATTGCCCTTAGCATGAATTTTAAGATATCCTTATAAAAAGTATTGATATATCCAGCTTCATCTTTGAAATACCAACTGTATGCTTGTAACAATACACGTGTTCAAATAAATGCAAGATATTGTTTTACTACCTGTGTGTACTTTTCAACGAACTTAAAAAGTTCGTTACTGAATTCTACATGTCTGTCGGTCTGTCGGTCTGTCTGTCGCTGTCACAAAATTATGGATTTTTTAAATATTTAAAATGGATTCTTATAGGAAATTTTAAGCTGAATTCGAAAATGAAGAAAAAATTCTATGTCGACTAATTTTCCAGATATTCGATTTCGATTTTCCCGAAATTCGAAATCGAAATTGAAAGGTTTTTTAAGTTCGTTCTGGGATTGCTTACAGAGCAATCTCTTCGCCCCCATGTTTTATTTATACTATTAGTTATCACTAAGTCCAATCATTATTCTTTACAATTATAAAAATAAAATTTGTAAAGCTTATAATAGTTATGTAAATAAAGCATTAAAATTCCTGTCATCGGTTTTTTATGTTGATTTATAAACATCTCTATCCTTTTCCATTCGAGTTTCATTTGCGTGTTTTTCGCTCTTTCGACTTTACTCAATATGCATGCGCACAATTTTGTCTTGCAACGTCTTTATACAAGCACTACTATATCCTATTAGCCCCTTGGTACTCGGTTTGTTTAAATTTGCTTTAATTGTCTTACTTTACACATGTTTGATTAAACACTTTACTAGTATTATTGTATTGACCTTTAGTGATTTGTCTCTGCATTACTTATTTGATACTTATGTGTCGGCGCTATCTTTAATTACACGAGATCCACAGATGTGTCTTTCCTTGTTAAGATCACACTCTCAAAAAACTGAGATATCAAAAATAAAAAAAGTATTATAATTATATGTATGTATTAAATCGCGGACACGGACTGAGGTGCGGACGTAGCCTGGTTCCATTCCCGGAGCTATTTGCTACCTGACGGGTGGCCTGCTCAGTCACTGAATATAATTGAATACCTGCGTTCACTCGAAAAATGGCGGTCATACCCACATTGCCCCGCATTCAAGATGATGCGCGACGACCGGGCAGAGAGAGCAAACATATTAGAGTCTTAACTACTTAACTTGCTTAAGACATACTACTGATTAATGATTGGAATTAAAGATATTTATAGGTTGTTCTTGTAAACATTACATAGCTGTGTAAAGACATTATTAAAAAATACGAATATACAATAGGTATAGTAAAAAGAAATTATATTATTTTTCCAATAGATGGCTTTAATAAATTGTATCTCGCGCTCTAAAAGTCCGATCGATTTAAACTAGATGGCATTAGAAAGCTGACATTTCATACTACAAGAACTTATTTGACAGTTTTGTGGGTGGTTGACTCAGTTTTGTTTGAGCTCACGTCAAAGATGGACACTAGCAAAGAGAAAATACGCTATATTTTACAGTTTTTCTTCGATAAAGGTGAAAAATGTAAGCCAGGCGGCTGAAAATGTGAATAGTGTTTATGGTTCTGATACTGTAACAGCCAATCAACCGCAGTTTTGGTTTCGTCGATTCCGTTCCGGTAATTTCGATGTCAAAGATGCACCACACTCTGGAAAGCCAATTGTCAAAAATGTGGATAAGTCATAGAAATTGCCGAGTCCTACCGTCCTATAAACACTGTTTCTATTGCCCACGAGCTAAATATTGCACAAAAAACTGTTTGGAACTATTTGGAAAAGGCTGGATACAAAAAGAAGCTGGATGTATGGGTGCCATACGAGTTAACGCAAAAAAACCTCATGGATCGAATCTCCATCTGTGAATCGCAACAAAATCGACCCATTTCTGAAGCGGATGGTAATTGGCGATGAAAAGTGGATCACTTACGACAACGTCAAATGAAAACGGCCATGGTCAAAGCGCGGTGAGCCAGCGCAAACGGTGGCCAAGCCAGGATTGACGGCCAGGAAGGTTTTGCTGTGCGTTTGGTGGAATTGGCAAGGAATCATATACTATGAGCTGCTTCCCTACGGCCAAACTCTCAATTGAAATCTGTACTATGAACAATTGGACTGTCTGAAGGAATCAATCGCCCAGAAGCGACCAACTTTGGCCACTAGGACAGGAATTGTGTTTCATCAAGGCAACGCCAAGCCACACACATCGATAGTGACTCGCCAGAAGCTCAGGGAGCTTAGTTGGGATGTTCTTATGTATTCACCTTACAGTCTGAACCTGGCACCAAGTGATTACCACCTTTTCCTGTCCATGGCGAATTATTTTACTGGTGAAAAATTCGCCTCAAGAAAGGCTTGTGAAAATCAATTGACCCAGTTTTTTGCCAATAGGGACAAGGGCTTCTATGAGAGAGGCATATTGGAATTACCCTCAAAATGGCAACAATTTATCGAACACAATGGCGCATATTTTACCTAAATCAGTTCATTCTAAGTATGTTAATTGAAACCTTCAATTTCATGCAAAAATAATGAATTTCTTTTTACTAGATCTATTATATATATATATATATATATATATATATATATATATATATATATATAAGCTCTGCGCAAAATGGGTGCCGCATTTGCTGAATGCCGATCAAAACCAAATGCGCAAACGATTTTCGCAGCAACCTTTGAACCGATTCAACAGGGATCTGACCGATTTTGTACGGCGATTTGTCACCATGGATGAGACATGGGTTCACCACTACACACCAGAAACGAAACAGCAGTCCAAGCAGTGGGCGGAAGCCGGTGGTTCAGCGCCAAAGAAAGCGAAGTCGATCACATCTGCCAGAAAGGTGGCCAGCGTGTTTTGGAATGCGAAAGGCATCCTGTTAATTGATTATCTTGCAAAAGGCAGAACAATTATAGGCGAATATTACTCCAACCATCTTGACCAGCTAGATGCCAAAATTCGCGAGAAGAGGCCTGGCTTGAAAAAGAAAAAAATCATCTTTCACCAGGACAACGCACCTGCGTTGGCGATGGGCAAACTGCGGGATTTGGGGTATGATTAGCTCGGCCATAATAGGAATTTAAAAAAGGTAGTATTTGAAATTTAGCTATTGTTATTTAGTTATCTGTTATGACATAGTTATTATATTTTTTAAATAACTTTTTAATAACTCCCTAGCAATAACAGTTAATGAGTAACAACAATTAGTTGTCATACACAAATTTAATTTGTTTCTTTTCCCGTTATTTATCGTGGAATTTTTCGACTTATTATCAACCTGTTAATCTACATGAAAGAAGCATGGAATTATTAAAATATAATGTGAAGTAATAAAAAGTATATATCAAGGGATGTAATAGGTATAGCAATACATAACGGTGATTATGAGAATTTCTATTAGTATTTTCATTATTTATATATTAATAATTTTTAATATATTGGAATGAATTAAAAGGTATTTATACTGGGTGTCCCAAAATGTAGTTTACTTTTGGATGTTTCACTGCGAGAACGCAACGAACCAGAAGAGCATGGGACCCAAGTAATCGGCAGTGCGGCTTTCGTGAATGTAGTCGCTATAAAGCGTTTCTTGATAGTGCGTTTATTGTGTGCGAGAATTTTACAAAAACAATGATTGGACAATTATTGGACGTAGAAAGTTTAGTAATCACCAAGTGTTTCTCTCATCAGAAAATGGGTGCGCACGTTAGAAGAAACCGGTTCAACTATTGATAAACCTAAGTTGGAACAACCGAAATTATCAATAACTGACGAAAACACAGAGAGCGTACGACAGTCCGTTCGCGAGACTCTTAACTTATCTGTTCGTAAACGGGCAAGTGTTTTGAATGTGCCTATAAAATTCAATTGGTGCAATCAATCCGTTAACTATATAACTAAGCATTTCAATACAGTTTAATACTTCGTTTTCGGTTGAGAAACATTTTACCTCAATAGCCACGTTAGCAAAAAGTATTGTTATTATTGGAGCACTACTATCGCACAATGCAAGCATGAATATTCTTTCATTTCCCAAAAGGTTGTAATGTCAGCCCGAGAAATAATCGACTTTTACTTCTTTGGACATAAAAGGGTCCGCGCGTAAACAGTAAAGATGCTGAACAATTTTTTAGTACTTGAATTGCCAAACTGTCCTAGCTATAATCAAAGAACATGGTTTAGCAGTATGGAGCAACATTGTACATTTTCAACACGTCTCTGTCACAAGTTCGCGAAATTTTTCACCAAAAATTGATTTTCAGGAGAAGTGATATAAACTGGCTTCCTCGCAGCCTTGTTTCGACTTCTATAGACTTTCTTCTTGTAGGAACATCTCAAATCAAGAGCATACCGCAGCAATCCGGACTCTCTGGTTCAATTGAAAGAAAATATCCGCCAAGAAATGGCAGCCATTACGAAGACTATTTGCCAAGCAGTACCCAGAAGTTTTGCTTCTCATTTAAAAGAGTGTCGCAAATATGCAAGATCACATTTAGATGACATTATTTTTAAAAATTAATTTTTCAAAGTCGGCACTTCAATAAAAATAAAAGTTATGTAACAGAAATATTTTTGTTTTTTATAGCTATCTTAAAAACAAATACTTTTTTAGTAGACCTTGTATAATTTAGCTTTCTTAATGTCTTCACTAACTTACAGGCTGAGTAAGCTGTAGCATAGGGCATCAGGAATAGGGAAAAGGTAAACAATTACAGTTGAGTAGATTGAGCTCAATCAAAGAAACTTTAAATATATTATAACTATTAATCTTTGAAATTAAACATTCATTTTTTATCGATGTATAACAATAAATTAAATCATTATCATATTTATATATAAATGGCGATGTGTTGGTTTGTCACACTTACGCAGCCGTGGGCAAAAGCATAGGTTGCCAGAGTAACGCGTTCGGGGCCACGCGGAAATACACGAATGATCGTCGTATATTTAAAACACAATCTTACAAACTTAATTTAAAATTAAATTATTTATACTGTTTTCTTTGCAAATAAGTATTCTTTGAAGTGGATCGGGTACAAACAGCTGAGCACCACAGAAATTACATAAGAAGTAAGCAGACTGCGGATGAAAGGGCAGCAATAACTTCCAGAGGAAGTTAAAGTAGAAACCAAGCAAGGCGACTGCGACGTTCTCAAAGAACACAGGAAGAAATAGTTGCAGAGAACGAAGCAAGGCGACAGCAAAGTTTACGAAGAAACACGGAAGAAACAGCAGCCATAAACCAAGCAAGGCGATTGCGACGTTCTCAAAGAACATCGTAAGAAATAGCTGGAGAATAGTAACGATTGCCACAGAAAGTTCGAAACACTTGCATTCTCTATATCAGTCAAGCATAGCTGGCTGTATTTCCTAGCACATTTTTATTATAATAAGAATAACACATCATTTATCAAGAAACACGACCTGCGTCTATCATTTCCAGCGGCACTTTTGAATTTAAATTCCAGAACAATCTGACTCCTTATAATGTAAAGCAAATAGGAAGAGTTATATAGCGAAAAACAGTGGAGAAAATAAATTAGTGTTACTAGAGTATCCTTTTACCATTGAGTTAATAATATGATACTTTATAATTATTGTGCTGCAGTGCAACCTTGGTGAATGAAGTTTAGTTTTAAATGAAATTGTCGTTCAATTTTAATTTTATTTGACATAACGGCTAAACAATGAGTGGTGTTTGATGCTGCGAGATAAATTATTTACGATGTTTTTTGCTACGGCACTTCAGGTTTTCTATCATTTTCTTCTCAACGAGTTCTTCCGCTTGATTAAATTAAGTATATGTTTAGGTAATGTGTTATAGTTTGTACGTTTTTTGATTACCTTCTCTTTAGTGGCTTTATAAGCGCTATCACTGATGCTTTTTGTTATGTATATAATTATTTCATCTATATGGGTTGGGGATTAGATATTGTTAGGGTACTTAAGTTGTTTATCAAGATACTCGCCATGAAGTTTCTGGTTTACTATTCCATTAATTAATCTAGGCTCGGGGATGAAACTTGTAGATGTTATTAGAAATACAATGATAACTGGTAGGTGGTTCGAGTCTAGTTCTAGGACGTACGCATGTGCACACGCACACAAACATCCACGAACACACATGCGGTTTATTTTATCGACGACCCCCTTGATATAAGGTAGAAATGCTTTTTGGGTTTTGGGATTGGGAGTTAGTTTTTATTTATATTTTTGGTTATATGGGATAAGGATTTATTGGAAATCCCATTTTGAGAAAGGGTGGTGATAATAGTTTTAATTTTTGTTCGGCGATTTTTCATATCGGAAAGTCTGATGGATCTCGTGATAAAGGATCTTGCAACCGAATGAATTTGGATAAGTTTGTGATGCCATTTGGCATTTAGGTAACAGTTAGTATGAGTGGGTTTTCTGTAGCCGGCGTAATGAAAGCTATCATTTAAAAGATTTCTTGTTATAAAATTATCTGGAAAGGGCAAAAAATTATTTTGCTCGATTTCCATGGTAAATTTGATATTGATGTTAATTTGGTCGAGGTGGGAAAGGAATTCTAGAAGGATATCGAGTACATGAAGCGAGATAACAAAAGTGTCAACCACATGTCGTATCCAGCAGGTAGGTTTAAGGTAAAAGTGGGTAAGGGCCTTTGATTTGAAATGGGTCGTAAAAAAATTAGCGATGACAGGTGAAGTTGGTGAACCCATAGGGGCACCATTAGTTTAGCAGCAAAATTTAACATAATAAATATACAGGCCACAATATTAATTTTTCGCAGGTTAGAACCACTGCTCCCATTTCCCAATTCACCAGCCGGATTACCCCGCACCTTAAATTACGCAATACCTTTAAACCAACAAACTTGTCCCAACCCAATGCTCCAATAGGTTTCCTCAGTTACCTGTTTAAATAACTTTTTTTAACTTTGACCACTATTTTGACCATGAACAAATCCGGGTGGTATATCATCCACTAAGTTTATTATCTTCGACGTGGCTAAACAATAGAGCCATGGAAGTCAGATATCCGTAACCAAAACATAACACAATATCTGGCTTTTCTCCAATTACTTCTGGTTGTTGGTGAGTATAATTATAATAAATTTATTCTTAAAATAGCAGCACGCACTACATCCCTTGGAATGTATTTAACCGTAGTCTTTAGGGCTTGTTTCAAACAATATAACGGAATCTTTTCGAACACACTATGCACTCTAAATATTTAAATTATTTGTAATATACGGAATAGAAATATGGGCTTTCATAAGGCCAATTCTTTACTGTTACATAATGAGACGCATTGTTGCTGAGCCAAGTTTAAGTTGACCGTGCTTTGTGGGCGGCTGCTCAAAGTACCAAGGCTCATCTCAAAAAATTGTGTGATTTAGAGGTTTCACTACATCTTCCAAAACATTTCGTTTGTATACAGCGGCCGAAGTTTTGATTACTTTTTTACGAAAATGAATATTTGCGATTTTATTGTAACAAACTTTTGATCAAACAATTACAACTTATGATAATAATCTCTCTGATACCTTCGAACTAGCTGAGATGCTTTCTTGGAAGATCTAGCATATACTTTGTTATTGTTTGTTAAAAGTTTGGTCCGCTTTAAAAATGTTTTCATTCGTAAACAAAATTTTTCTGTGGCTACCTTGCTCATAACCAGTCAACAATCTTTTTGCTTCTTCATTTCTACTTTTTATCAACGCAAATGTCAGCAAAGGACCCGTACGCCTTTTGTAAACAACTAGTTCTAAGTCTTGCTTAATAATTTGAGACAACAAAGTTTTCAAAATTTACACCTCCTGAAACATAATCCTTTGCTTACAAAGAGGGTTTTGCTTAATTTGGACACTTAATGTTTTGACTCACTGAACAGTCAAAACTTAACGTGATCTTTCAAATCTCAGGTGGTCTTTTTTATCATCCCATTCCATTGGTAAATAACCAAACTTGACAAGCAACACCATGTCACTTATAACTTTAAGACTTTACAATTGCAACAGTATGTTAATGTCAGAGATATCTAAATTCTGCGTAAAGCAAGTGTAGGTTTGATTTTATAACAATATTAAAAAATAGCAAAGAATGGTAAAACACCTGGACCGGATGGACTAACAAGTGAAGTACTAAAAATGCTTGGGAACATAGGACTGACAATGTTAACAAACTTATTCAATAAAATATACATCACAGGAACATTGCCAAAGGAATGGTTAGAATCTACTTTTATTACGATCCCAAAGAAAAATAGAGCTACTAAATGTAAAGACTATCGTACCAAAAGTTTAATGAGTCATCTTCTAAAAATATTTTTACGCGTCATCCACGCCAGAATATATCAAAATATGGAAGAAAATCTAAGTGGATCTCGATTCGGATTTCGAAGTGGGCTGGGGGCACGAGAAGCTCTCTTTGCAGTTCAAGTGTTAATACAACGAAATGTCAACTGTGATGTGCATATATGCTTCATCGATTTTGAAAAGGCCTTTGACAAGGTACGACACGATAAACTGATCCAAATTCTCAAAACAACAGGAATCGATGACATAGACTTGCGTACAATTGGTAACCTATACTGGCACCAAACAGCGTCAGTTAGAGTAGGACAACAACTAACTGAAACAATAAACATAAAAAGTGGCGTACGTCAAGGATGCGTACTATTACCTCTCCTCTTCAATTTATACTCCAAAGAATTATTCAAGGGGACACTACATGATGTGAAAGAGGGAATCATAGTAAATGGAAAGACGATAAATAATATTAGATATGCCGATGACACTTTGATTACCGCAATGAAGATTTGCAGACACTTATGGACAGGGTCGGCAGAACCTGCAATGAATACGGTTTAAAATTTAATACATCAAAAACCAAATATATGATAATAAGTAAGAACAAATTCCTGAAGAACAACGACATTAAAATAAACGGAGTACAGTTAGAAAAAGTAGAAGAAGCAATATATCTGGGATGCAACATGAACAAAGAATGGGATCCCTCCATAGAGGTAAAAAGACGCATTGAATGTGCCCGAGCTGTATTTCTGCGTATGAAGAAAACCCTTTGTAGTCACAATATAAACCTGAACCTTCGAATCCGAATGGTGAGAACATATGTTTTTACAGTACTGTATTATCGAGCAGAAAGCTGGACATTAACAGAAGTATTACTTAAAGGGCTAAAAGCCATTGCTATGTGGGTTTATCGAAGACTGCTTAGAATTACATGGGTAGACAGGATCACAAACGATGAAGTATTAAGAAGAATCAATACAAAAATGGAGGTCGTTAAAACTGTGAAAAAAAGAAAACTGGAATGGAAAATCTGTTTATTTGCGGTGCTACGTTGTTAGTTTTGATACATTAACTGGCTTTTTAATATTAACTCGTTTCTTAGAAAAAATTAGAGTTCTTTTTTTATTTAATTTTACGCACTTCTTTCTCAGTATATTTTTATTTAAAGTTTTAGTAATTAACTCTACATATACCTCCACACCGCTATAAATTTGATTTGTACATTTGCCGACTAGGACAAGTGGTCGGTTGTAGGAGCAGTTGTTGAATTACTGACGAAGTAATACCTTAACATCAGAATGTGTCCAAATATCATAATAAGGAAGATATTGGAGAAACTCTCTAAGTCCCAGAGATGAATTGTTTAAGGTACAATATTAACAAAAATAACCACAAAAATCAATAGTATTATCATTTATTCGAAATTATACATCATTTTTACAACTCGTGAAATTAGTGAGTATATGTAAATATTAACGGGTTCAGTTGCTGCTGATTAATTATTCAACTTTTATTATCTATCATGAACATATTTAAACTTATGTCAGTGAGGTTTAGTATGGTAATCATACGTAGAAGGAATTTATTTTATGCCAAAGAGGTTTGTGCGCCGAGCTCGTTGATTTAGAGAGCACGTTGATTGTGCACCTAAATAAATCAGTATTTTCTTTACATAAGTCCTTGCTATGACTGATATCGCTACACAGCTGCACAGCTTCATCCGTCACTCCTTCTAGTAACCTATAATTAATTTTATTAATGTCTCCGGTGGCGCTCATAATTCCGATCTTTTGAGAAAAACAGCCCATAGCGCATTGTGCTCGAGGATCTGTTAGTTCGTAAGGATACGAAAATGTCTTCAATACAACAGCTTCCGAAGCTCCAGATCGATACAAGCACTCATACCAGTAGGGTGCCACTAGCCTTAGCCATGCATCGACGATATTTTGCATCTAAAAATTGAATATCAAATATGCAATTTATTTAATGTTTTAACTTTTATTATTATTGTTAATTGTGTAACCAAGAAAATATTGGTATTAAAAATACATAATGGTGAAGCTTAGACGACCATACTATTATATTTGGTTGGAAGGAAGAGCAGGTACCTAATTATTTTTAGTAACTAAGTAGGTTACCAGCTAGGCATACGAATACCGAGAATAAAATTGGGCCCATCAGCGCCGCATTCATGCGCCTTAACCGCGCGTCCACATTGAAGTTTATTACAAACACATACTTATTTTGAATTGCATACTAGCGCACTAATTTTTATTCTGATTATAACAGAATATAACAAAAAAGAACCCAATAAAAATCGACCTAATTTAACCAGAGCTTTACTATCGTAAACGAGATATAAATGAATAAGTCATTTTATTTACCCTAAATTGGAATTAAAACAGTATTTATTTATAGTTATAAACAAGATGCTGTTGTACTTACAATATAATAGTACTTACCTCCTGTTGTGCTGCTACCGCTACCAACAGGGTAATAAAAACATAAGCGAATTTCATTTTGACTTGCAAACAAAACTTCTATAATATAACTACTGCTGCTTCCAAATATTTCCTTATATATAAAAAATAGTGCAGGGATATTGCGACAAAAAAACGTAACTATTCTTGCTAACACGAACTTGACTATTTATGTACTTATTACTACATTTTTAATTTGCATTCTTTAGATGTTGCATGATAAAAGATGTAGTAGTATACTTTGCTAATTAAATTATCGCTGTTAATTAGAAAATTAATAATTAAATAATTCTTAATTTTCTTTTATTTACTTTTATAACTATCAAAATGAATATGACTGTTCTTGTACCATTATAATTCTATAGCACATTTTATACTCTCTGCTTTATTTGATTTATTTTCTTAATATTACGGAAAGCACGCATGTTATTTGGTATAACACAATTAGTAGCACTCAATCCAATTATGTTACAGTTGATGGTCACTTTAATTAGGGACCGTTTCAATTAATTCATAATATAGACTGTTTATAATAATTGACGCAATTTTTTTAGCGATTCACTATAGTGCTGGATTATATTTTACTAAAAGGACCTGCATGTAGTTATAGGCATACCATTACCAAATCTATTTGTATCTAAAAAGATATAATTTTAATGTTTTAGTTCCGCGTAGCTTTTATAGCAATTTGTTCTTGAAAATCAGTTAACCAAAATCTACACTATCGCTTTTGAGTAATTATATTTATATACATTACCTAAGAAAATAATGGTAAAAATAACTAACAAAAGTTTTATATCTAATGTTGTATTCGATCGATACAAGTTTGTCAAATGAGTCGAAAAGGCGATATTGTCAAAAAACTGGTTTTAGAATGCCATTCATTCTAAATGGAAGACTTGAAGCGCGAATAAGCAAAATTTATGACACACAACAAGTTGAAAAAACTTCTCGGACTAAACTAAATATCAGATTCAAAAGTTGCAAATAACTGTAACAAATGTAAAGCAAATGGCAAATTGGTACGATATTGAATAAACGGACGCAAGCGCACATGCTTCATCAAATAAGACTAAAGTCAAAGCGACGCTCGTTATGTATAATTAACATCAAATCGCTTAAATTTGCGCACGTATCACGGAATATTTCGTTCCGTCGTCTATTGACGACAGCCGTAGCTAAAGGGTTAATGTTACCCATGACTTTTGGTGCTTTTTTGGAATTTTATTAGATGCAAAGATGTTAAGGCCTTTGAAATCCTCTTTAAACAATGGAATACAGACTTACAAGGTGTTCTAAGTAATGCTAATTGTTCTCTTTCCTCATCTATAGTTATTCTTGGTAAGATCCGAGATTTGGTTAACAATTTTGTGTTCTAATTTCCAAGTATGTAATTTGCTCTGTCAGCCTACTAGACTTTAAGAATGCTTTAGTATAATTCTTTAATTATGCTTAGCTTTATGAGCAGTCGGTATTATGTCAAAAACATAAGGTTTCCTAGAGTTCATTTGACTTGCTGAAACAAACACATATGTCATTGTCATCTCCATAAAATAAGTTTTGCCATTGTTCTAACCTAAAATTAAAATTAAAGTATGTATTTAACTGCAATCTTGTAAAAGTGATTCAATATGCCATTAGATAAACAGGCACTAAAATTTTAATTAGTCTTCTTATTAAAATGGCATATTGAACGTCACTTTTTGCGATTGCCAGAAATAAATTAAAATAAATTCTTAGTTTTTATGCAGTGACATTTGTTTTTTCCCATGTTTCATACAATTGAGTCTGGCATCCAGATAGCAATCCGACTGCTCATAGGTTGATATTGTTCAAAACCTTCATTTTACTGGATTTGATGAGATGTCACATTTACTGAAATTTTAACATATACTCTTCTCTTTCTTAACCTTATTTTCAAAAATACAGATTGCGTAGTTGATGACTGCCTTGTAAGTTGTATTCCTATATTTAAAGCAGGCGCCTTTTCGCCTTAAATCTTGCATCTTTGAACTTGGTGGCCATAATTAAGTTATCGAAAGCCCGGCAATAACTCTGTACGGCTTTCGGAGCCTACAATTTACCCATCCTGCTGCAAATTTAAATTTTATTGTTAATTTATTTACTAAAGCTTATTAGTCTTATGTAGTATGCTGCATCCGTTACTCAAGAATAACGTATAGATTGATGGCTTTATTAGATCCATAATTTAGCATACTTTCGAACAACTTGATATTTAGTTAAGTCCGAGACGCTTTTCAACTTTGTTGTGTAAAAAGGACTTGCTAGCCGCTTCAAGTCTTCCTATTGTAAATAGATGTAATTCTTGTCAACAACAAAGCAATTTTCCACAAAGTCGGGTAAGCAGTTAACTTTAGTACAACTTGTATCGATCGAATACAACATTGGATAAAAACTTTTGTTAGTTATTTTTACCATTTTTTCTTAGGTAATGTATATAAATATAATTACTCAAAAGCGATAGCTGTAGATTTTGGTTAACTGATTTTCAGAACAAATTGCTCGATAAAAGCATGGCGGAACTAAAACATTAAAATTATATCTTTTAGATACAAATTAGATTTGTTTACATGGTATGCCTATAAGTTATGTAGGTCCTTTATCAGTAAAATATAACCCAGACTATAGTGAATCGCTAAAAAATTGCGTCAATTATTATAGACAGTCTCATATTATGAATTAATTGAAACGGTCGCCATTATTGACTATCAACTGGCACATAATTGGATAGTGCTACTAATTGTTTTACCAAAAATATACGTGCTTTTCCATGACAAACTTAAGAAATCGATCAAATACAACATTGAGATATAAAACTTGTTGCCTAGAATTATAATGGTACAAGAACAGTCATATTCATTCTTAGATAATGTATATAAATAGTAAATTAACTCAATTAAGCGATTAGTGTAGATTATTGGTTAACTGATTTTCAAGAACGATAATTGCTATTAGAAAGCTACTACGGAACTTTTATCATGCAACATTAAATAAATGCAAATTAAAAATGTAGATACATAAGTACATAAATAGTCAAGTTCGTGTTATGCACTATAGTTACAGGTCCTTTTAGTCAAATATAACCCTGCACTATTTTGATATCGCTAAGGAAATATTTGGAAGCAGTCAGTAGTTATATTATAGACAGTCTATATTATGCAAGTCAAAATTGAAATTCGCTTATGTTTTTATTACCCTAATTGTAGTAGACATCAACAGGAGGTAAACTAATTGGATATTGTAAGTACAACTAGCATCTTGTGTTATAACTATAAATAAATACTGTTTTAATTCCAATATTAGAGAAAATAAAATGACTTATTCATTTAAAGCTCGTTTACGAGTAGTAAATGCTGCTAGATTATAATTAGGTACAAGAACTTCATTGGGTTCTATTTTGTTATATTCTGTTATAATCAGAATAAAAATTAGTGCGCTAGTATGCAATTCAAAATAAGTATGTGTAATGTATTAATTTTCTAATTGGACGCGTTAAGCGCATGAATGCGTGATGGCCAAGTATACTATTCTCGGTTTCGTATGCCTAGCTGGCAACATACTAAAGAATGCAAATTAATAATTAGTAATAGTACATATAATAGTCAAGGTCGTCTAAGCTTCACCAGTTACGTATTTTTAATACGCAATCTTATCCCTTGGTTACACTATTTATATATAAAAGTTAAAACATTAAATGGAAGCAGCAGTAGTTATATTATAGAAGTTTTAGTTTGCAAGTCAAAATCGAATCATCGCTTATGTTTTTAGTGGTACCCTGGTATGAGTGCTTGGATCGAGGAGCTTCGGAAGCAGTTGTAGTTGAAGACTATTATCCTTACGTAACTAACAGATCCTCGAGCACAATGCGCTATGGGCTGTTATAACTCAAAAGATCGGAATTATGAGCGCCACCGGAATTAATAAATTCCAATTATAGGGTAAATAGAAGGAGTGACTTATGTCATTTATATCTCAGTCATACGACTATGTAAAGACTCTGGTTAAATTAGGTCAACGTGCTCTTATCTCGGGTTCTCTTTTGTAATATATTCTGTCTATAATCAGAATAAAAATTAGTGACGCTAGTATCATATTTCAGAAGATAAGTAATAGTTTGTAATAAACTTAATCAGTGGACTGCCGTTAATATTGGACCATGAATCGTCGCTGATTAGAGTTGCAAAATGTGTATAATTTCGATATTGTATGCCTATTGCTGGTTAATACTTGTACTAAAAATTACATCTCAGGTACCTAGCTCTTCTCCATATCCAAATATACAATATGGTCGTCTAAGCTTCACCATTATGTATTTTACATACCACATCTTTCCTATGGATTACACAATTAACGTTGAGATATAAAAGTCTAAAACATTAAATAAACAGCAAATTTGATACTCTAATTTTTCTAAGAATCGCAGTTAATATTAAAGCCAGTTAATGTATCAAAACTAAGCTAGTGGCACCGCAAATAAACAGTTCCATTCCAGTGCTTGTCATCGAGTTTACGACCTCCATTTTGTATTGATTCTTCTTAATACTTCATCGTTTGTGATCCTGTCTACCATGTAATTCTAAGCAGTCCTTCGATAACACACATGCCATGGCTTTTAGCGTTCTCAAAAGATCGGAATTATGCAGCCTGCTCGATAATACAGTACATGTAATAAATATGTTCTCACCATATAGGTTACTAGAAGGATCACGGATGATAGCTGACTACAAAGGGTTTTCTGTTAGCGATACAGCTCAGTCATATTCAAGGCTTACTCTATGGAGGATCCCATTCTTTGTTCATGTTGCATCCCAGATCATACGTGCTTCTCTAATCTAACTGTAGCTCGCGTTTATTTGAATGTCGTTGTTCTGCAGTATCCACTTAAGATTCCTTCTACGTATTTTGATTACCATTCTGGCGTGGACTGACGCATAAGTTTAAATATGTTTCATGAAGGTAGACTCATTAAACTTATGGTACGATAGTAATTACATTCAGCAGCTCTATTTTCTTTGGAACTCGTAATAAAGTAGATTCTAACCATTCTTGGCAATGTTCACTGAGTTGTAATATTTGATTGAATAAGTTTCGAATAACATTGCAGTACCTATGTTCCCAAGCATTTTAGTGGTTATTGTTAGTCCATCCGGTCAGGTGTTTTACCATTCTCTTGGGACTTAGTATTGCTCTTTCCACTTCGCTTTTGTCATATTTGGTCCAGTTCTTATATCGTTCATATTAAATTCTGTATCTCTATCATCGCTAGAATAATTCTGAGATGTATTTCTCCATAGTTCTAACCGACCACTTGTCCTAGTCGGCAAATGTACAAATCATAATTTATAGCGGTTGGATGGTATATTATTTGAGTCTAATTACCTAAAACTTTAATAAAATTACTGAGAAAGAAGTGCGTAAAATGAAAGTAAAAAAGAACTCTAATTTTTCTAAGAATCGAGTTAATATTAAAAAGCCAGTTAATGTATCAAAACTAACAACGTAGCACCGCAAATAAACAGTTCCATTCCAGTTTTCTTTTTTTTTACAGTTTTAACGACCTCCATTTTTGTATTGATTCTTCTTAATACTTCATCGTTTGTGATCCTGTCTACCCATGTAATTCTAAGCAGTCTTCGATAAACACACATAGCCATGGCTTTTAGCCGTTTAAGTAATACTTCTGTTAATGTCCAGCTTTCTGCTCGATAATACAGTACTGTAAAAACATATGTTCTCACCATTCGGATTCGAAGGATCAGGTTTATATTGTGACTACAAAGGGTTTTCTTCATACGCAGAAATACAGCTCGGGCACATTCAATGCGTCTTTTTACCTCTATGGAGGGATCCCATTCTTTGTTCATGTTGCATCCCAGATATATTGCTTTTTCTACTTTTTCTAACTGTACTCCGTTTATTTGAATGTCGTTGTTCTGCAGTATCCACTTAGATTTTCTTCTATATTTTGATATATTCTGGCGTGGATGACGCGTAAAAATATTTTTAGAAGGTGACTCATTAAACTTATGGTACGATAGTCTTTACATTTAGTAGCTCTATTTTTCTTTGGGATCGTAATAAAAGTAGATTCTAACCATTCTTTTGGCAATGTTCCTGTGTTGTATATTTTATTGAATAAGTTTGTTAACATTGGCAGTCCTATGTTCCCAAGCATTTTTAGTACTTCACTTGTTAGTCCATCCGGTCTAGGTGTTTTACCATTCTTTGCTATTTTATTGCTCTTTCCACTTCGTCTTTTGTCATATTTGGTCCAGTTCTTATATCGTTCATATTAAATTCTGTATCTCTATCATCGCTAAATAATTCTGAGATGTATTTTTCCATAGTTCTAATTTTGACATTCTTCTGTTATAAGCTTTCCTTCATTATTTTCTAGGGCTCTATTGTTTATATTTATTTTGAGTCCTGATACCTCTTTTACTTTTTTAAGAAGATTAAACATGTCATGTTTTCTATCGTATTCTTCTATTTCTGAACATTGTTGGTTGAACAATTCTGCTTTTGCCTGTCTTGTTTTCCTTCTAATTTTTTTGAGGATTCTATTGTAGTCTATTTGATTTCGATTTTTTTGTTTTCTTCTCTCATGAGATCTAAATTATCTTCTGTCATCCATCCTTTTTTTTACCATGCCTCTCTTCTTTGAATATTGTTTCTTGTATGTTAAGGGTTATATCTTTTAGCCGTTTCACCTGTGTTTCTATATCTTCCTCTTGTTTGTTTTGATGTTGAGTTTGTCGAGTTTATTCTCTATTTGTTGTGTAGCGTTTCTACATAGTTCTGGATCTTTTAGTTTTTCTCTGTTCAACATTGTTAGTCTTTTAGGCTTAATCTGAATTTTCTTAAACCTTAGTCTTATTTGAGCCAACAGTAAGCTATGATCTGTTGGTACATCTGCCCCAGGATATGTTTTAACAGTTTTTATGATATTTCTGAATCTTTTGTTTATCGTTATGTAGTCAATTTGATTACGAATAACCTTTTGTTGAGAATCCGCTGGTGATTTCCACGTATAAATGCGTCTTTTAGGTAGTTTGTAGTATGTATTGGTGATTACTAAGCCTTTGTCTATACAGAATTGAGCAAATAAAGGATGTACCTTAGAATACATCAATATAAGTCACACGGAGTATCCGAATGGCACACCTCCTGGTAATCCAGCTATCATTATAAAAAATGATGAAGATTATTTGTAATGAACTACGAAGGTGTGAAGACGAAGAATTTTTGCAAACTTTATGGATACTAATTAGAAGGCTATTTTCTCCAATATTTGTTTCCAAAATTTACCATTCGCCAAGACACCATTTCACAAAATAAAAACTATTACCTTTCTTCTGCACAATGGAATCTTGATTTCTCATGGCAGGCTTTAGTTCAAGGCATATCAATTGGGGATCCAGATAGCTAACATAATATTATTTACGAAAAAATTCCATTTACTTATCGTCAGGTACTCCCACATATTGACTTAGTAGTTAAAATATTTTTACGACTACGCATATTTTTAAACCGTTAAAATTACAAAAATAGTTTAAGTAGCCAATGCTTCACCTAAAACGATATTAGAAAATTTACAATTATGACCGGTTCTTCTTACCCACAGAAAAAAGCAGTTCTAGTTGTTGGAAATACATGATCTAAAACGAGCCCTTTATCTTACAGTAACCGAAATCGTTACACGGTTTCAATTTTTGAAAGCAATTTAATTAACTTTGTTATACTCTTCAGAGTGAAATATATCCTTCAAATTTTTGCATGTCTAATAAATATTCTATTCTTATAAACTATTGATTTTGAAATATCGTCATGCAATTTCGCAATTTCTACAAACATTTGGAATAGGTATAGTAGTTGTAGCTAGAATTACTAATATGTGGTTACAATTGGAAAATAGTTATCAATACAGAAAGTAACTGCCCTCAAAATAATGGTGCACATTAAAAAATTATGACTACTTGCATTTATAAAAGATTATTTGGTGTTTATTGTTTATTTTTACCATTTCCTCTGAGGAGTATTTAGTGAAAATGATGATAACTATAAGTCATTGAAAGGGAATTTACCTAATTATGAAGCTCTTATATACAATTAACAAGTTTATATGTCTAAGATTTCTCTGAGTATTTTAGATTGGAACCGTTGGATAATGCTTATATTGGACGGTTTTGCACATCCCCATAATTGAAGTCCCGTATCCAAATTAGTCGTATAACGCTTTTACAGAAGAGCACTTTGGTTTGAACTTTCATTTTAGAATGTCGTCCAAGTAGCCAGTATGTTTCTCAAAAATTTAGGCTAAGTTCTTATCTGCTCATTTGTGTGTGTCGTTTTCAAGAGAGGCACTGGAAATCCAAATATTTTGCCTCTGAGATAAGAATATGGTTAATAAAGACTAAAGGACATATATTAGATCGAGTTGTGATTCCAGCGGTAAAATAATTCACTAAGAGTGTCTAAACTTTGTTTTAGGTATTCACTGACAGTGTTTGGATTCTGATCGATGGAGGATCTACAACATTATCAGCAAAGGTAGATAGCCATTATGGTGTTTGGAGCTTTGAGCTCCAGTTGACATAGCTGTATATATCAGATAGTTTTATAGATAAAACTTTAACAAAAGGTAATATCGATCGCTCTGTACGATGTTCGGTCTTCGGGTGGTTTTTCTGGTTTTGATTTTACGACTATGTGGGCGTATTTCCATACAAGGGGATAGTATGGAAGGCTTAAGAAGCTGTTATATATGGCTGTTATCAAAACCACACATTTTTTGGGGGAGGTTTGGTAATACTTGCCTGGTGATGAGATCATAGCCTGAAAATTTGCAATGCTTCAATTTACTGATATTCTTTTCTACTTCAGCTGGCAAAATATGCTTGATAGGGAGCGACATTTGATAGTATATCTAGAAAGATTTAGATTTTATTTGTCTGTTTGATCTGAGGATGAATGATTCGATTAGAAAATGATAGACACGTTTTTTTTTATGGTGGCAGCTTGTTTTTGGTTAGTTAAAATCAGTATCTGTTTGTAGTTCTAGTAGGTTAAATCAAAAGTTTATTTGCTTTTTTCTTCTATAACGCATATCTGTTGTTTGCTAGTAGTTATAACGCCATTTTGGTATCGTTTGAAAGCTTATTGATTAAATTTTATCTTTTGTAGTATTATTAGTAAGGAAACTATTGAAATTCGAATTTTGTTGAAGCATTATTGGCAGAAGGGATTAAAATAATCTAAAGTGGCGCGGCAAATTTGGAGTGCCAAAGAGAAGACGCGGTCTTTGTGCGTGTTGCGCAAATGTGATTCAAGCGTTTTAAAAAGAGGGATCTTAACGTTAAGGGTAAGTATCGGTCTATACTAGGATCAGTGTACCTCCCTGTTGATGAACCGGATTCTCCATCGCCTAGGGCAGTGGACGAGCTTGTGAGACACTCCAAAGCATTGGTCTGCAGATGTTCATTGGCTTGCGACGCCAAAGCACACAACTTCTCATGGGCAGCACCGACATCAATATCAGAGGTGAGTTAATTTTACAATTCACTGTGGAAAATTATTTAGACATATTGAATAAGGGTAACAAACCAACCTTCGCAACCAGACGAAGAAGGGAAGTAATTGATATAACAATTGGTGTTTCTTTCTTAAGTAACATTGTTAAAAATTGGCAAGTATCTGATGCGGAAGAGTTGTTCAGACCACATATATTAAGTTCAAAATCACTGAGATTCAGCGAGTGGTAGAAAACTATCGTAATCCTCGCAAAACGGACTGAGAAGCCTATAAAGTGGACACAGACCAAAACTTGGCGAGTACAATAAGGAAGGTTCATAATAACATTGATATTGAAATGGCTGTGGATCAGTTAACTGATGCAGTCATTTCAGCGTATAATGAAAACTGTCCTCTGGTTGTAAAGGCTCTATCAGGATTGTATCTTGGTGAAATGAAGACCTTGCAACTATAAAAAGACAGGTGACTGGGATACTTATAGGATATCCCTAACTAAATATAATAAGGAATTGAAAGATGCCAAGAAAATATCATGGAGGAGGTACTGTGAGGAGATTGAAAATACTCCAGTAAGTGCCAAACTCCGTAAAGTACTGTCAAAGACTCTCACTGCATTTTGATTAGTACTCTGGAATTTAAATTCGGAGAGTACACCAAAACAGGAAAAGAAACATTAACCGAACTTACTCGGATACACTTTCGTGGATTTGCAATTATACAACAGTTACCCTCAGACTGGAGAAACCAGGTATCCCTTGATCTTGGTAACACAGTATTAAGAAAAGACTGGGAGATTGCAAGTAGAGTAGTAACTTTCAATAATCTCAAATGGACTATAAACTCATTTGAAGCCTATAAATCTCCAAGACCGGACCGAATAATTCCTAGTATGCTACAGAAGGGCTCGGAACTTCTAATCACAAAGATCTGAATTGTATTCAGAGCCAGTTTGGCCCTAAACTACTTGCCATAATTATGGAGAGTTTAAGTTGAATTGAAGAAACATGTGAATTTAAAGAACACATAATCGAAGAAAAATTGAAGAATTAAAAAACAATCATCAATAAATCAGGGCATTCGAGTCTAAAAGGGGATAGACCTCACAAAAAGAAAAGGTGGATGATAAAAAAAAATTAGACTTCATGGAAGAGAGATCATAGTATATAAACAAAATTCACAAAAATACAACGAATTCGATAAGGAAATAAAGAAACAGATAAGAAAAGCAAAGATACATTGGTATAATAACGAATGCATTGTGATTGAAGAATATTAAAGAAGACATGATACACAAATTGTCAAAGAAAGTAAGCGGATTTTGAAGATACAACACTACGGGTAAACCTACAGACCGAAATAGAAACCTAATTTTAGATATTAAAGCAAAAGTGACTAGATAAAAAGAAGAGCTTTTCGCAGGCCAACGGGATGTAGAGCATGAAGTATAAAATGTCTTAGCAGGCCTACCTATAATAAAATAAAAAGTTAAAAAGGCCATTGAAAAGTCAAAGTGTAAAAAAGCAGTCGAGTCAGAAGAAATAACAACGGAATTAATAAAACTATTGCAAGACCATGGAATAAGCACACTTTTAAAATGACTTAACATTTTGTATTTGTTGACGACAAATTTCATAGACAAAGCCTCTTATTTTCTTTCAAAAAAATTATAGTTACTGATTATTTTGTAAAAATTATGTAAAATGGTTGACGACAAAGATATTAAAACAAGAGTGCATATTAAAATTAAAAACAAGGCAGTGCAAAACAATCAATGCAATTACATGAAAATGCAAATGCAAAATTTATCTTTTTGTAATTCTAGACAATGTCTGTGCTAATATCAGTTTACATAGAGGTAATAAAATAAAATGTTAGGGATTATTGTAAAAAAGTTTTACAATCAAGTAAGACTTGATGATTCTATTAAATATAAGATATTCAGTTAGCAAAATATGTCCATAATTAAATAAAATACTTTGCACTTACTACAAAAGAAACCTTATTAATATTAAATTGTTACAAACAAGTCTTGAAGTACTTACGATTTCGTAAATTGCAATAGTTTCATTTTTTAAGCAACGTAATCTAACTAACGAGGGTAATTACGCAAATCATAAGCATTACGGTTTCATAATACACTAAGTAAACCTGTATGTATAAATTTTAATTTCACTTTAACTTCATGTATATAACTCAATAAGAAATGTAGCTTACGTTTTCTAAATGAAAGTATTTAACTATTTCTAAATACATACGTAAGTTTTACATATTTTATATTAAGTATTAAATTGAGAAAACAGTTATATCATACTTGTGAAACATTGCGTTTTGTCGACAAATTCGTTCAAAAACAGCTATTCTTTAAAATAAAGTTCATCATTGTCTACAACTTTTGCCACCGATCTACGAGCATCCGGATCTGGTTGAAGTACCAGTTCGCCGGCTTTAAATCGAAATACTCCTAATACGTTTCTTTAATCGCGCAATAAGTGTTGCGGTGAGCAAAAGGCCTTAATGAGATGAAGCAGCATCTGATTTATGTGCTGGGTGTGGTAGGACTTTCACGCCGTCCAGCTTTTTGAATTTTTCCTCAATCTTGTTGGTGGTTTGCGACTTGGCATTGTTCTGTTTGAACAAAGCGTGCTTTTGTTGAACAAATGTCTAGCTGCTGAGAGCAGAGCTCGGCATTGATAGTGCGATCATTCAGCACAAATTTAAAGTGCGGTTTGGAATTTAAAGTGGCTTGCAAGTCTCCGTCATCCAAAGGAGATGATCGGGCAGAACGTGGCTCATCTAAGGCCAAGGTTGCTAGAGTTATACTTTTTGTACTGTAACATATTGCTCTTTCTCCTTTAACATCATAGTCTATTTTGCAGCCTCTCTCAATAAAAGTTGTCACTTAACATAGCAGGATTTAGAGTTGTCCATCTTGAATAAAAGAAGAAGCCAACTAAAATATTATAAACACAAAACAATAATTTTACAAAACTTAGATTTTTTGAACGTGATAGAACTTTCTTCGCGACGTAAAATAATCAAATTTACCAGGATCAGAATGTGCATCTCTTAAAACAATCACAAGTGCATAGCCGCAAAGCTCCTGCATTTATACAAAACATATACTACTCGCACCAACCCCAACAATGATTTTAATTTATTCTATTTTTGCAATACAACAGTCAACGAATCCACTGCCGTTTAAGCAATTACTTTTAAAAATACACGACCCAAATATACTAACAAAGCAGAGATTTTATCCAAGCCAACAAATAACTTGGCTGTTAGTAAATGCTCAAAATACTACACTAACAACGTAACAAAACAAAGAAATTACGTATCAGAAGCTAAAGAAGAACCCTTTGAACCCTTTGAAATGTGTTATAAGTAATAGAATATCAGCGATAAAATTGTAAAATAAATAAAAACATACCTCAAAATGAAAACCATGGGGAAAAGCAAGGAACAAATACTGGTAACATACAAGCAAAAAACAAAGTACTTCAAAGTACTAAGTGACTTATCAGAAAAAGAGGAGCGTTATGAACGTACAAACCAGAAAAATAAAAACTTAAATATTACTATTATTATACCACATGGAATTCAACAAAATATACAAAACTTGTTAAATCTGATTAAATCTGTTAAATCGGTGTAGGTTACATTTACAACTCAATCTAATACATGTCCTCTAGTCCTGATCAACCATCTTCCTGTCCCAGTAAAAACAAAAGCAAAATATCTGGGTTTCCATTTGAACCAATGCATCACTTGGAAACGACACGTACAAATGAAAAGACAACTTAACCTAAAGTTTCCTGAAATATACTGGTTGCTAGGACGACACTCCAAAAGAAAAATTAAAACCAAAGTGCTCCTTTATAAAAGCGTTATACTGCTAATTTGGACACGCGGTTTTCAATTATGTGCAAAACAATAGAAGTATTATTCAACAGTTCCAATCCAAACTTCTCAGAGCAATCTTACAAGGGAAAGTTTACAGATGTCAATCCTGGAATTAATAAAAAGTTGTTTTTTGCGATTGGGGTGTGTGGTTTTTTGTGTTTCGGTACGCTTTTTTCGACATTGGATTTAAGACCACTTTAAGGCCGGTTCAAAATCCGGTCCTGTATGTCTGTTGATGACAGACATTGTACTCAGGACACTGACGAGAGGACACAAGGGTTATAGGATGATCGGGGTTTGCATATTGCACTTTGGGTCGTATTGTTTGGGGTTCGTTAGGATAGATTAGGTTAGACTGGGTTGGGTTACGTTAGGTTAAGTTGTAGATTGTGTGTTAGCTGGCTTATTCTAATGATTCTTTATTTGGTGGTATTCCAAAAATGCTCAACCTAAAGAATATATCAAGCGAAGTCAAGCGGCTATGTGACTTTTCTTTTAAAAACGTACGACCATCAGTCCCAGCAACAGAAGAGGAAAAGGAAAATGCATGAATGTTGTTTAGAACGCTTCAAGAGCAACAAGTTTATCCAGACGACATCGATTTTTGCGACTATTTGAATTATCAACGTGAGAATTTGGAGAACAAAGGCAACGAGCTTTCAGATTTTGATGATGACCCTGATAGTGATGAGGAAGTAAAGAACATGGAAGCAAGCGGACTCGAGAGCAGAAAAACAACGCTTTGGATAATTGGATGACATATAGCGCAAAACATAAAAGGCCGTTCAGTTTAAGCAAAATTTTCAAAGCTTATTTTCCCGAAACAGCTTTATCGCTTTCAGCAACGTTGGGAGCAGGGAGGAACCCGATGTGAAAAAATCAAAGTTATTGATGAAACTGGATCACAGAATCTGCTAGTGCATGATCATCATTTGAGAGCGTGGCCATACCAACAATCTCAACAAACTAAGTTTGAATTTAAGGTTTCCCGCAAGTGGTTGCACCGTCAAAAGATAACAGAGAATAACGTCCCGCAAGATAACAAAGTGGTACAACCCGACATAACATTGACTATGAGAAAATAGCGAAATCTGCGAATGATTTTGGGCTTAACGCTCGCTCAATAATCTCCCAACACGACCCTGACTATGTTATTAACACAGATCAATCAGGCTTTAATTGTGAATTCTACTCGAAGCGAAAGTTAAAAACATGTGGCAAGAAAGGGATGTTGCTTCAAGCAAAAGCAATGAACGGGACAACACACAGCTAAACCTTGTTGGATTAATGCTTCGATGAGCAATGCAAGTAACTAACTATACCTTCAAAAACGACTGTAATTATTTAGCCATTGGATGTATACTTCTTCAGACAGCTCAAGGTTTGGTGAAAGCAATGTACGATTTTGTGATGCTCAACAACTTTTGTCTGATTTGAACATACACAAAAGATTCATAATACTTGCATTGCACTCTTTTGCATTTAATCAGTTACAGTTACCGTTGTTTGAAGTCATGCGGAAGCATCCTTGGATAAAAATTGGATATAACGATGAAGAGAAGCAAGTCTTTTATAATGTTAATGAGGTCAACTTCAAAGATGCTAATGGGAAGTGTGGCCATCAAGACTGCAAAGCTTACTGTTTTATAAAATGTGTTTATTGTCACATACTTTTGTGCTTTCTCCATATATTAAATGATACACGTATACAGATTTTCTTCTAGTATATACATATACATGTTTTTTATTATTACTCTTATTTGCTTACAATCTGTCCTCTGCTGGACAATAAGTAATTTATATAACTAAAATAATATTAAATATACTACAGTAACATGCAGGATTTGCTTCCATTAATGACTTTCCTTTACCTTACAGAATATGTAATGTCTTTATAAAGTAACTTAAACTATGTTTTATTCTATATACATAAAACTAATTGAATCTCTCTATTAGATCATTTGGCTTGAAACGTTTTAGAAGTTGCATTTTACCAGTGTTTTTAAATAAACTTCCAGCCAGCACATTTGGATGCACTACAGTTTTAACACTATAATTCTCAATAAATCTCTTCATTTCTTCTTTAACATTTAGAATTTGTAGGTCCTTTGCGATTACGTGATTTGTAACATACCAGGAGGCATTAACCGATGTTCTCAAAACTTTGTTCTGAAAGCGCTGAAGGATTTTAAGATTTGAATTACTAGCTGTGCCCCATAGTTGAATCCCATATGTCCACACAGGCTTCAAAATAATTTTGTACAAAATCATTTTATTTTCAAGTGATAACTGATTTTCTGCCAAGTATCTAATGCATTTTCCGGAGTTTTATGCCGAGTTGCTATCTTTTTGTAAATATGTGCTTCCTCCAGGTCAAGCGTATATCCAAGTGCATTCTGTTATACTTTAGTCTCATCTACTTGAATGAGCTGGTTACTATTTAATGTAACTGGATGGCAGGTGTCTCTGTTTAATGTAAACGATACATGTGTTGATTTAGATTCATTTGCCTTTATTTTCCATGTAGTTAACCAAGTTAGCAGCTTATTTAAATTTTCTTAAAGGTGTTGTGATGCAGTAATTGGATCAGCATGCACTGCTAGAACTGCAATATCGTCTGCGTACGTGGCTGTTATGGTTTTGTTAGTTATCGGAAAATCTGCGATATATAAGAGATATAAGATAGGTCCCCAAAATGCTCCCTTGTGGTACTCCAGATCCGATTGGTAACAGGTAAATGTATTATTCGTCTTGATATTTAACTAGGAAAGACCTATGCGTTAGGTAGAAAGTAAGGACAATGACAAAAGCATGTGGAAGGTTTTCTGTTAGTTTAAACAGAAGTCATTTGTGCCAACCTTATCAAAGGCTTGGCTGGTGTCCAGAAATGCAGCCGTACAATAGTTTTGTTCTTCAAATATCAAATTGATTACATTAACTAGCCGATGTATTTGTTCGATAGTATTATGTTGGTTTCTAAATCCTTATTGATGATTTGGGATTAGTTTGTTATTGTCTAAAATTGGTTTCACTTGTTTCAAAAATATCATTTCGAATACTTTTGAAAGAACTGGTATTAATTTAATAGGACGATAAGACGTCACTTTATTTGGATTCTTACCAGGTTTTAACAACATAACTATTTGTGCTACTTTCCATTGGATGGGAAAGTGCCCCAGCCTCAGTATTGCATTGAAGATTTGCTGTATAGCTTCGTATCATTTAGTTGTAAGTTCTTGTAACACTTTACCGGTTATTAAATCAAAATCTGGAGCTTTGCGAGGGTTGATATTTTGTTTTATTGTATCTTTAATTTCTACGAAACTGAAGCTTTTAATTGGAAGATCCAATTGATATGGTGCACTAAGATATTCTCGTATCATTTGCTCTTGTTCGGGTTCATTTATGCTGTTTGGTTGAAATACGGTGGCTAAGTGATTTGCAAATGCTGCGGCTTTCTCTTTGTTACTCCGAGGCCGTTGATCATGTTTATCTTTGATTGGTGGAACGTGCACTCGAGGTCTCTTCAATTTTCTTGTGGCTTTCCACAGTGATAAATCTGTTACTTCTAGTGCTGGTAGTTCACTGAGGTAGTCCTGGATTGATTGATTTCTGATTTGTTTTAAAAGTTGTTTCAACTCCTTTGTTGCTTTGTTAAACTTCTTTTTGTCATCTTCATTTCTTGTAGTTTGCCATTTTACCCTAAATTTTTCTTTCTCGCAAATTTTTTGTTTGATTATACTAAGACGTGTTTCTTTAACGGTGTAACAGTTGTAGTCGGGTGTTGCTGTCCATGCTGCATTCTGAATTGCTTTAGTTTAATCGGCTACTGCTTTATCAACGTCTTCTAGAGTCCTCAACATTACATTCAAGTTGATACGTTGGTCTAGTGTTGTTCTGTATATTTCGTAATTTGTTTTCTTGCTTTATAGTGTTGGTTGCTTTTGTCGTTCTAAAATGTATGAGTAGGATGTAATTATAACTGATGAATGGTCTGACGATAGATCAAAGCAAGACTCTGCTTTGATTTGTTTTTCGTTAATTTCTTTTGTGATACAAAAATCTAGTAAATTGTGTATTTTCCCTCTGTCGGTCGGCAATAGGTGGCAAATTATTTGCTCTTAAAGTAGCGTATAACTGTCTGCCTTTTAGTGTTGTTATTCTTGAACCCCAAAATTTTTGGTATTCCAATCTCCTCCAGCGATAAATTTATTTCCTATAGTATTGAAAAACTGCTCGTAGTCTTCTCTTTTATTGCAGTTTGTGGTGTTTGATACCATCTCTTATTCCGGTTGCTGTTCCTCTATGGGCATCGCCGTCGGGATGTCTAGTGCTATATATTCTATAATTTGGCATTTGTAGGTAACATTTGGAAGTGAAGTGCGTCTCTGACACTAACAGTATATCCATATTATTAATTTGTAAGAACTGTTCTACTTCATGTGCATGTTTTACTTATTAGCGTTGAGTTGAGGTTCATCATTGTACCCATTTGACTGATAAGCTCTTTCATCGGGTTTTTTAGTTCTGCTAAATCGCCATTCTGTTCGTTCGACGTGAATGGATTTCTTTGATTAATGTTATTTATTTGTTGCGTGCCTTGGTGTATAGCTTGAGCGTATGTCATGTTAGATTGTACATATCGATTTGCGTTAGGTGTTGATTTACTCCTTAGTTGAGGGTATAAATTTTGTTGCATCTGTTTATGTACTATACGTGCTTTATAATTGGCTGGATGATTTCCTTTGCAATTGAAACATTGAACTTATTTGTTTTTTATATTTCTAGGACAATCTGACATTAAGTGTTGTCCTACGCATTTCACACAGCATGGATTTTTGTTGCAAAAGTTTTTCTGGTGACGATATTGTTGGCATCTCATGCATTGCGGTATACTGCGCTTTGTATGTGGTGCTCCAAATGTTACACATGTATTCATCAGCTATTTTACTTTATAAATTTCTTTATTATTTTCGTTTTGTTCTAAGTCGACGAAAAATATAGGAAGATGTATGTCAGTGCCTGATTTTTTAATGTTCCACACTTTTGTAACTTTATGTCCTAGATCTTGTTTGCTATTTTCTATTTCTTCCACATCGGTAGTGAACATTTTTAATACCACTCGGAAACTTTTGTCTTCTTTAGCTTTGTATGTGTGGTATTCCGTGTTTTTGTCTTTTAGCATTTTTATAATATTAGTGTATGTTTGGCTATCTTTCGGTTCTATTCTAACTTGATTGCTACTCGGTGCTTTTGCAAGGTATTTTTGTTTTGCTATTTTATTTATTTTTAAGATTAGTGGCTTTATATTTTCTACACAATAACAAAGATTGGTGGAGGTTTTGGGTCCTTTTTTTTGTTTATCATTGCGTACATTTGTTTCTATTGATTCTTCCTCAGCAAGACTCGCGTAACGATTTTTTATAGTAATACTGTTATAATAATAACCATTATTTATTTGATTCGTTTTAACTTAAGAGATCTCTGTTTGTGTTTCTTAGCGGTTTATGGCTTTTTGCATATTGCCATTCATTATCATGTGATGCTTGAGATAGCGTTGAGTCTCTTACAGGATGGTGTATTGTTTGATTTGATAACTGAATATTTGGTTGTTGTTGATTGTAATTAATAGCAGAATAATGTTAAGATAGTTGTGATGTTATTATGTTAGAGTCAGATATTTTGATTATGTATTGTCAGAGTTTGTTGTATATAGGGCATTCTGTTAAAATAAGGGTTGTTGGCTATTTTGGACGAACCCGATGGTGGATATTTGTTACTATTAGCACTATAAATTGCAAAATTTTAGTTAAACGTTTATAATGTAAAAATAAATGATTTATTTCGATTTATTATTTTGTTACCTTAACACTGACCTGGGGTCACATATTTATCGCTTTGCACTTGATATTTCGGCACGTGGAGTACGATTGCACAACCTTAGTTACAAGGCTGTAGTTTTTATCGCTGTAAGGCAGATAGAAGGCACGTCTGCTTGGCTTTGATACACGAACTATACTGCATATACATGTAAACTATGAAACATTTTAGTTATTGTTCTTATACAAAAAATTAGTTATAGTATATTTAATTCATATTTAAAACATATTATTAAAAACATTATCTAGTAAAATTACAAAATATGTATTTGTTCAGTAAAAATGAAAGCAGGTTCAGCCACTTACTAACATTTTGTAGCAATTAAAGTTATTGCTCTTAGCTCTAAACTTCAAGATGACATTTTACGATAGTAAAAATAAGTGCTAATTTTTTTAAATCTTTGGACATATTACAAATTAGTTAATTAATATTTTAGTAGTTTTCCATTGCGTTTAGCTAGATACATAAAGATGTATATTTAGATAATTTTTAACAGATAGCCGTATTGTACGCCTATTCTAAGTACACAATAATATTTTATTTTAAATAGAACGCTATTTCATTACATAATGTAATGAAATTTCTTATCTGTAACTTTAAATTATAAATATATTTAAAAAGTAACTCTCTAGCACTCCCTCCCGTAACAACTGTGTATAAAAGGAATGTTATAAGAAACAGTAACTCTATTTCAGCAAATGAAACCGGCAAATAAAAATGAAATTTATTTTCATTTTCATTTCGTTGTTAGTGACCGTAACTGCTGTACAAGACGTAAGTAGTAGTATTGATGATTTATTAATTAATTAATTTTTTATATAATTGTGATAACAGATATTTAAGTGTTAATTCGAATATTCATTAATAGTATTTAAACTTCCATAAATTTATTTCAATCACATATATTCCAATTGATAGGATATTCAAATACGAATGCCATCCCCATGGGTTAATTATAACAAAATATACATGTGTTTATCTCTGCATATAACTATGTATTGTTTAGAGAATATAGCTGAACGTAATTTATGTGTATTTAAACTTATTGTAAAACCACAATGAATAAAAATAAATTATTTAATTTCTAATATCTATTATATTTAATCATTAAAAAGTATAAAAACAAAATTATTGTATTGTAATGTGCATTATAACGAGATTATCAAGACTATTACGTATAAATTTTAAGTAGATACATTTACAAATATATTTTTTGTTACTGCAATAAATTTTTTGCTATTTTAAGGCATAAATCCTACCTATAACTTCTTTTAGTGTACTTGTTAAGATTACTTTTAAATTTACACTTTTTTACTTTTTAACATAATTATTGGTAAGATTATTCTTAGTCGCATAGAACATCTGTAAAAATTAATTCTATAAGATCCGTTTTCGCTAAATACTACCAGTAATTAAAGTTTATGTAAGCAACATTAACGGTATTAATTGTTCATTTTTAGATGCAAAACATCGTTAACCAGTGGATGAAGATTGTGGAACCCATCTGGAGCCAATGCTTATGTCAGGGCAAAACCTCGGAAGCCGCGTTAATGAATTCACTTGTATATCCCTTTGTTGTAACAGATCCCTGCGTAAAATGCAGTATGAAATGCTTTGCCGAAGGTCTCGGCGTCTTAACCAACACCGGAAGCATCAATACCACTCGACTCAGATCTTTGCATGGAATAACGAATGAAGTCGTGCAATGTACTAATAACAGTCAAACCAAAGACCTGTGTCAAAAAGCTACCGATGTATTTGACTGTGCAATTAATGGACTTCTAATTTGAACAATCCGACGCGTTACTCGTTTTATTCTAATAAAAAATTTTCACAACGGATAGGCTTATTTTTGTTTGGTCGTATTTCACAAAAATAATAAAAAAATTTGTTAGTTAAAATAACAAGACTAATGTATTTAAATAATACTATAGTATTACCAAATTTACATTTTGTAATTTTTTATTTAAATAGAATATTATATAAAGCGGTAAAAATTAGACTTCATGATGTTTCTTCTAAATAAAACACAAGATACTGGACCAACCCTAATTTCACTGCTATCAGTGTAAAATGCATACCTACTAGTTGCATATGAAACATGATGTTGCCCAAACACCTTTTATGATTCAGGTGACATGCGACCATTTTTTGGTAAAGTAAATGTACGGTGTTACTGTTAGACTTTGTCATATATTTAGATATCCATTATACAAATTAAAACTTTCAACATTCACAGAACGCAAACGGCGTTCAATTTAAATCCTAAATGTCAATTGGAATCACCCTATAGAATGGATGTCACTTTTTAACGATCAAATAGAAATGCCAATCAGACTTCATCGTGCTATTTATCATTAACTGTTTTTTGATGTTGAAAAAAATATATTTGTCACCTATCTTACTAATATGGCGTATACATTTCCTTGGAGCAGCATCCAACAGGCTATCCAAGCCAAGTACAGAATCAAACCAACAAAGTACAACATACCGCCAAACTACATAATCGAGCTCATCAAACAAAAAAACAAAGTACGACGTGAATGGCAGAGAACCCGGAATCCTATACTTAAAAATACCTTAAACACTCTAACACACCAAATAAAAATAGAACTTGATAAATATAAAATTCTAACGTATCAAAAACATATTGAAAATTTAGAACCTGGAGAGCCAGGTATGTGGAAAGCCACGAGAAGAATCTTAAAAGAATCTCAGCAAATACCTTCTATGACAGCCAACAGCACAACTTATTACACAGATAAGGAAAAGTCTGAGTTATTCGCCAATCACCTAGAACAAACGTTTACTCCCGCAATTCAAAACCATATTGAGACACAACTTCCAATTCCTGATCGCATACAACCTACTTCTCCTAGCGAAATAAAAAAAATCATAGACGCCATACCAAATAGGAAGTCTCCGGGATACGATCTCATCACCAATGAAATTCTGACTCACCAAGAAGGTACTTGCATTCCTGGCAACATTGTTTAATGCTTGCCTCAGACAGGGATATTTCCCAATAGCATGGAGACATGCTATAGTCGTCGTCTTTCCTAAACAGGGGAAAAACAGCAATAACCCCAACAACTATCGACCAATAAGTCTTCTAAATACTCTATCAAAAATACTTGAACGAATAATCTACTCCAGGCTAAATACTCAACTGCAAGAACTAAATACCCTCCCACCATTCCAATTCGGATTCAAAGGCGGGCACTCAACCTGCCATCAGCTTCAACGAAATGTAGAAATAATCGAGACTGGATATGAGAAAAAACAATATACCACAGCCATTTTTTTGGACATCGCGAAAGCTTTTGATAAAGTCTGGATAGAAGGCCTTAAATATAAAATACTCCACCTACCAATACCAGGCTGTCTTAAAGCAATACTTTACTCTTTCCTAGACAATAGAACCTTTGCCGTACAAATCAATTCAACTGTCTCTGACAGTAAGTCAATCAAAGCCGGACTCCCTCAGGGGAGCGTGCTGGGACCGCTACTATTTAACATATTTGTTAGAGATATCCCGCTCACACGAGAAAATCTTGCTATGTACGCTGACGATATAGTGATCATATCGCAAAGCTCGAATCTAAACCAATCAATCTCTCAGCTTCAATCAGCAATCGATGAAGTAAACAACTGGCTAATCAAATGGAATATAACCCTTAACACAGCAAAATGTGAAGCCAAAATATTCACCCTCAGGAAAATTAAAGATCCCGATAGTTTAGTAATAAACGGTACACACATTGAATGGAATCCCAACACTGAAGCGGTGAAATACTTGGGCGTTTATATAGACACAGGCTTATCGTGGAAATTTCATATTAATAAGAAGCTTAACTTATGCTACGCTAGACTAACAAAACTATACCCATTAGTTAACAGAAAATCACTAAAAACCAACTGCTCTCTACTTTTATATAAATCCCTAATTCGACCGCTAGCAACATATGCTTGTGCTATATGGCGCAATGCCTCTAAATCCAACATCAACAGAATACAAGTTCTCCAGAACAAAATCCTAAGAATATCAGTTGATGCCCCTTGGTATGTACGAAACATCCAATTCCATCATGAGCTAAAAATTCCAACCATAGAGGAATATTTGAGGAAAACTACCAAAAGGTTCCAACTTACTATCACCAACTGCGAAGGCGCTGTGCACTATAAACTAGGACGCAAGAATCTGCATAGAAGATTAAAGGGTAAACTCCTACAGGATCTGTATGTAGAACAACGGATAACACAAAAACTGACTAATTAACCCGACAACACCCAAGACCCATTGTTAATCCTTTAGGACTACCTGATACGATAATTGTGTATCTTATGTTATGTATCCCAAATGACATGTATACCTTACTTTATCAATGCTAATTAACAATGTACAATTGTTGAACTGGCAATAAACTTAATAAAAAAAAAATTTCCTTGGAGATTGTTTGTATGGAAACAATTAAGGGAGGTTCCCAAGCAACTCGAAAATGACGTGTTCTTCTTAATTTTTTTTATTGAAGGAAGGAAATAAACAATGCCAAGTTTTTCACACATATTTATTAAGTATTTAGATGTACAAAAATAATTTTTTAGTGAAAAATAGTAAAACGAGTGAATGATGTACGTGTCTTAAAGCGCTATGAAAAAACTCGGCAATCTTTTAGCATTTAGCTTTGGGTTTCGACAAATTAAGTACTCTTTAAAATAAAAAAAGATCCATCGGGTACTTTTCGAATTATCATGTAAATCAACTTAAAAACATGGTTTCGAGAAAAACGCGTTTAAAGATTTAGTTAACAATTTTTTTAAAGTAAGGACAAAATAAGGTACTTTGTGGCTAACTAGGAATTCTAGGGCCATAGCTTATTCCTTTCTCCTTGGTCTGCTTTTTTAAAAGTTGCTACTGCTCTTCCGCTTTCTGTCATACTGTTTTCCGCTGCAAAAACGTGTTGGCTTCCAGTCCAATTGAGATTCTCAAGACTTTCATTATTTTTAGCATAGCAATGTGACCTTCATTAAATAAGCGGCAGATGTTTTGGCGCAAGCTTCCGTACGCAAGCCTTAACAGACTCATTAAAGTTTTGCGTATTGCCTTCTGTACACCGTTGCAATAAATCATCAGTAGATAGAGCTTAAAAACAGGTTCGATGGCAACTTGAATTTTTTAGCAAAGAGAAAGCTTGTGCTTAACTGACTTGAGATTATCGTACGCTTCAACCATGCGCCACTTGCTTCAACTATCTTTGCTTTTTGAGAGTTTGTGTTGTGGTTTTTCAAAAATTTTGATGTTTGATACACACTACCGCGCATTTTTGCGTAAAAATATGGGTCCCGTTATAATGCAATAATTTTTCTAAATTTTTTTTATCCAAACTACTTGAGGAATATATTCAACACATGATAAGCTATCAATTTATGCAAAAAAATCGATTTTTAAACGAGTTTGGGAAGAACCTCTCTTCAAACTGTCGCTTATTTGTGCATTATATTAATAGACCTAAGTCCCATAAATCATAGTAGTATCAAGCATTTTATTTTTTATATGAAATAAACATATTAAACAAATAATTTTTATGGTAAAAACATTTATACAATTTTAGAAATTCCTTGGATTTCTTTTTATCTATTTCACACCTTCAGTTGAAATTCTTAGCAGTTCCAAGACGTGACAAACCTATAATTTAAAATAAATGATCATTATTCCACTACAACATAATAACCATTATTTTCTAATTGACTTTTTCACGTGAACTTTTTGGTAATGGGTAATTGTTTTACTTAATTTGCATAAACTAAATTTTAGATCCATATCTTACATTTCACTTTTAATAACAAAAGGTTAGTGAAAAGTACTCCATTTATTATAGCTAAAAATTTATTATTGATAAAATGTCGTAGAATGTGACAAATTAAATAGGAAAATTAAATAATCTAAAAAACTACATTTAAGTGGGGTATTCATCAAAAAACATTCTTAAATTTTATGAGATTATTTCTGAAAATTATTTTTGATGTCAATATAAATTAATTTAAAAACAGCAAAATGTATGGTAGCTATATCTTTGATTATTTTTTTATTTGGTTATTCAAGCAACAGTCCGAAATTCCATCCTTTAAGCTATCTTGCTAATTTAGAAACCATTTGAAGTTAGTTCATCAATTTCACTTTCGGTCCATCATTTATTTTAGTTTTAGTTTTATGTTATTACATTCATGCAAAAGTGGTTAGAGGATTTAAAATTTTCATAATGATTGTTGTTCCTTTGTTGGATTACTTTTTGAATGGTTGATATATTAAGATCTTGATAAAGCATCTGGTATATAATGTATCATAGATCATCAGTTATTGTTCGGAAAAATTTTTACATTTCTGTACCACAATTCTATATAAAAACACATTTATATGTTAAAGTTTTATTTACAATAAACACTTTTAAACTTTTACTAATCAATTTATTTTTATTCCGATCTAATTTCGCTTCTTCGTGATATGTTTTTTTCAAATCAATTCGTTATCTAATTGGATTTCTAATACTTGATGTGCTTAGGATGTCTATATTATAACGAAAACTGGCCCAACGTTTGCTGTATTTTTGTAAGAGATGCAAGATGTTGAGATTTAATTTGGTTATTTTAGATCTATTATTCAGTTGAAAGATACAATCTATTTTATAATAATGGCATTAGTTTAGGGCCAGTCCTAAACTTGTCCTTTGACTATTTTCAAAGAAATTTTTTACCGAAACATGGATTCCTCGTCACTACATATCCACATAATTTGCACTCGAGCATCGGCATTTCTAGTATCAAATTGAAATATTGTATCGATTTAAAGTTGAAATGTACTTTGAAATGCTAGTATTAGACATTTGATTCAATTCTAATTTAAGTTATTACTTGGTTGATTACTTATGGTCTTATCACTTAAAATGCAAGTGCATTGTCACTTTGCTACAGTTTTTCATTTTTTTCTACATTACGTCTTTTAATATTTAGTATGTTTATTTTTTGCATATAGGCTTATATGTTAATAGATTTTCTTGTATCATGTTGTATATTTCTAGAAAAATATTTGTCCGTAAAAACTTACAGATATTGAATAACGTATAACTCTACTTTGGGCTCTTGCAAGTGCCTCCATTTTTTTGGCATTAAGCCAAATGAATGTGTGTCTCAGCCAGATTCTTAGGAGATCGTGGTTACCCTTGTATCCTGTGTACCTTAGCTAAATGATAGTTCAGATCGGTGATCAGGACGGCTACGGAAGAGTTTATACTATGTTGTGTTACGTACCATATGTGGTAAAAAGTTTTCTTTAAAAATTACTTAGGGCGCCCTTTAAAGAAAAATGAATATTTTAGGCTGTAAGTTGCACTAATGTAGGTATGACTGGTAATATTATGTTTAACTTTGTCTATAGCTAATTTTCTATCATACCAAATAGCTATTCATAGAGTAATATCCATAGTATGCCTCGTACTAATGCAGTCCTTTTGTTCCTTTTCTTCACATTTAGGGCGCATTAATATACAGCCACCCTTTCGGTTTAAACAAAGTTCGGATTTACCAAAAAAAGACTCGTATGCCACTCGTTTATCTGCAGAAGTTATCGTTTGCTAATTGTAACTTTCGCTACCGATGTAAAAATGCCCGTGGTTGTCGCAAGAAACATTTCGCACTGTTGCTCTTATTGCGAGTAATCGGCATCAAACAGAGGAAGTAGACAGTTGGTAAGGTATAATAGTTCACCATTATTATTACGTTGAAGCCCTTGAAGCATTGCAACGGTCTATTACTGCAAATTTCTCAAGATAATGTTTTTCCCGATTGGTTGTACTGCGCATTGCTCTATACCCTGGTCTTGACAAATGAATACTATATTTGACCTAATGGTTTTATATTCACACACCACTACTGTTATAACAGCCAATCTTTCGGCTTGTTTTCCATACGTACGAGATGCATTCAAGTTCAAAGGTCTCCAAATTTTTTTCTCAGCAGTGAGGGTAAGTAGTAAAATGCGGTTAATTTTAAAAAACAAGAGAAATACCTTTAAATTTGTAATATAAATGGCAGCACCATACAATGTACACGGGTCGAATTATAGCCATTGCAGTGAGTGTTGTTTTGTATACTTGTTTACTGTTCAAGAACAGCGTGTAATCATCCGTTTTTCCCCTTTCGTGGTGAAATACCCATCAAAATTCATCGCCAATTAAGTAAGGCATGCGGTAAAGGCGTCATTAATCTTAAAAATTTGCGTTTGTGAGTGCGAAAGTTTAAAGAAAGTCGATAGTTGAGTGACAATAAACCGAAGCACAATCGTCTACGAACCAGCCGGACCGAAACCATGGTTGAGCGAGTGGAACAAGTTGTTATAGAAGACTGTCGATTAGATGTTCGTGATATAGCTTCTAAACTTGACATTTCCGTAGGATCTGTGAAATCCATTTTGCATAATAACTTAAAAATGCGAAAATTTTCTTTAAGGTATGTCCCACGAATGCTGACCCACAAACACAAGTCTGCACGGGTGGCAATGTTTTAGGATATATTGACACGTAATGCCACCGTGGTCGTTTATTTTTCAATCGAGCCGCTGTTACATCAGCGATTTTCTAGTGAGCAAGACACACCTCTAAAGAAGTGTTCTCAACAGTTATAAAATCGAGGCGACGACATTTTGATAACTGTGGACCTCTAGATGGAGATTATGTTGAGAAGTAATAAAATTTTAACTTTCCTGGGTAAGTGCTTTTTAGAAAAAATTTGAAGTCTTTAAAACTTGCACGCACCTTGTACCTTCTTTATGTTAATTATTAATACGTTCTTTTTCAAATTTGTTAACTTGTTGGTAATGTACTTTTTGTTGACGGCGAGGTATTCTTATACCAAGGGTTTGAAAATAATCTTAATACTGTTTTTTTTAGATTGTGTCAAGGCGGGTAGTCTGTGCATAATTTATATAGCATATATTTAACTTCTTTATGTAGCTTGCATATAATTTTGTTATCAATTTAGGTAGCTAATAATAGTATTTTGGTGATTTTATTAAAATTCATTCTGAAATTCTAAGAATACGGCAATTACTTCATCTCATTCAGCATTATTATTAGCATTTTTAGAACCACACTGTTCTGATGAATAAATTGGCTAACCATGTTTTGAATTATTCTAAGAATTTGTCTTCACCTTTATCTACATCTGCAGAATTTAATGGTTGTCGTATATACATTTGTTTTGTCTGTTTCAAGCTCTGTATTTATTGAGTTATTTGTGGTAATTGTATAAATATTACTGTTTCATTATTTTTAAGTAAATTATGGCTATATTCAATATTAATTATTAACGGAATCCGACTCTCCATACAAAGCACATGCAGCTAGAGTTTCCTTGCGTTTCTTATAGCTCTTAGTAATGTGAGATTCACTACATTTAACACATAAGTGATCTAATACAATACATTCAATTCTGTTGTAAACATTTTTGCGTGGTTTTATTTAAATTATTTTTTTTACAGGGCTGTAATTGCATATACATACATATGTCTGGTGTATCGAATCTACAAAAGACATTTAATGGTTTCTTGGTTTTTATGTACTTTATACTGATCATGATTATACTTATTATGATTATGATATGATGCTTGATTTCTCTATGATTCTACAGAGTAATGTAGATATTTTATAACAATACTGTAGCTGTTCTCTTGTTTTAGCAGTTCGCTATGGTGAACAGTTTTATTATTTTATAAATTTCTGGATAGAGGGTAAGGGGTGGGACCGGTGGCTCAGATGGTTCAACCAGTTGGCTCTGTCCTCTAGCCGGCGCGCGCGAGTTCGAGTCTCGCTCAACCCATGGGTGTATGTGAATGTTCTAGCTTTAAGTGCATGTTAGTGGGCACAATAAGCCCTTGCGGCTGCAGTGTCTGTAAGTGCGTAAAAAAAGTGGAACCAACATCCAGCCACCCAAATGTCAACCTTACCTGCACGCCGTACCATCTGCTAGATAACGAACGAGGCTCTGATGACCTAGTGTTTAAAGGTATAACTAAACCTCAATTGTCTCGAGGTAACAAGGCCCTTGCGACTTGGCTAATCACCCGCGTAAGGTAAATAGATTCAAAGTAAATATAATAGCCTTATAAAGTACTGGAATAAATACGACAATTAGTTAAACGAATAGCAATTTGGAACGTTAAAACACTAAATGAAAAGAAAGTAGAGATTATAGGAGAAATAGAGAAATACGTTAACATAATTGGCCTTAGTAAAATTAAAAAGAAAGAAAATGTAGAAAAAATTCTAGATAACTATCCTTAAGTTAACTACTCCCTAAGATACTCAGAAGTAGCACCAAATGAAAAAGAGAAAGCGAGAGTGGAAATTATAAGAACACCACGAATATATCAGAAAGACACACAGTGAAAAGTATCCAGATTAATGTATGTAATAACGAAAATAGAAGGAATAGTTGGAATTATTAAACTATACCCACCTACAGAAGATACAGATGTCGAAAATAAGAAAGCATTCTACAGAGAATTGCAAACTAGGTCCGTCAAATAACTAACCAAATAATAATTGCAGAAGACTGGAATGCAAGAATCGGAAACAATGCTACATAAAACTAGAAACATTTGAACCAGGGGATATAAAGAGCACAATTGACTACATAGTATACTCTAGAGAAATAAGATATAACGTAATGTATGTGAATGTTATTACAGAAGATGAATTAAACACGAATCATGGACTACTAATATCAGACTGGAGATGTAATCCATGTACACGGAAAAAAACTTAGATATGTCAACAAATCTATAGTGAACTAAAAAACTCTGAAATAAAAACTAAGAGGAAAATATGGAAAGGCAATTCAAAATATTAAGGATAAAAATAATGCAACACAAACAGAAAATAGTAAAATCTTAAAGACTTAGAAAGTGTTTCGTGAAACAAAGTTGAGGAAAGAACAGCAAGTAGAGGAAGATTCCATAAGAGATATAAATGAGAGAATAGAGGAAGAAGACGAAACTAATTCGATAACAATAACAAATTTAAAAAACTTAATTAAAAAGTAAAACTAGAAAAGGCGTCTGGAAAAGATGAAATCACTATGGAATTAATAAAATATTGAAAAAGAATTAGCTAATTGGCTATATAAATTATATCATCAGGCATAAACAAAACAAACTACATCCGAAGAATGGCAATTTAATATAATATTTCCAATTTATAAAAAGCGTAACAAATACGGACGGAACTCCTGTTCCACAGATGTCCGAGGGTTCTATACAAAAACAAAATTTACGGCCACTTCCGGTCAAATCGGTCTCGAGATTTTCTAATTAGGCTAATTTTTGGCGTCTGCACTTAACTTATAGTTCTTAGTTGAATTCTGAAAACTATATGTATCTACCTATCACAGAACCAAAATTATAGGGTTTGACAGATGAGAGAAATAGAATCTTGTCTTCAGCTTGGAAACTGCCTTGATCAAAAGTTGAAAAATAAAAGGACGGCAAACGGACAGTCAGACGACATTACTTTCTACATAAGGCTTCTCATTTTAATGTATAGAAGCGTAAAACCACAGATCCTAATAACAACAGAGCAATATGACTTTTATCAGTGGCTCTAAAAATATATACAAGAATTCTAGGAAAGAAATTAAATGATAAAATAGAAGAAAGACTAGAAGAAGAACGAGCAGCTTTTAGAAGAAACAAACAAACACGAGACCATATATATGTAATAAGAATTACAATAGACAAACTTCTAGAAGTAAATAAATTTACATATCTAGCATTCATAGAACTAACTGCAGCGTTTGATAGGGTCCTCAGAATTACCATATGAAAAGCATTACAAAAAATGGAAATTTTGAGAGGACTATATAGATAAAGCTAGTAAAAGAGTGTTCGAATATGTTAAGGCACAAGTACGTTTAAACGGACAAACTTCTGAAACCTTTAACCTAGAGAGAGGTATAAAGCAAGGGGACAGTCTAAGTCTACTACTATTTATAATAGGTACATATAAACCAGATAATAAATAAAAGCAAAAAAGGAGAAAAACCACAAAAATGAAAACTGGATAATGAGACCAATGAAAATTCAGTCACTAATATACGCAGACGACATCGTATTGGTGGCGGATGAAAGAAGACAATTACAGAAAGCAATAAATATATGAAATGATTTCATTAAAGAAAGGGAATAGAGTAAATAAAGAAAAAAGCAAAATAATAAAAATAAAGCAAAATCAGGAAGGAAACCAAGAAGATAAAAAGATATATTGCAACGAAAAGGAAATATAATGGGAAAATAGATTTGAATATTTAGGTGTAACAATTAGTAAAGATGGAAAAATAGACAATAAAATGAACAATAGATTAACAAAGACAAACTACGTATACTACCAACTAACGGATACCCTAATCGGGAAAAGAGAAGTGGGGGCCAAGATTAAATTAGAAATATATAAACAAGTACATCTACCAGTACTAGAATACGGATCTGTGGGCTGGGTACTTAACTTAAAAAGTAATAGTAGGCGTTACCTTAGAAAGATAACAGATAAAGCTAGACTCGATAGGATTAGAAATACGACAATAAGACAATCAGTAGAGATAACACCGCTAGAACACTTGCTAGAGCAAAAACAGCTTAAATGGTTTGGACATGTATTTCGTATGAATGACATGAGACTGACAAAGCAAGTTATGGAGGCAAGACCGGAGGAAAATAAAGAAAGAGCACTACAATAGATGTAATGGCTGGACTACATATACCAGATTAGAAGGAAGAGAAGAAAATCAGAACAAGAACTAAAAAGACTATATAACAACCGATCAGAATACAAGAAATGGTTACAAAACCCAACGCCCTAAGTTAAAATAGGAAAGAAAGAGGTTTTTAGATTAATCTGGTGTTTTTCGTGTTAATTTTATGTTAACAGTTCCAGTTTTAGTAGTAAATTGTCTATTTTTTAAATGATTCTTATTTTTTAACTATACATTAAAATTAATTACATTATAAATAAATATTGGTGAAAGTTGAAATCTTTTTTTATTTTGGCAATATTATTTGAGGTTCTGTGTCATTCCTTAACAAAGAATTATATCTGCTACTTAGGGTAACTTCAGTCACTTGTCTTTTACGGACCATCATGGCTTTTCTTTGATATTATCCTCTATTTATATTTTCTCTTCACTATTTAAAATTATTCTTATAATTTGTGAACTGCGGTATGATTGTGCGTAATTGTTGAAGTAGATGCTATGGATGCATTGTTGGAATTACGTTTTGTTACTGGCTTATAAACATGAATATTTATGAATTAACAGGATACGAAAGTATTTGCGATAGTTAGGTTAAAGAAATTAGTATTTGTGACATTTAAAAGTTAGTTGTCTTTTTCTAACAAAGAAGTCATGAAAATTACAAGGACGATCACCAACGCTGCCAGAACAGCCTCCACAACTAAACCAAGATGTGTCAAACCCGATTGCAATCTCTCTCCCAATATATAATTAACCTTTGGCAACGTTCAAAAAATCCAGAAGTCAAGAAACAATTGAATAATCTAACCCATCAACTAAAGCGTGAACTGAACGCATACAGAATTTAATCCCACTGCACCTACATCGCTGCAATCAGCCACGAAGACCCAGGGATATGGAAAACTACGAAGACAATTTTAAAAGCTCTACAAGAGATACCTCTCCTCATAACGGATTGTACCACCTTATTGACCGATAATGAAAAAACCACCGCACTTGCCAAACACCTCGAACGAACCTTTACGCATAAATATCCTGCACTCCAACCCAAATGTTACATATAACAAACTATACAGAAACATTTGCTCCCACCTCTGCCGATTTTACTAATCCCACATCACCAAAAAAAACTAGCTGAGATCATAAAAACGTTATCTAAACGTAAATCACCGAGACACGACCTAATATTCAACCTAGTCCTTCATCACTTAACAAGAAAGTGCCTCTCCTACCTTGCCTCGCTGGTAAATGCATGTCTGCGAATAGGCTACTTCCCTCAAAGCTGGAAGGATGCACATGTGCTCATGTTCGCTAAACCTGATAAGAATAAAGAACATGTTTAAAGTTACCGACCGATTAGTTTATTGACTACCCTCTCCAAACTTTTTGAAAAAATCGTTTGTTTGTGCCTGCACCAAGCCACCATTGCTCTCCACATTCTCCCTTCTTTTCCAATTTGGATTTAGAAAAGGGTACTCGGTCTGTCATAAATTACAGCGAGTTTCGAAAACAAATGCTATACTGCTATGTTTCTGGATATCACCCAGGCCTTCGACAAGGTTTTGATAAAGGAACTAAAAAAAAACTTCCAACTCATTATATCCCACACTATCTTCTGACCTTCATTTTCTCCTACAAAATAGAACCTTTGCCGTAAAAATAAATACCACTCTCTCAGAAACAAAACCCATATGAGCGGACGTACCAAAGATTTCCGCAACACTCGTCACGTTCGCCGACGATACAGCCATTATAACGCAAAATGCAAATCTAGAACTAACTATACAACATCTGCAAATGCAACTGACACCTTCAATAAATGAACATCAAACTCAACCCCACCAAATATCAATGTAAGATCTTCACCTTGAGAAAAATGAACAATCTACCTTCTATTATCATCGATGGAATTGACATACCCTGGAATTCCAAAGACTCAGCTATAAAATATCTTGGAGTGTACTTAGTTAGATGAAAGATTGACCTAGAGTTTCCACATCGATCAAAAATTAACCCAACCTGACACCAAACTCTGATAATTATATCCCATTTTAAATCGTAAAACCCCACTTTAACCCGAATTCACCATCCTACTATATAAATTCCTCCTACGTCCTCTGGCACTCTACGCCTCTCCTATTTGGAGTAACACGATTAAAACAAATATATTCAAACTTCAACGATTCAAAAATAAGGTCCTACAAATCGCCGTTAACGCTCCATGGTTTATCTGAAACACACAACTTTACCATGAATTGGGTGTCGCCACAATCCTAGAATAGATGCTCTTGACTACTAGGAATTTCTTCTCAAACATTGCCAAATGTGAAGGAGTAACTCACTTCAACCTTAGGCAGCATAATATTCATCACATACTGAAGAGGCAACTCCCTCAAGATGTTCTCCAAAACGAAGAAACCTAGGAACCACCTCGTTTAAAAAACACTAATACACAATAGAAACAACCTGACGTACTTCAATAAATATAAATTTGATCTTAAATCAATAACGTTCGAGTTAGAAGATAACGAAGCGATGCGAATATATTTATACACTTTGTAAGTGAAATGCGAAGAAATACAAATATATAGTTAAAATTAAATGATTGTTCTTAAGCCGGACCTGCACATTCAAGATGTCGCATTACATAATTTTATCTGTTTGTTAATAAACATTATTCACAATTAGTTTATGTGTCTGCTCACTAATCCGCAATCAAAATACACACATAATGTGCTAGAGGTGAATAATCTGGCTAGACAACCTTCCCATTTGAGAACTTGTGCAGCGTATAACCTTTCACATTCTACAATTCGCACTAAAGACGGACTTCCATCATCATTTATATTAATTTGCTTAAAAATAGCTATTCTCCTTTCCCAAAAATTATAAACATATTAACAGAATGTGTTCTATATAATATTTATAATAATAATTATGTATAATGTAAGAATGTGTACGTCTTTATTACGAGGCGCATTCATAAAGTAAGGGTCGTTTGCATGTATATAAATAGTGGCGCTTCGAAGCACAGTTTTACCACTGCAGCGCCATCTACTGACTCATTGCGAAGCTACAGCGTCATTTGTTTTGATTCTGAAATTGTATTGTTGTCAGTGAATGCAAAGAACAATGTCCGCGAAAATCGTTGATCCCGCCAAGTGTGAAGTGCGTTCTGTGATTCGTTTCTTATGTGCAAAAGGATCGTCGGCTGCTGAAATACATCGGGAGTTATGCCTGGTTTACGGACCTACAGTTATGAGTGAAGGAAAGGTTAGACAATGGTGCCGTTATTTTACAAATGGCCGAACAAATGTCCATGACGAAGAGCGGAGTGGCAGGCCCAGTATCCAGACTGATGAAATCGTTTCACAAGTGAACCAAGCACTGCGATCTGATCGTCGATTGACGATTAGTGGCCTGGCTGACAAATTTCCTCAACTTGGACGCACTACTGTTTACAATATTGTCAAAGAAAACCTCGCATACAGCAAATTGTGTGCAAGGTGGGTACCAAAATGCTCACCGACCACCACAAAGAGCAAAGAATGTCTAGTGGACGAAAGTTTTGGCCCGTTATCAACAAAATGGAGATGATTTGTTTTCTCACATTGTTACTGGGGACGAGACGTGGGTATCCTACGCCAACCCAGAAACAAAACTGCAATCGATGCAGTGGCGACACTCATCCTCACCAAAACCGAAAAGTTTAAACAAACTCAGTACACAAGTCGAAAATTGATGGCTACAGTTTTTGGGACAAAGACGGTGTTCTTTGGTTGATTTCATGGAACGTGGGACAACAATTACAGCTGACGTGTACTGCGAAACGCTCAAACACTTGAGACGTGCGATCAAAAACAAACGCCGCGAAACTGTCATCTGGCATAATCCTCCTCCACGATAACGCGCGTCCTCACACTGCTGCCAAAACCATTGAGAAAATTCAAGATTTTCGTTGGGAACTTTGACCACCCACCGTACAGTCCCGACCTTGCACCTAGCGACTACTTCCTCTTCTTGCATTTTAAACGGTGGCTGGGTGGACAACGTTTTGAAACCGAAGACGGACTCAAAAACGCCGTTGTCAACTGGTTCAACTCTCAGGCGGCAAGCTTCTATGCAGAGGGGTTAAAGAAGCTGGTGCAGCGGTACGAAAAATGCTTAGAAGTGAACGGCGATTATGTAGAGAAGTAAAGTAAGATTGTACCTAACTAAATATGACAATAAAATTTGTTTCTTATGAGTACATTTTTTTCTGTGACCAAACGGCCCTTACTTTATGAATGCGCCTCGTATATATTGTGTGTGATATATTATTGTAATATTGTGTATATGCAAATATTTCATTTATTTTGAATGTTAATTTTATTGTAGCCAAATTAAATTTTCTGCTGAAAAGGTCAACAAGTTTCTGAATACATTTTTTATTTTTTAATTTCAACTTGATTATGGTATAAAATCTTAAAGCCAAATACGACATCATTTTTGCGTTTAGTAGTTTTTACAGTTGCACTGCAATTCTATTACACAATGAAGGCAATTTTCTTTTTATTCCTATTTTAACGGCCAATCTTTCCAGTCAACAAAACGTAAGTAACATGTTTCATAAAATATTTAAAATTTAGCAAATTTTAAACTCTAAAGTTAAAATATTCTATCCTACAGGTAGATCTTCTAGAGTTCGCTCCACTTTGGCAACAAAAGATAGGATTATACTTAGAAGAGTGTCTTGCAGAAACAAACGTAAATCCCTTGCTTATCGAACGGATACTTTTTCACAGAGAATTCCCTAACGACAAACCGTTGTCGTGTTTTGTTTTGTGCATCGCTCTTAAATTTGATATTATAGACTGGAAAGGTAAAATTTCACCGGAAAATCTGGCGAAACATTCAGGCCTTCCACTAGAATTAACAAGGAAGTGTAAGAATGTCAAAGGTAAAAATTTGTGTGCTAAATCATACTCGTTGGCTAAATGCATTTATGCTTTGCTCTAGTATAAGAATGTGTACGACCATATTAATTATTGTAATGCTTATGTATGCAAATACACATTAGCAAAAAATATATAAATACGTATTTACGTAAGTAATATATTTTATTTTGTTGTTAAATTGCACTTCTTTAATATTTTAAAAATAAAACGTTAATAAAATCGTATGTTATTCGAAAGTCTTAATATAACATGTATAAATTAGTTATTTATTACAACTTTATTAATAAATTTTCGCAAAAATCACATTTTATTTTATTTATATTTAGTTAAATCTGGTAACTGTTTTAATAAATTATTTTTAAAATTGTGTTTTTCTTGTGATTAATAAGTGCATTACAAAACAAACAAAATCATAAAATGTGTACACAGAAAACATATGCTGGAATTAAATATGTTATCTTTAACGTAGATGGAGTAATTAACGTAAGCTGTAGTTTTTTATGTTACACTTATTTGTTTTTCCTACTTTTTATATTCTTGAGTGATGATTACTTTATATATGAATTTTAATTATTTTACGCACAAGAAAATTAGAAAAACACAAAATAACATCTTAGAATTTATATGATTATATTTGATAACAAAAAATTTATATTTTAGACAATATAAACCCTAATTTTACTATACGATACCATACTTCAAGCCTGAAGTCTTTGACCCATTTGACTTTGAATCAGTTTTACAGTTTTCAGCTCAGAGTTAGTTCATTCACTTTTTACTTCCCTTTTTTACTTTCTTTATCCTATAATAAGGAAAGTAATGTAATCAACGGAAATTTGACCTACCCAGTTTTTCACATTTCTGGGCGAATTATAGCTTCAGGACACCAAAAAAGTTGGTTTGGGCCATTGGTTCGCGTATATGTGTGTGTCTATCTGTCTGTCGTTCTGTCAGTAAACAAGATATCTTGAGAACCGTAAGAGCTAGAGACTTCAAATTTGGTAGGAAACTTACTTGTAGATAGCGGACGCAGTGTGAAACTTTTGGTAAAAACCGACCGAGCTGTTTGGTCGCAAGGTCGCAAAATCGGTCGCAAAGCAGTCGCGAATCTAAACGGTTGAAGATACAAAAAATGCATGAGAATAAACATGATTCGTTATCACGAGATAAACATGAATTTAAAGTAAAAGCTGGTAAAATAGGAACTCGAAAAAAATTAAAGCCCACGATTTTTGCCAGAATTGGCCACATAATAGGATAAGGAAAGTCATGTAATGTTCACAGCAGATTTTTTTAGACAACTGTTATAGGTAAGTAATGTTTTTTAAAATTTGCAGTACTAAAGATCCTTTGCCCATTAAAATTTTTACTCCATCAAATCTTCGTACATAATATCTAGTTTTCCTATATCTGTGTGATATCCAACAGAGTCAACGTCGACGAGTCTACTGATCAGGTTTGCATTTTCAAGTACTGTCTTGACTTACAACATCACTGATCACTAAACAAGTCGTTTATTATTTCAAATGCAAAAACAAAAATTATCGTTGCTTGTATCTTAAAATCAGCACTCATGAAAAACATGAAATATGAAAATCCAACTAACATATTAGCAATCCGATAGATATCTAAATAGACAGATTTATGTACTATATTACTATTTGTTATATGTAGTGTTTAACAATATAATAAAATTAAATAACTAATCTTAATAGTTTTTTATATTTACAATGTTCTGTAAATTGTGTTATTATTTTTTAATTTACTGATACTTGTGTAAATTGCACTGTATTTTATTATAATTTTCGGTTAATTAAATATACGATTCAAATTAGTTTGTATAAGTCAACTATAAAAAAACCTTTTAGCTATTCTGTTTTATCAAATAGTTCGCAGCTTACTTTACTTTTAAATAAAATCACAATACAGCAGTATCCTATAATCTAATGCGTTGACTGGCGTGGTAAGGGCCCTCGTAGCGACGAGTCCTCGTTAATGAAAGTCAGTGGGGCAACGTTGTTTGAGTCTTCTGATCACTTTTTGATGTGGGAGGTCTGACAGCAGGAGACTAGTATAGACTGCAAATTTTTCGATATGTTTTGTTGTTTTATCCTGTATGACTCGTGTTGTAAACGAGTGTTATAAACAATATCCACATGTAACATCTGGTTGGTTATGTATTATGGTGCGTTGTTTAATACTCGTAGTATTTTAGACTGACATTGTTGATGGCCATGTTTGACTTACTGATAGTCCTACAGCTTCACACCGTATATCCATATGAGCTTGATATTGATTTGGTACGTTAGAAGTTTATTTTATTTTTTTCAAGGGGCCAGTAAAAGGTTTTGAAGGGTTGCTTCTTTTTTGAAGGCCCAAACATTTTATAAAAGTAGTGTCTTCGTGTAAATAAGTCCGCTTTTTCCATGGCGCTTTTAGCCCATTCTAGTGCTGTTGGTAGTTTTCTTATTGCTGGAGAAGTATGAGGCTTTAGGGAGAATTTAAGGGGACATTCCAATGTGACGGGTTGAAAAATTATAAATTTTTTTTTACCTTTTTTGTTAGTTTTTACCCATAAAATTGATATCCTACAATCGGTTTAGGTAATTCCTACCTTGTTGACCCGTTATAACACTTCAAAAGAGAGGCTCAAACTGCGCGCGCTCGAGTTTCGGAACAGGTATACGGATGAAACATTCCAGCAGCTGTTCCGTGTTTATACCTGCGTTTATTCTTACAGGTATACATTAGAGACGTCTTTTTTCATGATTTTAAGTAACGGTTTTGTGAAACGACCAGTACTATTTGAGACTTCGTCGTGGAAAAGTGTTTTTTCAGAACTTGGATAAGTAAAAAGGGATAAGAAGCAGTGTAGATCATTTTCAAGACGTCCTCTTAGGTGTATAAATAGGTTCTCAGCTTTAGATTTTACAGCACACAAATTACCGTTCACATGTAACGTATTAGTCCGCCCTCTTGCGGTTTTAAAGCAATGGCATTTGGTCTTTGAAACATCATGCGATTTGGCGTTTGATGCACATAAGCCCAATAATCAACTGTGTTCACGATGGCAATCACAAAAGAGCATATTCGATTTTCTGTCCACTTTGCGTTTCATCTTAAGAAAAACGATGCTGAAGCCACCGAAATGATTTGTGCTGCATATGGTGAGAATGCTGTAAGTCATGGAACGTGCAAAAGTGGTACCAAAGATTTCGCGGAGGAGAGTTTAGTCTTGAAGATCAGCCACGCGTTGGACGCCCTCAAACATTTGACACGGATGAGCTGCAGACATTGCTGGATCAAAACACTGAACAAACTGAAAAAGAGCTTGCAGAACAGCTTGACGTCACTCAGCCAGCCATTTCCATACGTTTTCATGCAATGGGTAAGATACAAAAGGAAGGCAGATGGGTTCCGCATAAACTGTCCGAAGACAACAAAAATCGACCTCGTGACACCGTACTGCATTTGCTTTCAATGAACCGAAAAAAGGATTTTCTGCATAAAATTATTACGGGCGATGAAAATGGATCTTGTACGACAATCCCAAACGCAAAAAATCATGGGTAGACCCTGGCAAACCTTCGACATCGACTCCAAATCCCAATATCCACGCCAAAAAGAATTTGCTCTGTATCTGGTGGGATTAGAAAGGTGTACTGTACTATGAACTCTTGGAACCAGGTGAAACAGTTACGGCGGATCGCCACCAACAGTAACTCATCAATATGAGCGACGCAATTGAAGAAAAGAGGCCATTTACTGGACAAGTAAGTAGCAAAGTCATCCTGTTCCATGATAATGCCCGACCACATGTTGCGAGGCGACGCAAGAACACATCTTAGGCTGGGAACTTCTACCACATGCAGCGTATAGCCCAGACATAGCCCCTTTCGATTATCATTTATTCCGGTCGTTACAGCATCACTTGGCTAATACGCACTTCAAAACAGAAGAAGTTCGAAAATGCATCGATAACTTTATCGTCTCAAAGCCGGTGAGCTTCTATCACCAGCGAATTTGCAAGCTACCCGAAAGATGGCAAAAGGTCATCGATGCCAACGAAGAATACTTTGATACTTAAGCTTTTTTAAATAAAACTTTAATTTTACAGAAAAAGGCTGAGAACTTATTTATACATCTATAGTTATCCTGCTAAAAAGAGAAAAGTCCATGAAAATCAACATTCAGATGATACTACAATTATTTTGCTAGTACATCAGCAAATAAATTGAGAGAGATTCAAGATGACAGTTTCGCTGTGAGTGAAAGCGACTCTGCCACTTACTGTTTTCTCCAGTTCCCTCTTGTTTTCTTCACTCCAAGCTGTCGTGAAATGTCAAGAATGTGATTCAAACATTACTTTTTCGAAATATGGTCAACAAGGACTTGGTTTTAAAATCAAATTAGTTTGCCCGTGCTCAGATAGATTCATAAACTCGTGCCATATGATTTTTCATCTTGAAAACTTTAAACGCGTTTTTCTCAAAACGACATTTTTGCACCTGTTGTAGGTGATTTTAACACGATATTCAGTACTGTCATGGCTATGGCCCGAACCTCCAACTTGTTGATATTTTGATTTTAACTTATAATTTCACCTGATTTATGATGCAAAAATGCGTGTTTTTGTTTACACTGTTGCAAGAAACGCCGCCATTTTGTTAATTATCGATAGAATAAAAAAGTGGAGGTTCGGGAGATAGAGGCGATGACATAGATTAAGAAATTTCTTAGATTTTCTGTTTCAGATCACCAGGTGGGCCAGAATCACTTGCACCGGCAGAAAACTTTTTTTTAAGATAGCTATGTTATATTATAAATAAACAAAGAAATATTTTTCATTACCAAAAAAGAAACATTTTTTCTACTCTGCTTGATCATACCAATTATTTTCAATAGTTCCCGAGAAAACAGTTGTTGAAATACGCCTTTTTTTTACCTTCACATTGGAATGTCCCATTAATTGAGTTCCAGATTGAATTGTGGTACCTGTTAAGGTTTGAGACGGAGGTTTTAGGATTTAGATAATTACTTAGATAATTATTTAGATTCTTGAACTACGTTTTATCTGATAGCTGATGAGTTTTTTACCATTAGCATCTGTATTTTCTTTTTTGAGCAATTATCTGTATAAGTTTAAGGGGGATATTATTTTTTGGTTTTTGTAATCGATGGAGGACGTGGCTAGTTGAGCTGCTGTTAATAGCGCATTTAGTTGATTGACGGCGTCGCCCGTTTTCTTTGGGTTTTTGAAGCTGACTTTCAGGTTTATGTGTTTATGTAGGCTACAAAGATAATCATCCCAATCTGTTTTGGAGTTATGAAATCTTTTAAGGGGATCATTGTGGATAATGGATGCACTAATTGTTACCACGGTGAGTGTGTGATCTGAGGCTAAATCAAGACTAGTAAAGATGTCTGTATAAGATTTTGATAAACCACAAAAATATTGAGTAGGTCGGCTATTTTTTTGAAATCCAGTAGACCAGTATGTTGGGGTTTCCGTTAACAGGTAGTCGCAATTTTTTCCTTGCTGCGAGGCCTTGTCGGTCGGCGTCAGCCGATCGCGGGAGGTCTCTTCGACCGCCATTTAACGGTCGACTCAGAACTGGCACGGACAGGGAGAATCCGACTGTCTAATTGAAACAAAGCATTGCGATGGCCCCTACGGGTATTGACGCAATGTAATTTCTGCCCAGTGCTCTGAATGTTAACGTGAAGAAAACGCAGGTAAACGGCGGAAGTAACTATGACTCTCTTAATGGGGTTGAGAGTCGGCGTGCACACGGAGTAGTGAGAGTAGATTAGTAGCGGATCCTAGCGTTTGTCTGGCGTTTTGTTTAGCAGCGTTTAGAGGAGTAAAAGTTGCTCTCACGAAAGGTACCAACTTTTCAATTCAAGCCCACCTCAGCACCTCTTCGTGGTGAGAGTCGGTAACGTAACTTTGTTACAGCTAACGCTGTACGGGCGTTGGTTTTAAAATCGTTTGTGCCTTTTTGTGTGAGCAGGAGATATTCGCTGTTTCACTCCAACGTCCCCTATTCTTAAGTATTTATTAGCTCATCGAATCATTTTTATATTTGCTGGTATTAAAAATGGTACTCTACCAATTAGTAAATCCTTTGCCACGGAGGCGGGTTTAAAACAGTACCTGAGACACCGATACTGTTGAGGGCCCAACCCTGACAGAGAAGTTGTCTGTCCTGTATGCAACCGCCTGTGTAAGGGCTATGCAGGTATGCGTCTCCATCTGAGAAAAACACACCCAACTAAATACGACAAAGAAATGGAGTATCAGGTATACCATCCCATCCTATGTTCCAGTCGTTGGACCGATTAGGAGCTGATCGACATAGCAAGGATGGAGGTAGCCTTTACTAGCAGGTTCATTAACATGCATCTGGCTGAAAAAATACCGACAAGATCCAAAACTGACATCAAGGACAAGGGTAGGATCCCCAGTACAAAGAATTGGTGTCCCAGCTTCTAAGGGTAAAATAGCGCGCAGAGAATGTTGATATCGAGGAGGAAGCCGTCGAGGAACATCATACAGAGGGTAAAGAGGCCGACGTTACTATAACGGAGAAGCGCTAGGCGCTTTCAAGATATAGGTCCCAGAAGATGTAGTGCAGAGGGCGAGGGATATCCTACATCTCCTCACCCGAGGACAAGCACCGCTTCTGAGGCCGAGGCAGGACCCGAAGCCAACGATCTTAATAACACCCTACCTCCTCCTAGGGCTGCTGCGGATCCCATAGTACAATTCGCAATGGAATTCCACACAAAACATTTAGATGACTGGGAGTCAATTGACACAAATTTAGTGAATTCTATAGCTTCTATAACACCTGGGGATAAAGAGGTCCTCATCGACCTCATTCCGGCATGGATCAGCCAGTTACGAACCACCCTCCGTGTTGAACCCCACCATCCAGTAATCAGCCATTAGGAGTCGGTCCCACAGATATAAGATGATTCAGTAGCTCTTTTCCAAGAATAAGAAGCGGCCAGCCTTTTGTCTTCTGGAGAATAAACCGCTACTTGGTGATGCGAATCACCCACCAGTGACGGAAGCATATAAGTACTTCCAATGTATGTTTCAATCAACGTCGCCAAGCGACCGTCACTCGATTTTTCGACTTATAATGTCCGACCAACTTTTGTGGAAAGCGATCACGGAGGAGGAAAGCAAATGGGTACTGGATACCACCAGTTCCAGCGCCGCTGGACCCGATGGCTTCACCATAAAGCACCTCCGAAGCGTCCCGATTCATCGGACAACGTTCCTGTTTAATGCCATCCTTATCTCCGGCTATCTGTTTGACTCCATTGCGAAAATTCGTATTATCTTGATCTTTAAGAAAGGGGATTCTCAAGATATACGCAATTGGAGACCTGTCACGATAAGCTACATTTTCGTTCGACTATGCTACAAAATCCTCGCCAAACACCTGTCTGTCCTTCCCCTCCATCCACACCAGAAAGGCTTTCGAGCCATCGATGGTGTGCTACTGAATAATTTCACCTTTCACACTATCATCAAGTACCAAAGAACGCACCATAGGCCCTATCACATTTTGGTCTTAGATCTCTCCAAGGCCTTTGACTCTTTATCCCATCACTCCATTCAGCCTTGGAGAGATTCGTGGTAGATCCGAAACTGACATTGTTCATTATGAACGGCTATAGCAACGCTTCGACGCAGGTAGAAGTGGGAGATCAAATCACTCCACCCCCCATTCAGCTAAATAAAGGCGTCAAACAAGGCTATCCTCTATCACCTATATTATTCAACATGGTGTTGGATGAATTAATCGAGGTCATACAAGCAACACAGAAAGGCATTCAGATAAATGAGCACGTATATATAGCGTACTTGGCATATGCCGACGACATTTTACTGCTTAGCGAAACATATAAGGGGGCGCAGCAACTGCTCAGACGAATGGTCGAATTTTGTCAGCGCCGAGGACTCTCCATTAACGCTAAGAACGTAGCCTCGGCTGTGCGGGTAGTTCCAGGGAAGAAGATCTTATTCTCATCGGAAACATGACCTCGATCGTTGAAGTCCTCGTTGATGCAGAAGATGGAGTATTACAACACTCCACCAATGTTGCAAGCCCTACGGATTCGATACCCCGGAAAAAACACGGCCTTAGTCGTGGGAGCGAAGGGGACGTGGACTACAGCAAATAATAGCCTCAGTTCCCTACTACCACTAAACAAGAGTAAGTAATATACGGGGACCGCTATTGAGTGACTTCAATCCCCTCATGGCAACGCATTATCTAAAATTGCACTTTCTTGTTAACTACCGGTTAGTTGTAAATATGCGGTTGTTAAATAAATGAAGAATGTCCAATGGAAAAATGTATTGCCTACCATAATATTGTTTTTTAACAGGCACTTATATAATCTAAAAGGCGCTTTGAATGTTGTAAATTTAGAGAACATAGTCAGCGAGGCTAAAATTACTAACCAAATTTATAAATTTTAGTCTGACATAAGTGGCAGAAATGCGAGATAATGCCATAGAGAGTTGTTCGAAGATTTCGGGAATAATTCTTTTTCAGTTGCGAGGTAAATAGCAGAGTTTCAGTGAGGATACGAAGCAATCAGCGACCGGCAATAGGCAGGACAACCTGTGAGTATGCAGACCGGCGTGATATGTGCAGTAATAGATCACGCGATGAAGGCCGGCAGACAGTAGACAATGCTTAAGTTAGAGAGAGAAAATTGCATCAATAAACGCATTATCCAAATTATTTTGAGGAACGATCTTCACCTACGTAAAGTTGTATCAAAGTGGGTACTAGATGCACTTATGGAAGTTTAAATGTGGATGCGATATGCAATATGCTGTGACTACCTAGCACGTCAGAAATTGGGTGTAACGATTAGAAATAGAAAATTTGTTACACTGACTGAATAATTAGTAGATAAAATAGATAATAAGACGTATACCAAAATAATGTGGAACTTTATAGAGCACTTAGAAATTAAAGTAAATATTAAAGCTTGAAGGGAACACGTGATTGATAGAATTCGAAACTCTACAGGACAAGAAAATAATCATGCAAAACTAAAGAGCTTAAAGGGTGCATCTAGATACATTAATATGATGTGACACGCAACAAAAGAATTATGCATAAACAAATAAAACCAAGAAGTTAAAGAGAAACAAAAGTTGGAAAGAAAAGTTAAAATGAGTTTAGTAAGATAACAAAAAATAATTTTTTTCTGTCAACCCAGAGTCATCGTTTTCATTTAACGTTTGCCATTTTCTGCTATGGAATCATATTTGATTGGAGGCCGCGTTAAAGTGATTAAAGAACACTACAAAAATGGTAAAAAAGTAAAAAAAGGACCTATCGAGCTCTTTGCAATTACTTCGGTTGTCATAAACGTCCAAATGGGACCACTATCGGTCGTTTGATACGAAAATTTAAGACCACTAGTTCTGTTGGTGATATGCCAAAAAGTGGTTGACCCAAAAGTGTTTTCACACCGGCAAATACCACTGCGGTAAAAAAGAGTGTAAAAGAAAACCCAAAACTTTCAATAACTCGTCGATCGCAAGAATTGGGGATTTCGGAGATCAGTTTATGCCGTATTCTGCACAAAAATTTGACTTAAGAACTCAAGCCAATTGATAATTTCTCTGATTGGCTCCTCCAACATCATGCAGTTGATCCAAATTTTTTATCGAAAATCATCTTCAGTTATGAGGCACATTTCACACTAAATGGGCCGATTAACAAACAAAACCGTTACATTTGGGCCAAAAACAATCCAAGAGAATATTAAGAATAACAAATGTATTCTCAAAAAGTGACAGTTTTGTGTGCTCTGTGGTCAAAAGATGTCATTGGACCATTTTTTTTTAAATAAGACTGCAAATGTGATTACTGTAAATTCTGAGCAATACCAAGACATTATTAATAACCATTTCTTCCCGAAACTTTATCAAATTGACATAAATGATATTTAGTTTTAACAAAACGGCGCAACATGTGACACAACACGTGCGAATATCGAGTTATTGCAGTGGAAGTTCGCTAAAAGTCTAATTTCGAGAAATAGAAATGCCACATTTAGATATTTTTATGGGAATATCTGAAAAGTAAAGTCTACGTTAATAAACCAGCCACTACTCAAGATCGTAAGAACAAATCATTGTCTAAATAAGTCTCATTGAAGCGACTCTATGTGAAAATGTCGACCATCGTATCGACGTCTGTAAAGCCAGTCATGGTGAACATTTGAGTGATATAATTTTCACGTATAAATGGCATACATGAATGTTTAAAATAAAATACCCTACTCGATTATACAATAATTACTGTAGTTTTAATAAACGTTTACTTTTCTCCGTCTGAATTAGCAAACCACATATATGTATGTATGTATGAAAATTATGTGACATTTTCGACAGGAGAAATGTGCCAAATGAAAAAAACTGTGAGAAAATTAATTAAAAATCTTGAACCGATTTGTTCGGTTGCAGACAACAAAAAGCAATCCTATCTCATAATGGCTGCGGCGAACATTAACATTAGCGCAGCGAACGATAGTATAACAGTCTCCAGAAATGCGCTACTGAACATTTTAAAAAGCACCTTCCAGCGAATATTAAGAAATGATCTGAATCTGTACTCATTCAAGATTCAACTAACCCAGGAACTAAATCCGAGTATTTAATAGACGACTTATCACCTAACAGCGAAGTAATCTGGCCACCAAGATCTTGCGACTTCACTCCTTGCAATTTTATTCTTTGGGGATTCGTGAAGACCAAAGTTTATGCTCTCAAAATAAGAACAATTCTTAAATTATAAATAAAAATTCAAGAAGTTGCAGACAAAATTAAGCTACAGTTATGTAAAAAAGAAGAATTTGAGAGTTTCAAATTGAAATGTGTCATATTTTATTTAAATTCTTTTGCGACACCTTGTATTGGATATGTGGATGTATACTATAATTAACATGATACCCTCTAGGTTATAAATGAACCTTGATAAAACATAAAAATTGTTAAAATATGTATAACCACTCTATAAAATAAATTTCTTTTAATTCTTAACAAACGAGTTTTGGCAGCATAGAATATAAAAGGCCGTAACGAATGCATTATTTACAACACAAAATTTTAAAAGCTAACAGAATCTTGTTTGAAGTATGAAGTTGCTCCTGTCATTTATGTTTGCTGTTGTTTTACGGTTAACATGCCAAGATGCAGTAAGTTAGACTAATTTATTATTTATATAATATAACAATATATGCTATTTTAACATTTTTCTTTGTTTAATTTGTTAAAAGTTAGCATGTTAATAAGATTTAAATTTAGCCTCCGGTGGAAGTTGCGCAAAACTGGTGGCAGAGGATTTCTCAGTACACAAATGAATGCATGGCCGAAACAAATGTGAAGCTCGAAGTCTTAGAAGGAGCTTTCTTTCGCTACGAGTTTCCAGAAGATAGAGCTCTCGCCTGCTTTGCAAAATGCATAGCTGTGAATTATAATATACTTGATTCGAAGGGAAATTATAACATTACAAACGCTGCAAAAAACCTTTTAATACCTCCAAACATATTTAAAATGTGCCTAAACAAAACAGGGAGTGATTTATGTATGAGAACATATGAAATAGGTAAATGTATTTACGTTTCATTGACATAAACATATTGAAAATTACAATTTTATTATATTAATATTTTAAAATTTTTAAGTATATACTTATTTTATGTAATAATCTAAATATATATAATAAAAAACCATTTTAACTCCAATTTATTTCATTGAACCAGTAACATTTCAAAATAAACTTTTAATTTTGGCTACAAATTTTTTCATTTAAAAATAGTAAATATATAAAATGATTCTGATCATCACTCTAACTGCAACAAAGTTAATTTTTTCACTTTTTGATCATTTTAACACCTGATTTTTAAATTGCACAAATCTGTTTTTAAATTAGTAAATATAAGTTGTCATAAAATGATAAAATAAAAAGATGCAAACAAAACACATCTTGATCATTTTACTCATAGTAGTTACACACTCTAGATGAAAACCGTGAAAACAAAAGAATATTATTTATTTATGTGAATATGAGCGTTTAGTTTGTAGATTTTTAAGTTAGTAAATCATAAAATTAGGTTGTAAAAATAATTTAAAAAATTTTACATAATCTGTGAATTTTAAGTGTATTTAATTTTATAATACATTATATACTTATTAGATGCTTTGCTAGGTGTTATGTAGTATAGATTTAATAAAAAACTCACACTTTGACAAGCACCCAAAGACACATTTTATTTTATTAATCACTACTGTCTAATAACGCCGTCGCTAAATAATTTGGATTTATTTCTAGTCTTATTTATTTAATAGGTTCGCATTTAAGTTTTGAAACGTAAAGACGTGTGTCCTACAATTCGAAAGATAAGTGCTAGCGCGGTGACCTTTTGCCTGGACGGGCAGTGATAAACATAACCTGTTCATAATTTTAACATAGTAAAATTGTAAATAAATTGCTAATCAATAATAGTGCACATAATAGGGAACCCAGTTTATTCCGGGGATAAACAACACAAGTGCAACAAATAAAATGCTACCAGCAGGAAATGGCCCAGGTATGGGATTTTTTCCTAATTCACAAAATCATATACAGGGTCAACCTTATGTTTCACAACCTTTAATTAATATACACGGACAAACAATGATTAACCCAAATATGTCACTACAGATTTATCCTCAGACAACTAATCAGCAAATTTATCCTTCGCAATCTACAAGTCAGTTCGCTCTTCCGCCAAGTCAGGAACAATTTAAGAATACACGCGAATGACTTCAACTAGCGAGGAAGAAGATAGTACTTATACCACCCAAGATAATTCATGGCAAGTAGTAAAAGGAACTAAAAGAAGGAAGAATAGGATTGCCAAAAACAATGTAGACAAAGAGTTACCATTAAATAACGCATTCGATGCACTAACAGATAGTCAGACAGTTAACACTAATAAAAACATTACAAACAAAGATATACCTAAACCCATGTATGGTGTGGTAAGTTTACCACAAATAATCTCAAAATTAAATAACATAGTTAAAATAGAACAGTACTCAATTAGAACTATGGCCAACAATACAGTAAAATTAACATGTCACAGTTCAGATACATTTAGAAAGTTAGCTAAATATATAAAGGAAAATAATATAATCCACCACACATACCAACTTAAGGAGGAAAGATCATATAGAGTAGTAGTTAAATATTTACACCACTCGGTTGACGTAGAAGACATAAAACTTGAAATTTTAGAACATGGTCATATACTGAGAAATGTAATAAACATCAAACACCGAATATCCAAAGAATCTCTTAATATGTTTTTTGTTGAAATGAAACCTTCAGAAAATAATAAGGATATATATATATATAAAATGTTAAACAGTGTTATTGAAATTAAACCACCAAGAAAAGTCAATAATTTAGTGCAGTGTACTAGATGTCAACTATACGGACATACAAAATCTTACTGTAATTGGTCCTATCTATGTGTTAAGCGTGGTGGCCAATATGCTACAGCAAGTTGCAAAAAAAGTAAAAGCACGCCAGCTATATGTGGATTGTGTGGAGGCGGACACCCAGCTAACTATAGGGGATGCGAGTTCTACCAGAAAAATTACAAATCTAAAACAAACAATTATCAACCTAATTAACAAAGCAACACAACACAACAAAATTATCCGATGCCAGAAATTGCAAGAAACCAAAATAGAAGCCACACACAGGTAACTAAGCCGCGAGATTCAACGCAAGAGGACAACTGGACCATGATACTCAACAAATTTTTAGAAGAATTCAAGACAATGTTCAACCAATTAATTCAACATAATAATATGGTTCTCAATAAGTTATTAATGTTAATTGGTAAACAAACTAATGGCTCTTAAAATAGCACTGTGGAATGCCAATGGTCTGGTTCAACATAAAGTTATTTCTAAAACAAAACCTAATATACATTTTTTTTTAATTAGTGAAACTCATTTCACCGAGAAGACCTACTTCAAAATACCTCAATATTCCGTCTACAACACAAATCACCCAGATGGTTCTGTACGTGCAGACACAGCTGTAATAATAAAACAAGCAATAAGACACTATGAATTACCTAAGTATGCTGAAAACTACCTACAAGCCATCTCTGTTCGTGTATATATTCAACCATGTGAAATAACTGCCACTGCAGTATGTTGTCCTCTAAAGCATAATACAAAAAAACATCAATTTGAAGCATATTTCAATACTCTAGGCACCAAATTTTTGGCAGGTGGAGACTACAATAGTAAAAACACTGTTTGAGGATCCCGAACAACTACCACAAAAGGCAGGGAGCTATGCTGAATTGGGGGCATCATATCAATTTATATCCGCTAATAAACCGCAAATCTCACCTTAGATCTGAGTGCATCGTTCTCGTTTACAAAGGAATCCTCAGACAAATTCTTACCTACGCATGTCCAATCTGGTGCAATGCTTCAAAAACCTCAATGAAGAAACTCCAAACAATGCAGTACAAAGTGCTCCGAATTGCAATCAACTACCCGTTGTTCGTCCGCAACACCCAAGTGTTCTTCCAAAATCTAGTACTCTGTTCTAGGACTACCAAATTCGATCTCGGTGAAAAAGACATTCATAAGCGCCTCAAATTACCTCAAGACTTAATTTAAAGACTGTATATAAACTTATAATTGTTCAACGTTGAAACTTTACAATAGAGGTGTAATTTATCGATCACTTAATCCTCACTTGTAATGTACTTGCCGTGTCTATTATATCGCTTCTATTATAATAACTTAGCCGTGTATTGCATTTTATATTGCAGATCCAGATTTAATTATAAAAAAAAAACAGAAAAAAAGTGGCCTACAATTTAAATCCTTATTTTCTTTCAGACGCTATTTATATGATTTTATTTTGTTAATTGAATTTTTATGTGTTCTAAACACGGATGTATTATTAGTATTATTACCATTATTTTTGTTTATTAATTTATATTAATTATGTTCAGCAATTCTGTTTTATATGATGACATCACATTTGTACTTTTTGATTCTGCGTGTTTTATAATATAGTTTAACTTGTCCTGTTGCGTTACTTCCTGCGACATTGTATTAACATTTCATTACTCAAAGCTTATTTTTGTCTTATTATTTTCCATAATCATTTAATCAACGAGTTTAGAGCTTTGAATAAACTTTTTTCATTTAGTGTTGTCCTTTATACAACTTTATTGCTTTCTTTTTTTATATTATGCATTTTAAATTGCGTATCACTTTGAATATATTTATTGTACAAGCATTTGTATAAAATATAATTTTAACATAGATTGAGCTAAAACCCTTAAATTGTCTAAAATATTTACTACTTATTATTATTTTCTAAAAAAAAATTTATAAATTGATGGGTAGCCTAATTTATTGTATGTAAAATGAAATCCCACCTTTACTAATAAATTGATTTTATTTAAAATACTAGTATTATTTCTAGGTATAATAGAAAATAATAAAAAACCTAAATTATCTTGAATAAATTTCTTTAAATTTGTATTAGCAAAGCAAGTGTAGAATATTTTCCATTTAACTACTTATGTATTTTTCAAAAACCAGTTCAGCTTAACGACCTTTTCAATGTTTGCAAAAATAAAATTAGACAATGGATTCTTGTGAAATTCCAGGCATTTGCTCATTTGCTTGTTATTTATACAATTATGATTTAAGGTAACATTTTTTGCGTCGCAGCAGTTTAAAAGAAAAAAAAATTTAAGTAACCGAGTTCTATAAATTATACTACTATATATTAAGTCTAACACAATGTATAAATATACATTAATTTGAAATAGTTATTAAAACTTTCATACAATAAGCAACTGTTGTTCATTGCATATTTGTATATAGAAACCATTCACATGGAGGTTCTTATTTTCTGTATATGATTTATAGTTTAGTACTTCTAGGTGCATTAAACAGATTACATTTATAATATCAAAAGTGGGTTTTTGATAGCCTCATCAAGTTTACTTTATTTACTAATAAACAATAATTTTAAGATAAAGAGCATATCATATGTTACAGATGTTACAGTAAACACTTATAAAACAATAAAATTTTACTTTTACAAATAAGGATTTCCATTGTTTTATACTGTTATCTACGTAAAGTGGGTAATTATATATTTTATATCTTGTATTTTAAATATTACATAAGAAATAACCGTTTTCGAAGACAACATTTCTGAAATTATTTTGGCACTCTAAGTGTAAATTTAAAAACTAGCTAAAAATGGGCAAATACATACTTCTGGGGGCTGGGACGCAAACACATGCGAATTTAAAATTTAATAACGGTAATATATCTTATAAGTAAAACATTTTTACGAAGGCTATAAACAATTGATAATTTTATATAGTAACTTGTCGTCCCGCACAAATTTAACATTTGATCCTTGGAGTCTGTCTTGGTATTTTATGCTACGTCTTTTATTTCTTTTCTGCTGGTCGGTACAGAAATATCTTTTCGAATTAGTCGGTTTCGAACATACCAAGGAGCGTTGCAATTGCTCTTAAGATCTTATTTTGAAATCTTTATCGTATTTCCAGATTCGCATTATTAGCTAACCCCCATAACGGAATGCCGTACGTCCAAATAGGTTTAATTATGCATAATGTAGATTGGTTTATTGTCTATCGTTAGCTGAGGATTCCCGCCGATTAACCAATATAATTGTGAAAATTTTAATCTTAATTGAAGCCTTTTCTTCTAGATGTGGGTATTTCAGGCGAGTCGTTGGTATAATTGCAGCCCGAGATATTTAGATCTATTGTGTTAGAAAATTGCTTTGCCGTTTAATATGACTGGGGTACACGTTTCTTTTCTTAATGTAAATATGACATGAATTAGTTTACTTTCGTTTATTTTATGTAGCAGATCTTCACCCAGTCTTCTGTCTTTTGTAAGCTTCTTTGAAGCTGTGTTTTGGTCAGCATGCGAAGGTGACACCGCGGCATCGTCATCATAATTGGCTACCATTGTTTGCTTATAGATGGCAGGTCTGCTGTTTATAGTGGATATAAAAAGCGCTCTAGAATACTACCCTGCGGAACTCCTAATTGTATTGAATAGATCGGACACAGTCGTCCTTGATATTTGACTTGAAAGGATCTTTCTTCATGTTATGATTTTAATATTTTATAGTAATCAGGTAATTTCTTTTTGATTTTGTATGGTAATCTTAAGCCACCCCTTATCTAATGCTTGTCTGACGTTTAGAAAAAATGCAGGGTACTCTTTTTTAAGCTACAGGTTATGATTAATTTTTATGGTTGTACGGTAGCGTGTCCTTCTCTAAAACGAAACTGGTGATCGGGATATCCTCGAGGATTAATTTCAAAACAAAGCTGTTTTGAACGACTTGGAGACTTTTCACTTTTCTGATAGATTTAAAATTTATATATATATATATATATATATATATATATATATATATATATATATATATATATATATATATATATATATAAAGAAGAGAAGCAAAATGTACTTATTGGCGCAATAAAGAATATGTCCGCTGTAGGTCAGGCACGCAAAGAGAACATGGACCTAAGTTTATATCAGATTTAAATAATTTATTTGACATTGTCCACAATAATTTTTGGAAATTATAAAATTAGAAAAATACAAAATTTTTATTGAGTCAAAGAGAGTCGGAGCAAAGGGCATGTCTTGGGGAAGTCAATATAAAGCTAGAAAAGCGTGAATAAAGGGCGTTATTAAGAGTCAGGGAACATAAAAACAGACGGGTTAAGGCTCACTGTAGTTTGAAGATCGCATGGGTTTATCAGAAAAATCGTCAGGTATCAAGGATATTTTTGATCAACCTGAACCTTTATAAAACATTAGCGAGACGTTCCTTAAGGAAAACATAGATGCGCTTTGATATACATGGGTTTCCGGCTGACAAATGTACGTAAGAGGAAATGTTTTTAACTCCAAAATTAATGGCTGTACTCGATTGATGCCGTTTTTATTTTTAAAGCTACCGTCGAGGCTTTAGGGCACAATATAGATAAATTGGCAATCTATTGAAATACGACCCAAACATATCGGAAATTTTTTTTTAAGACTACTAAGGCTACAAAGATTAAAGAATTATTTAGAGAAAATAAACCTACTTTTGTATGCGTTCATTGAGATGGTAAATTGCTACCTGTTTTAAATGTGATAAATTAAAAAAGGTAAAAGACTTTTCATCATTGTTACATACAAAGGCGAAAAAAATTACTCGGGCGCCAAAATTAGAAAAGCCTTCAGGAGGAGCAAGCTGTGGCTGTTTGAAATATTCTAAAAGATTGTAGATTGGAAGATAATTCTCTGTTCTGACACAACCAGTTCCAACACGGGTCGTATCAACGGTGCGATTACATTTCTGGAGCAATATGCAGATCAGAAGATGACATATTTTCCATGCGGCATCACATGTACGAAGTAGTGCTATGAAGTGTTTTCGAATACGAATTACCTCAAGTGACTAGTGGTTCAGATGTTTTTTTTTTTAAGAAAATCAGAGAAAAATGGAATAATTGTGAAAAAGAAAATTGTATACACGGGTATAAATACTTAAATAAAATATGTAGTGAGAGCAAAATACTGAATAATGTGAGTTATTTGTTTAATAGACTGAAAAATGAAAAATTGAAGCACGATTATGGGAAGCTTGTAGAATTATATACAGGAACTCAGACTGGACTATTAAAATCAGGCTATCAGGCGCTTTATATCATGCTCGTTGGATGGCAAATTATTTTTATAAAATATCTTTATTTAGACAGAAATTGGCTTTAAAGGTGTTTAAATAAACGGTTTGGAGAACATTTGCTTGTTTATTGTAACGGTATATGTTAAAGTATGGTTGGAACTTTATTAGCAGTTGGAGCTCCATTTAATGATTTAATGTTTTTAAAAGATTTAAAGAAATATGAAAATACAACTAAGGCCATTTTGAGAGTTGCCTTGAAGAGTTAAGCATTTTAGCAATTTTTGATAAAAAATGTGATTATTGTCTTTAAAAATCGCATCATAGGAAGTTTGAAACGAAATAATTTTTATCCTGAAAGAAAATGTATTATTCATCCTCATGAAGTTCCCCTTTTCCTCCGTCCGTGATTTTGCTGACTTTGCCCGTTCCAGCATGTTGATTATTTGTTCCTTTATTCGAAATCATTCTTGCAAAATATCAATACTTTTTAGGTTGCTATTAGATGATAGTATGGACATCACGGATTTTTTTGCTTTTCTCTGAAAAGAATTCTGCAGCCGAAAACGTTTTTCTTATCTGAAAATCTTCATAATTTAGTCACATAAGGTTAGCCATTCGTTGGAATTTCCATGGAATTCCGATAAATTATTTGCTCCAGACTGCCGAGCTACAAAATATTTTGTCACTTCTGGGTGCTTTTATCTGCATTACATGTTGCATTCCTGAAGTTATGGCGTCGGCTATTTGCCTTCCAACGTCTACGCCTTCCAGTGCAATTTTTGTCAGCTTACTTTGTCGAGACAAAGTTTTTCACATTTGTCACACTCACAACTGATGGTGACGCAAAGCAATGTAGATCTTTATTCTTCTGCCGATCGACCCACACTGCCACATCAACGCTACTTGGCGAAGTGGAGAGAACATTTCAACGATCTTCTTTGTATCCTTCTTCGTTTTCAACCTCTGCCCAAAGATTTACGAGATTAATCTCGACAGCAATACTAGCTAAGTACGCCTTTTCTCTGATTTCCAGTTTCTTTATGTCTGCTTCCGTCATAATCTTCTTCTGCTCTGCTTCCGTCCCAATCCTATGCTATTTGATTTCGAGTTCTGTTTGTCTCTGGCGTTCACAAAGTGCTGTAAGTTATTCGTGTTTTCTAAATTTGGAACGAGCGGTGGAATTGTATGAAGTGTGGCTAGATCTGACACTCCTGGATGGTGCGAAATGCTTGACGCTTGGTCACTGTTATTTTTCCTATCCCCCTAGCGTTCTGCCAAATACCATCGAATTCGTTAACGTTTTCTGACTGTTGAAGGGGTACTAGAGTGTAATCTTTACACCTGAACCCCATTAGCAACTCCGGAATCTCGAGCCTGTTCAGGAACACTGGCGAACATGTTTCTTGTAAATAATGGGATTAAAATTTCACGAACCTTAACTGATACCACAGAGCTGATTCTTTTCTTACTTTAAAGGGTCACTGTTTTTGACTAATGTCAGTACTTGAAGAAACAAGACAGGCAAGAACGCAGGGCTCCAAGTGTCACAATTTAATGAACTGAACTGAACTCTCCGAACTTTGCGCCGGACAAAATTACAACTATAAAATTTGCTGTCTGTTAAGTGGGCTTTTTCTTCCTACATAACAATCACAACCTCTGCTGACAATGCTGGAAATTAGACAATAACTTTTTCTAACAATGTAACAATGACTTACTTACTTACTTAATCCAAAACCTTTCTACCTTTCGGTGTAAGGCTATTGAGCTGAATTGTGCTTTATGGATTCGGGCTTGTCTTGCACAGTTCTCTCCACTTTTTTCTATCCTTTGCTGTTGTGCGAATTTCTTCCCAATTTATGTTTCTTGATTCTTCTGCCTCTTTCCTCCTTCTATGTTTTTCTCGGTCTTCCTATCCTATTTTTCCCTTTTGGCCTTGCTTCCAACACTTTTTTCACTGTTCTGTTTTTGTCCATTCTTATTATATGCCCCAACCACCCTAACTGTCTCTCTTGCACTAATACCGCTACCGCTTTAGTTTTTAAATTTTCTTTAAATGTTGTGCTTCTGATGTGGTCTCTCTTTGTTTTGCCCTCTATTTTAAGCAAGAATCTCATCTCCGTACTTTCGACCCTGCTCCTATGTTTATTCACTGTTGTCCATGATTCACTGCCATAGATTAGTATTGGTGTTACAACTTTTTTGAATACTTCTACTTTTGCGTCATTTGGTACTTCCTTTTTTCCTAGAAAAGAGGACTTTATGGAGTTAAATAGTCGTCCTGTAATTCCTACTCTTTCATTTATCTCGTCATCGAGTTTTCCATTTTCCTGTATCCATACACCTAGGTATTTGAACTTCTCTACTTGTTCCAATTTTCTTCCCTCTATATATATATATACGATGTCTTCTCTTGTCTGGTGCTATTACCATTGTTTTGGTTTTATCTCCGTTTATCTTCATGTTTTTCTTTTTTAGTTCTAAGTTGTATACATTGATATTTTCTTGTAGGTCTTTCTCACTTTTTCCGAATATAACCATATCATCAGCAAAAAGTAATTCTGATATGTAGATTTTTTCCATATTCCAGCTTCCTACATGGTATCTTCTTGTTTTTTCTTGCATTCTTTTATTGCCTCATCTAATACTAAATTAAATAGCAGCGGGCTGTCTTAGGCTTATATTGGCCTTAAATTCCTCCGACTGCTCGTGTCTCGTTCTTATTATGTTTCCGCTATTTTCGTATAGTGCTTTGATGGCTGCTACTTCTCTGTAATTTATGTTTGCTTTTTCTAGACACTCCCATATTGTCTCTCTTTCTATTCTGTCGAAGGCCTTTTCCAGATCTATAAAACAGAGATGTATTTCTTCCCCTTTCTCTATGACCTTTTCACTTAGCTGTCTGATTGTAAATATGTGGTCTTGTACCCCGTCCTTCTCTAAACCCACTCTGGTGTCTTCTATTGTCTTATCTAGTTTGTCTCTGAGTCTAGTTTCTAGAATCCTTGCGAATACCTTCCCTGGGATGCTTAGTAAGGAAATTTCTCTGTAATTACAGCACTCTCTTCGGTCTCCCTTCTTATGTATGGGTATTATGATTCCTATTTTCCATTCCTTCGGTACTTTTCCTGCTACTAAGATATCGTTGTATAGTTCTAGTAACCTTTCCTTGCCTGTTTCTCCTATGTATTTTATCATCTCTGGGGTAATTTCATCTATGCCTGGGGCTTTTGCTAGTTTGAGTTTCCTTATTGCTATATCCAATTCTTGTTTTGTTATTTTGCCTTCTGCGCTATCTTCCTCTGTTGAGTTCGTATCCTTTTCAAAGTCGGTATTTTCCTTCCCTCTTCTTTTTTCCAATCCTCTCTGTTCTTCCCCTGCTGCCAACAAATCTTCGAAATATTGTTTCCATCTTTCCATAATATCGTTTTCATTTGTCAGTACATTTCCCTGTTTATCCTTGATGTTTTTTGTGGGTGTAGTTTTCTTTTTTCTCAGTTGCTTCAAAGTTCCGTAAAATAGTTTCTAGTTGTCGTCGAATTCTTTTTTCATTTTGTTTCCGAATTCTTCCACGCTTTCTGTTTTGCTTCCTTCGCCTTATTTTTTACCTGCGTTCTTTTCTCTTTGTATGGATTGTAGTCCTCTTCCAATTTTGTTTGTAGATATTTGCGCCAGCATTCTTTTTTCTTTTTTACCAGTGATTTTATGTCAGTTGTCCACCATGCCGTTCTTTTAAAGTCCGTGTTAGTTACCTTTGTCACTCCGCAACATTTGCGCGCTGCTTTTATCATGCATTGTTTTGTCGTTTTCCATTTATCTTCTTTATTTGGTCTGATATTTTTTGTCTCGTACTCCTTTTTTAGGATGTCTTGGTATTTCTTCCTGATGTGTTCTTCTTGTAACATGTGGCTTTTAATTTTCTCCTTAGTTATTTTTCTATGTTTCTCTGTCGCTTGTTTTTGGCTCACCCTCATATCCATTTGGAGTAAGTAATGGTCGCTGCCTATTTCCGGTCCTCTCTTCACCTTAACATCTTTGATTTTTCGCCAATTCTCCCCGTTCACTAGAAAATAGTCTATAATTGATTTCTCGTTTCTGCTGTGTTGCACCCTTGTGTATTTGTGTATGTCATTATGTACGAACTATGTGTTCGTTATTACTAAATCATTTGCCACGCAGAACTCTACAATTTTCGTACCGTTTCTATTTCTTTTGTGCTCTCTTTGTCTTCCTAAAATTCTCTCTATGCCTCTATTATCCTTTCCTACGCTTCCATTTAGGTCCCCCATAATTATAATATTGTTTCCTTTCGTATCTATTACTTTTTGTAGTTCCTCAAAGAACTGGTTTTTTATTTCCACTTTCTCGTCTTCATCAGGTCCGTACGCCACAATCATTTGCCATGTTTCTTCTTTTTCCCTAGTTTGACTTCTACTGCCATTATTCTTTCATTTACATACCTTTCATTTATTATTGTTTCCATTTTTCCAGGGTGTACCACTAAACCCACTCCCGCTTGTGCCCTTTCAGATTTTTCTATTCCTGACCAAAGCTTCCAATATCCTTTGTGTAGTCTCGTATGTCCTTGCCCTTTCTTCTTTGTCTCTGTTATTCCCATAAAATCCAGCTTTTGTTTCTCCATTTCTTCTATGAGTTCCTCCTCCTTTCCGTTTATACTTCTGATGTTCCATGTTCCTATTTTTATATACTCCTGCTTTCCTCTTTTTTGTTTCGTTTCTCTACTCATGTCCGTGTCCTTTGCTCTGTTCGTCATCTTTTGTGTCTGTTTTTTTATTTTCTGGGTGCTTAGTTTCTTGAGGAGGGAGTCTCTTCTATGACTCTTTGATCTCCTTCGCTCCACTTGTAGCAAGTTCCGTCTATTATTATCTTCTGGTATCCAGTTTTTACCTCTTTTCCTTCTGCTCTTTTAGCTCTTGCTATTTTCCTGATTTCCGCTTGTATTCTTCTCTCGTCCTGTGTTTGATCGTTTTCAATGTATATTCTTGTTCCTTTCAAAGATTTCTTGTTTTGCATTACTTCCTGTTTTTCATTCCAAGAATCTCCACAACTGTTAGTGCTGGCTTTATGGTATATACATTTTTTACTTTGGCCTCCACTTGTAATTTTTCTTCGAGGAACTCCATCACGACTTGTTTCTTATTCTGTCCTTTGAATTCAACCCCTTTTATTACAATATTGCATTTCCTTCTATTCTTTTCTGTTGTCTCTAGTTTTCCTTCCAGCTTTTCTATTCTTTTGATTAGGTAGCCTTTTTCCAGCTCCCACTTCTCTTCCTTCTTCTTGAACTCCTCTCTAAGTTCCTTGTTGGCTTTCGTGTTTTCCTTTATTTCCTTCATCATCTCTTCAAACATTATTTTCAGCTCACTTATTTCCGACATTTTGGTACTCGCTGATCCTGTGATTTTTAACAGGGGGGATTTGATAATGTTTTTTCTCTTGCTTTCTCTACAGAGTTCTTGGTCCAATTCTGTGCTGCTATTTAACTCCCGTTCCCTTTTGTTTGTGTTTTCCATCCAGTTAGCTCTTAAATGTGCTCCCCTAAAATTTGTTCAAGTTTTATAGCACGCTTAATTGTTTATTTGTTTATCTTTCCTCTGAACTCCATTGACCGCGACCTTTATCGCTATCCGCACTTGCACCGCTCGCTTGTCATCGTTGTCATCCGCTCTAGGTTTATTCACTGCATTGTACACGTAAAATCTTAACTTTTCGCCACTAAATCCGCTTTCTTTTTTGTATGTTTTACGTAGCGTTGAAAATTACGAATTTCTTTTGGTGTGGTATAGCCCATATACGGTGTTTATATATCGCCACCTGCTATAAAATTCGCGTCCGCGCCGTCCGACATCTAAAACTCCACTTCTGTAACAATGACAATACAAAATTTTTTACTGCTTCACACGTATTTAACGACGATGACTCTTCTCAAGTGCCTTTATTCGATTCCCAAGAATCATGAAAATGAGCGCAATAAATAAAATCGTAGCTTTTGAGATGTAAACTTATAGATGCTTATTGAGACTGTACTGGACTGAAAAAATGACCAACGAGAAAGTGCTAAAAAGAATGTATAAAGACCGAGAACAATTAAACAAAGAAAAACTGCTTATCTAAAACGTATCCTTAGAAATGAAAAGTATAGACTACTGCAATCACTCTTAAAAAAATAGAGGAACGAGAGAAATAGAAAAGAAACAACTGTCATGGGGAAACAATATAAAACAATAGTCAACATTGCAAGAGATAAAGAGAAACTTAGAAATGTGGTTGCCAACCTCCAACAGAGTGGATAGACATATGATGTGTAACAAGGCACACACATATTAAACGATTGTAATCTCTCTGCTACTTTGATATATATATATATATATATATATATATATATATATATATATATATATATATATATATATATATATATACACACACAAACAAATATGTCAGAGGCAATAGCTAACTATAGCATTTAGATGCTTCCGTTCTTGGATAGTAAACATAATATGCTCTTGGTTTGTGTTTATTCATTTATAACTGTAGACGACTAATAAAGAACGAATGCTCTGTAGTCCGGAAACTCAGCATTCGGAAAATTTCCAGAAGTATAATTATCTCGGATGTCAAGTAAACGAAGCTTGAAATCCAGATCAACAAGTTGAAATCAGAATAGAGATAGTCCCAAACGTTTTCACTAAAATGAAATAGTTAGTATGCAACTTGACATAGATATTCTGTGGGAAATGGTTTAATGCTATGAATTTATGGTTCTACTTTAAGGCATGGACTCTAAGATTGAAAATATGGAACAGGTTTTAATCATTCCAAATGTGGATGTATCGCCGAATGCTCCATATCCCTAACTAGGGTTACAAACGACAAAGCGTTGAGAAGAATGGAATGGACAGCTATTAGTAACATAAAATGTCGTAAAGCCAAATACTTTGGCCATATAATGTGCAACTGTAAATACCGCATGCTTCAGCTTATCATAATAGGTAAACTAGAAGTAAAACGAACAGTATGCCTTTGTTTAGGAATTAAAGAAATTTGTCTGGCTTAGGAGTATAGAAATTATTTAACGTAACTAGAGAAAAAGAGAGATACAGTGAAGTGACCGCTAACATCATTAAGTAATGGCACTTTAAGAAGAAACAGAATACATTTTATATCAAAAAGCTACATTACGAAATTTATGCGTTCCTTAATGTATTATACTACACAAAAGATTTTGCTATAAGATTTTAAGTTATTAACTTTCTACAGCGAAACTTATAGTAGAAATTTAATGAGATTATCATCCTGCCCGTCTGTCTGTCTATGTGTCTGGAGATAAGGTAACTTCCGTTCTATCCAACGGATTCACTTGGAAATTGGCATACACACATCTTAGGTCAGTATCTTTCATGGGATTGATTTTCAGCTAAATCGGTTAACGGCAACCGGAAATTACTGTTATGGTTTCGCACCGCCGTGGAAAGTTTCCTTTACGGTATTACACCGTTCTTGTTAACTGTGCTTTTGTGGACTATTGCTTGTTAGTCGACTTTTAGATGTTTTTTGAATATTATTGTAAACCATATATTAACTAATTTAATACTTAATTTATAACCATTACATTTTTTTCAGTGTGTGTTTGATCGTTATAATTATATTGTAGGTTCTTTATTATAATTTTAAATTATACTTTCCAATAGTAATTGAACTTCAATAATATTTTCACATATATTGTGTTTTACTTAATTACAATTAAAATGGATCTTATTTAATATTCATGTTTTTAGTATTGTTGCTACCTTTTTTGAATATTCATTTATTTCTTGTAAGTTAATGTTATTTCTAAAATACATACATAGATATTAATTGCGAACTACTTTTTAAACAATTTATCCTACTATCTTAAATTTTTACGGTCATATGCATTTTTCTTATTGAGAGCCACTTGATCTATGTCTTCGTTAGCACTGTAACTTTATTGACTTATTATATTTGTATATATATATAGTATATATATTTGTCTTCCGTAAATAGTTGGCCGCATGTGAAATAAAGCTCATACTAGCACAAGATGTACATGGTTGCCTATGGTTTCCTGCCACATTGCCTGCAGCTCAGGTCTCTATTGTACAACTCTATTTTATTAAGTTGTACTCTAAGAAAACAGGAAGGAATATACTCGTGAAGCACCCTGCTATTTGTACACTTTTTAATAAATTTTATATTTTTATTTTTGTTTCGTTTATATAATGAATACACTTGAAAACAATATAAATAAACCACTCTTGTTTTGTTTGATTTTTATCTAGTTACCATATAAATATTTAATTATATTTTATAAGTAATATAATTTTTTGTTTACTTTATCGATGGATCTATTTTACTGTCACGTAATATTCGTAACCTTTGTATCGGTACTTGCATTTTGCTTATCAAAACCTAGATATGAATTGGCCACTTGAAATATCTTTCAATTTGATATGACAACAAAAGTCAAACAATATTCTGTGGGAGATTTAAGATGTTGAATCAGATATAGTCGAAGTATAACTTTAAAATAGAAATGTATGTTAGTTGTCCCTTGATTTAGACGGGTATAAAAACCAGTAGCCTTTTACTAATTACATTCTAATTATTCTAGTGATCATTTTATTTATTATATATATTATATATTTCTGTAAACAGTCCTTATCTGTAATTACCTTTAATACTTATATATATATATATATATATATATATATATATATATATATATATATATATATATATATATATATATATATATATATATATATTATTTATATATACTGCAAATATAAGTTACAAAAATTCAATCGCAATTGTGTAATTATAACTTATGTTATTATTTACAATATATGAAGTTATGATACCTTTTACTAACAATTATTGCTAACATTTGCAAACAACCCGGTAATAATGTTTTTATTTTCATCAGTTTTACTCAGTTTAATAGTATTTTGTTATACTACGATTACAAACTCTCAGTTTATTTTATGAACCTGTTTTATCAGACAACAATCTTAATACTTAAAATAAATAGATTAAATTATATAATTAACCAATTATTAACCAACTAATAATACAAATAATTATAATTTTTAATTAATAATACTGTTGCGTGCACATCTCCAAGCCACCATGTCTACCCGCAACTTTGACTTGTCCGCTTGCCCGCCCTATTCACAGCTAAAAAAGATTTTACAAAGAAAAGGACCGTATGACCACCGACGAGCATTCCAAGTTGAACCTTTTTGAAAACAGAACGGAACTGGCCGCCAACCGAAGCTGACTATAATTTGACTTTGAATTTGTGCAAACTCAATAGCGCGCTTTGATTACGCTTTGTCTTATTTTGTGTGTTCTGGACCCGTCCGTGGTGCTCCAATGATTTTACATCTGACCAAGTAAGAACCCACGCCCGGGTTTGACGCCGCCAAGCCAAAGTACGTTAACATCCATCGCCAAGCTACAAGAGAACGTCACGTATGTCGGGAGAGTTTGCAGCTGACCTGCCGCCCACCGGATATTAATATAATTTAATTTTGCTTGTTCACGTTTTAAATTTCTTCTTTTAATAATGTCTTTATTTTCATTCATTTTGTTGTTAATATTTATTTGTGTTAAATATATAGTTTACACAATTCTGTTTTCTTTGTGATAAAAGCTAATGTTCAATGCCCTTAATTTTCGCCTAAAAATGACCCTTCTATGACTTTCTGACTTCTGAACCATCCAAAGCCACTATGTCAAAACTTCATTTCCTGTTAGCCAGATTCACACATTTTCCTAAATCGGACACAAAAACTCAAATGGTAATATTTTTAAATCGATTCGGGAAGCGGTTTTCAGGATACCCGAGAAAATCATAGTTTTTTCAATATTTTTTAGGAATAAATAACCCGACAATATTTTGAAAATTCGTGCACATTTATAAAACTTCAGGCTCAATTAAAAATTTTGATTTTTCACATAAAAGAGGTTACATGGTCAAGGTCACGAGCAAAAAATTTTCTGATAAATACCAATAACCATATTTATGCATTTTTTTATTTGTAACATTGTCGGTTCCCAAAATAAAAAAAATTCAGATAAATCTTTCACATTTTCTATTTCATTTTTATGTAGGCGGATTTCATCGGCAGCAAATGTGCAAGATCTGTTCTGGGTACCTAATCCACATCGGTATGCACGATCACTGATTACAGTATAATGGCTCGTCAACAACCAAAGTGTCACAAGTGCATTGATGTGGCTTCAATGTTACAATTTGCATCTGCATAATCTATAAAACATTTCTTAGATGGGTAACATAACCTGACAAAGATGAGAAAAATCTAAAAATATTTTCAAAATTGAACCTTGAATCGACAAAATTGCATGAGGATAAAGAAGATCTACCGCGAGAGGAAGATAGAGGACCTTTAATAATAGCTAATGGCATAAGAATATTTTGCATCTTGAAGAAGGTAATAGGCCATCAACACCCAGATGCTGCAGAAACCAAAGAGAATCTCGAAAAGATGCTAAAAGTCACATATACGAATTCTAATCTAGAAGCTAAAATATGGCCATGCTTTTTCCTATGGAACGGAAAGTTAAAAACCCACGAGTTTATTAACCAGAGGCAGATTTGTCCCCTGGAGAATATTAATGGTAGACGACCATTTTAGGAGAGAACCAAAATGTTCTACGTTTCAGATTTGCTGGAATTTACTGAGCAGAAAGGTCGACAGCTAGATTTTTTTATCACGATTATCCAGAATGACAGATGGCCAGAAAACTCTTGGTTAAAGCTGGATTAAGCAGCATGTGCAACATTTCCGACAAAAAATACGCCTATGTACTTGGTAGTGTTGAAGTGCCAGTCCACCAGTTAAAATGGCAGTAGCCTCCCACAGACGACTTCAAGGACAAAGTCTTAAAAAACAAAAACGGCCCTATGGAGGAAGTAGAAAATTACATTTAATCTGCTGTATTAAACCAAGATGATCACCAGTAGATGTTATATTCGCTGAAATACTACAATATGGACATATTTTAATCAAAAGTGACGAGAGTATAATTCAGAATACTAAATTTATTCGTGCACACCAAATTCTTGTTTCAAAGGGCCGAGGAACAAACAGTTAAATAAGTTTATATACGGCTTCCCATTCAAGACTTATCTTTAGAAGAACTTAAACGCAATACTTATTCGTTATTTATACATCAGAAGATACATTAAAGATTACATCTCTCCACACAATTTGACTCTGCTACTTCTTTGGGGTGGACTTAACGCGTAACCGAGAATAGTTGGCCATTACACTTCACAAAATACATCTCAAAAAGTAATCCAGGCCATTCTACCAAGCCTATCAGTAAGGCCGGTCTTAATTCGTAAAAATTAGGTGTGAAGACATTTCTGAAGGCAAGGGTAGTATTTTCACTTGAGTGCATAACACTTATTTTACAATAATTGTCAAAAATGAATATAGTATTTTTGTTACTACTCAAAACTGGATATATTTAGATAGGCCGATAGAACTGCCTCCCCATATAATTTACCCTGAATATTTCGATCGTTATTCCTTCAGCAAATATATCTCAGAAAACAAAATTGTCGAAAATAACCGGGACGAGTTAAATGAACCGCCATGTAAACAAACAAAAAATAAAGATCTCGTTAATTAAAAATTAAAAGACTTAAAGAAGGGCAGTTGAAGTTGTCATATGATTTTTACATTTCTCGCTTTATGGCGAGAAATTGAAACAATACTGCCCGACCAAAGTATTTCATATGGTGATAGATATCATTTTTTAAATTTTTTATACTGATTTAATTTTTTATATTGAATTTGAGAGGTGCCTTCTCATTTATGTGAATACAATGTTATCTTGCGGGTTATGTAATTTAGATTATATATAAAAGCAACAATATGATGGAATTAGATTTGTAGTTCTAATATTCTTTTAAGAGCATTTCAAAATGAAGGCTATTATTTTATTACTGTTAGTTGCTTTTGCATATTCTGCAAGTGGTTTGGTATGTATATAACATATGTATATATTAATAGTTAAACATTTTTTTTAATATTTTTTACGTTTACATTATTCATTTCTTAATTATGGGTTCACCACAGACATCTGAGGAAATACTAAAAGCATGGAGAAAAACAATTTGGCCGTATGTGGGAGTGTGCATGAAAGAAACACAAGTGGATATAAAATACGTTATAGCTTTTTTCGTATATGGGCATCTCGCCGACGATCCTAAAATGAAATGCAATCTATTTTGCTATAGTCAGAAACTAAAGTTTTGGAATCCTGATGGCAGTTTCGATTGGCAGAAAATGTCCGACGTGTTGCTAGGTATTACACCTGAGATTGCTCAAAGATGCTCCGAATCTTCTGTGGAACAACCGTGTCAGAAAGTTTATGATATTGCTTCGTGCGTCGGCTCTGCAATTTTAACTTAATTGGTTAAAACATTTACATAATGTGCATTTAATATGTATTAATACATTTTATGTAATATATTATCTGGAATATTGGAATAACAAATAAAATTGTAACGTTATCAAAGACGGTGTAATTTTTACTTCAATCAAATTATAAAATAAACCTTGGTAAATAAAAACAAGCTTTGGTAAAGAGAAATGCTTTTAAAGAAAATAATTTTACAGTAAAAGTGTAGATCTTGCAAAAAGTGGCTAACAATTAGAAGAAATCTAAAATTAATGTTCTCTTAGAAATATAAATACACTAGCGGGGATAACAATATTAAGATGCGAATATTAAATATTATCCTATTTTAGTTGTATTAATTACAAAACATATGCAAATTATATTTAAAAATAATATAAAAGTTTCAATTTCGAATACTATTAAATATTGTAATTTAAAAGCATATGGATAAGGCAACTGTACAAATCAAACACGTAATGCATAAAAAATAAAAATGGATATAAATTGTGCACTAAATTGGGTAATAGGGGTTTCCAATAATTTTTAGTATAACTTATAAAGGATGAGTAACGAACAGTTTAATTAAACTTATACTTTAATCATAATAATCAATAATAATAATCTTTTTACCAACCTCTGTCGCATTCAATCCAAACTTGTATTAAAAATTCAAGCAAAGTGTTCACGGAATTACGAGCTATCGAATGATACTAAAATTGTAAAATGTCATCACAAAAATGGAGAGGCTACATGACTTTTTACAAATTCAAACCTACCCTTGTTTTACACAACGTCAAGATATTTATGATATTGACATACGATTGCAATTATCAACTCTTAAAGTTGTAAGATACGTTGTGTTTCTTGTCAAATTTAATTATTTACTAATAGAGGCTAAGGGTAGCCATTTTTAATAAATCCTACGTAACTGTACTTATCAATAATCACATTATAAATCCTAAAACATTACGCAAAAGGAGTTAATCATTTTATTTTGTTGTTCTAGTCAGCGTGTATTAATTATTTGTGGACATACTACGTAAAAGGTGTCCAGGTTCGTTAGGATTTTGGGTGTATTTACGTGTAAATTAAAAGAACAAAACTAGTTACGCATTTATGGGGCCATTTTTAAGAAGAAATCGATTGGCGCAAACCCCATCCCGATATCTGTAATCGTTCTCAAGACACAAGCCAAAAGTAATAATTGGTCAATTTCTATAAAGTAATTTAACTCCATTATTTATGAGTGTGTTTAAAACGGTTATTGCATTTTTACGCAGTTATTTTCGAAAATTATTTTTATCTTTAAAGTTTTGAGATACATGATAAAATTTTATTTTTTTAAATAGGAACCATAGTTCGCCAAGTCGCCAAAAATGGCCTATTTTAGCTTTATAAAAATGTACAATTTGTTACCTTTGCTTTGAGTATTGCGATATTTGTAGACGTCTCATTAATATTCTTGAATATTTTACGATCTCCCCCGCACTATGACGTGTTTCTATAAAATAATATAAACATATGGCACATGGATTTCAATTTGAAATAGAATTAACGGAAATAATGAACATTAGTAAACAAATAAAAATAAACGCGTAATGCAAAAAAGAAGTTTTGTCAAAAATTTAGAGCTCCATATTGTTTTGACAAAAATATAAATCAAAATCTATAAACTCAAATATTGAAAAACTTCTAGAATCCGTGTTAGATAGAAGTTTAATTAGGTTATGTATCCTTATTTGACTGTTGTAGTTCATAGAAATATACTAGAAATAATATTTTAGTCGTGTGGCGTAACAGTGGCTATCCTATTAAAACCTATGTAAAAATCTATGAAAATCATTAGAAAACTAACGTTCTGTGAAATGATTTTTTGAATAATAGTACTTACTCCATAACATATCCAGTTAAGGTAAATCCTGTTTGGATATTTTTTATAGACTGACACTATCTTCCGTTCTTCAAAAATATTATTCTTATGGTATTTATTACAAAGTATTTTGATTTTTTGGAATCCGAATTGTGCCTTTAAAGGAGGGTATTTGATAAATGCTATTCAAGGCTCATTTGAATTTATCGAATTCTTCTGACAGAATTATCGATCGTTTTTTACATAGATATGACGCAACTTCATTAAATCATTAAATTTTTGCTTTAACAATTGGATTGTTTCATGTATCCTATGACAAGTAGCGTCGTCGAGCTGAAAACACAAGTCATCCAAATCCATACCGTCCAAGTAAGGCCACAAAAAATTTCGTTAAGAAAACGTTATTTTCAGATATCATCTGTCAGTAACGTTCAGTATTTATAATCGTTGCGCTTACAATTTTAAAAAAGAAGGGAATTGAATTATATCGCTAGCATAAAATCTACACCAAATTTTACGTTCTGAATATACATAGAATGTTTTTAAATGAGTCAAGATGTAATAATTTTGTTTACTCACATCCCCGCTCTTAGCAAAATTGCCGTTAAATTATTGATTCTTTAGCATCTAGTCGGCAAATACCCGGCATTTCAAATGGTCGTCGGGATTTAGTTCTTAAGTTAGCTCAATCTTAAACGGTTCAGGTGCAGATGCAGCTTTTTTGTTAAAATGTTTTTCGAAAAACATAGAAAAGTTCCCGACCATATCAGAACGCCCGACCATATACTCGCCCTTATTAAACGGAAAAATAGGTACAGAAGGGAATTGTAGAGTGCTCGGTTACCTTACCTCAAAATGCTATACAACCACAGCATTTAGTAAACCAAGAACTGGACACTTCAAGAATCCAGAGGTACAACTCTTACTTTCAAAACGTTCACCCTCATGATCCATCTACGTGGGTAGCCACTAAACGTCTCTTAAAACAACCCAACGTAATATATTCGATTGTAACAAATAGCAGCACACACTCCTCAGAAGATGAAAAGTTAAACCTATTAGCATCTCATCTCAAACAAGTTTTTACACTTAACATTGGAGAATATGACGAACACCTTGAAAGGCTGGCACAAGCTCAATTGCTGATCTCCTGTTACAAGAAAATGACATAATAGCCCCTGAATCTGTTCAAGAAGTTAAATCCTACATAGCACAATTACGCAAACGCAAAACTCCTGGACCGGACCTTATAACAAATGAAATGCTAAAGCATCTCACTAAGAAGGTTGTGGCTTACCTAACCACAATATGTAATGCCTGTCTTAGGCTCGGGCATTTTCCGACTTCCTGGAAAACTGCAAATGTGCTCGCTATTTATAAAGTAGGAAAACCCAAGAACAATTCAGACAGTTATAAACCTATTAGTCTCTTGTCAACTCTACCCAAGGTCTTAGAAAAGTAATACTTACCAGATTACAAGATACCCTAGAGCTCAATGACATAATCCCTTCTCATCAGTTCGGCTTCCAAACATCTCATTCAGCCTCCCACCAACTGCTTCAAATAAGCGAAACAACTGAAAGAGGGTTTGAGAAAAAAGAATACACTGCGATTGTATTCATGGATCTGAAAAGAGCATGGCATCACGGGTTACTTAATAAAATGATACTTTTAAACATTCCAAGCTATTTAATCAAAATCGCTCATTCTTTTCTCATCAACGGGACTTTTAGAGTCACGATCAATTTAACATTCTCCAGTACAAAACCTATAATGGCGGGGGTTCCCCAGGACCCACTTTGTTTAATTTGTTCGTCCATGATGTACCCACAAATGCCAAGCGAAAATGTTTGCCCTCAAACGATACGCCTTCCTTACAAAAATAAAAATAAATAAAAGACGAAGCTGTCAAATATTCAGGTGTTCATTTAGATGCAAAGCTGAATTGGGGGCATCATATCAATTTATATCCGCTAATAAACCTTAGATCTGAGTGCATTGTTCTCGTTTACAAAGGAATCCTCAGACAAATTCTTACCTACGCATGTCTAATCTGGTGCAATGCTTCAAAAACCTCAATGAAGAAACTCCAAACAATGCAGAACAAAGTGCTCCGAATTGCAATCAACTACCCGTCCGCAACACCCAAGTGCATAGCAAGCTAAGTGTTCCACTAACAACTGAGTTTATCAAAAAAACTACAGCGAAGTTCTTCCAAAATCTAGTTCTCTGTTCTAGGACTACCAAATTAGATTTCGGTGAAAAAGACATTCATAAGCGCTTCAAATGCCAATTACCTCAAGACTTAATTTAAAGACTGTATATAAACTGATAATTGTTCAACGTTGAAACTTTACAATAGAGGTGTAATTTATCGATCACTTAATCCTCACTTGTAATGTACTTGCCGTGTCTATTATATCGCTTCTATTATAATAACTTAGCCGTGTATTGCATTTTATATTGCAGATCCAGATTTAATTATAAAAAAAAACAGAAAAAAAGTGGCCTACAATTTAAATCCTTATTTTCTTTCAGACACTATTTATATGATTTTATTTTGTTAATTTAATTTTTATGTGTGTTCTAAACACTCGGGGTGTATTATTAGTATTATTACCATTATTTTTGTTTTTTATTAATTTATATTAATTATGTTCAGCAATTCTGTTGTTTTATATGATGACATCACATTTGCGTACTTTTTTGATTCTGCATGTTTTGTATAATATAGTTTAACTTGTCCTGTTGCTTTACTTCCTGCGACATTCTATTAACATTTCACTACTCTCGAAAGATTATTTGTTGCTGCTTATTATTTTTCCATAACCGTCATTTAATCAACGAGTTTAGAGCTTTGAATAAACTTTTCTTCATTTAGTGTTGTCCTTTATACAACTTTCATTTGCTTTTGTTTTCTTTATACATATGGATTTTAAATTGCGTATCACTTTGAATATATTTATTGTACAAGCATTGTACAAAAAATAATTTTAACATAGATTATGCTAAAACCCTTAAATTGTCTAAAATATTTAATACTTATTATTATTTTCTAAAAAAATTTATAAATTGATGGGTAGCCTAATTTATTGTATGTAAAATGAAATCCCACGTTTACTAATAAATTGATTTTATTTAAAATACTAGTGTTATTTCCAAGTGTAATAGAAAATAATAAAAAACCTAAATTATCTTGAATAAATTTCTTTAAATAACAATAAGCAACTGTTGTTCATTGCATATTTGTATATAGAAACCATTCACATTGAGGTTCTTATTTTCTGTATATGATTTATAGTTTAGTACTTCTAGGTGCATTAAACAGATTACATTTATAATATCAAAAGTGGGTTTTTGAAAGCCTCATCAAGTTTACTTTATTTACTAATAAACAATAGCTTTAAGATAAAGAGCATATCATATGTTACAGAGTAAACACTTATAAAACAATAAAATTTTACTTTTACAAATAAGGATTTCCATTGTTTTATACTGTTATCTACGTAAAGTGGGTAATTATATATTTTATATCTTGTATTTTAAATATTACATAAGCAATAACCGTTTTCGAAGACAACATTTCTGAAATTATTTTGGCACTCTAAGTGTAAATTTAAAAACTAGCTAAAAATGGGCAAATATATACTTCTGGGGGTTGGGACGCAAACACATGCGAATTTTAAATTTAATAATGGTAACATATCTTATAAGTAAAACGTTTTTACGAAGGCTATAAACAATTGATAATTTTATATAGTAACTTGTAGTCCCGCACAAATTTAACATTTGACCTTGGAGTCTGTCTTGGTATTTTATGCTACGTCTTTTTATTTCTTTTCTGCTGGTCGGTACAGAAATATCTTGTCGAATTAGTCGGTTTCGAATATACCAAGGAGCGTTGCAACTGCTCTTAAGATCTTATTTTGAAATCTTTATCGTATTTCCAGATTCGCATTATTAGCTAACCCCCATAACGGAATGCCGTACGTTCAAATAGGTTTAGTTATGCATAATATAGATTGGTTTATTGTTTGCTTATAGATGGCAGGTCTGCGGTTTATAATAGATATAAAACGCGCTCTAGAATACTACCCTGCGAAACTCCTAATTGTATTGAATAGATCGGACACAGTCGTCCTTGATATTTGATTTGAAAGGATCTTTCTTCATGTTATAATTTTAATATTTTATAGTAATCTGGTAATTTCTTTTTGATTTTGTATGGTAATCTTAAGCCACACCTTATCTAATGCTTGTCTGACGTTTAGAAAAAATGTAGGGTACTCTTTTTTAAGCAAAAGGTTATGATTAATTTTTATGGTTGTACGGTTGCGTGTCCTCTCTCTCTCTCTCTCTCTCTCTCTCTTTCTATATATATATATATATATATATATATATATATATAGAAGAAGAGAAGCAAAATGTACTTATTGGCGCAATAAAGAATATGTCCGCTGTAGGTCAGACACGCAAAGAGAACATGAACCTAAGTTTATATCAGATTTAAATAATTTATTTGACATTGCCCACGGTAATTTTTGGAAATTATAAAATTAAAAAAAAAACAAAATTTTCATTGAGTCAAAGAAAGTCGGAGCAAGGGACATGTCTTGGGGAAGTCAATATAAAGCTAGAAAAGCATGAATAAAGGGCGTTATTAAGAGTCAGGGAACATAAAAACAGACGAGTTAAGGCTCACTGTAGTTTGAAGATCGCATGGGTTTATCAGAATAATCGTCAGGTATCAAGGATATTTCTGATCAACCTGAGTCTTTATAAAATATTAGCGAGACGTTTCTTGAGGAAAACATAGATGCGCTTTGATATACATGGGTTTCCGGCTAACAAATGTACGTAAGAGGAAATGTTTTAACTCCAAAATTAATGGCTGTACTCGATTTATGCCGTTTTTATTCTTAAAGCTACCGTCGAGGCTTTAGGGCAGAACATAGATAAATTGGCAATCAATTGAAATACGACCCAAACATATCGAAAAATTTTTTTTAAGACTACTAAGACTACAAAGATTAAAGAATTATTTAGAGAAAATAAACCTACTTTTGTATGCGTTCATTGAGATGGTAAATTGCTACCTGTTTTAAATGTGAGAAATTAAAAAAGGTAAAAGACTTTTTATCATTGTTACATATAAAGACGAAAAAAATTGCTTGGGATGCCAAAATTAGAAAAGCCTTCAGAGAAGGAGCAAGCTGTGGCTAAAGGATTGTAGGTTGGAAGATAATTCTCTGTTCTGACACAACCAGTTCCAACACGGGTCGTATCAACGGTGCGATTACATTTCTGGAGCAATATGCAGATCAGAAGATGACATATTTTCCTTGCGGCATCACATGTACGAAGTAGTGCTATGAAGTGTTTTCGAATACGAATTACCTCAAGTGACTAGTGGTTCAAATGTTTTTTTTTTAAGAAAATCAGAGAAAAATGGAATAATTTTGAAAAAGAAAATTGTATGCACGGGTATAAATACTTAAATAAAATATGTAGTGAGAGCGAAATATTGAATAATGTGAGTTATTTGTTTAATAGACTGAAAAATGAAAAATTGAAGCACGATCATGGGAAGCTTGTAAAATTATATATAGTTTTTATTATTCTGGTATTTCTTTCTGTATTTTGGCAGGAATTAAACTGTACCAGGGGGCTTTATTTACCTTTAGCCTTTTTATAATTTTCTCGACTTCTTTGATTTTAAACGGTTTGATGATCTGTGTTGGTCAGACATTTCTTTTGGCAAATTCACAAATTTGCTTTTCTTGTTCTGAAGTGCACGTTTGAGAAAATGGTTAAAATACTTGTGCTAAGTGGACTGCAAATGCCGTGGCCGTTTTAACTTTTTATAACAAGTAATATTTGTCTTTAATAGCGGTTAACTTAGTCAGATTTTCCGGTATTGCCTGGATTTTTAAATTGTTCAGAAAATACTTTAATTCCTGGGTTGCTTTGTTGAGTTTTTTCTTGTCACCTGGTTGTTTTGTATTTTGCAAATTTTTTCTGAATTTTTCTTTTTCGGTTATTTTTTGTTTAACTAGCGGTGGACAGTCTTCTATGTCTTCTTGTTTTTCGTGGTTAATGATTACGATCCTAGCAGGAAATTGTATGGTAAGAGTGATGTGTTCTAAAACATTGTGCACGTCTTTTTCTGTTTTAAATGTATGTTTAGATATACATTAGTATCAACTAGCTCTCTGTATCTATTCCAGTTAGTGTCCTTATTGTGAAGTGAAACAGGTTTTGGTGTTTTCAACGCTCTTCTAATGTACTTGATAATTACAGGTGAATGATCCGAAGATAGACCGAAAAATAATATAATGTTAATGTTGCTTGTTGCTATTTCTTTTGTGATGCAGAAATCAAGCAGATTGGTAATTTTGTTAAGATCTAATGGCCAGTAGGTGAGTTCTCTAGTTGATACGTAGTTTAAGTGATTTTAATTTATAGCTTTGATTAGCTCCCTACCTCGGGGTAAAGTTAACCATGATCCCCATTGTTATGTTTTTGAATTATAGTCTTCAACCTAGATGAAACGTGATTCAATGGCATTGGAAAAGTGATTAACAACTTTTTTTAATGTTATGCTTTAGTGGACAGTATACTGCTGCGCTTGTTGTGTTTCTACTGACTTCTGCAACTACAATACTTGTAGCTTGAACCTGTTCATGATGATATCCGTGGCTTGCATAATGCCCTATTATCACTGATGTGCCCTCACCAGGTGTATATATATATATATATATATATATATATATATATATATATATATATAGGTATTTTTACGTATGATTGTTTAGGAATTGAGCCATTATGATAATTTAGAGATCAAGGTAGTGAGCAAGTTGGGCATAGTATCCACTCTTTCCATTAATTTGACCATCGTTGTTTTCATTTTGTTATTTGTATGCTGTAAATTCTAAGTTTGAAATTGTTGTTGACTGTCCACCTGTTGCGGTTGTAGGCCTGTTTCACTAACTTTTTATGAATAGGATATACCCGGTTAAACCAATTGTGAACTTACTCTTAGTTGTTTAGGCTTTAATTGTAGAAATTTATATTTTTGAATTTATTTGTACACTAGACAACCTCTGTAATTTGTAAGATGATGTTCCTGGCAAGTCATACATTTGACGTTTTTATTTTTTTATTTTCTTTTACAGTTTTTTGTAGGATATTCTCCAGCGCATTTGACGCATCTTGGCGTCTTGTGACAATAGTTTTTGAAATGACCAAATCTTTGGAAGTTTTGACACTGTATGGCTTCACGCTTAACGTGTGGAGGTTTGAAAGCGATTGTTGATTTTAACAGCAATTCTATGTCGTATATATGTTTATTGTTTTAGTTTTGTTCTAATTCTGCAGAAAACATTGATAATAGTGTTTTATTGATCCTATGTTTGATATTGTGTATGTCGATTACTTTTGTGTCCATAATTATTAATCTCTTTGAAGAGTTCTCCTAAAGCGACTATAGAGTGAATGTTGCGTAACACTACTCTAAACTTTCTGTCTTGTTTGTACTGGAAGAAATTCCGTATGTTTTTTCTTTAGGATTTTGTTAACGTTTCTGTAGTCCTTTCCATGACTTAGTTTGAGTGCTACCAATTATCTTGATAAAGCAACAGCCTTTGACTTAGATATCTCACATGTCTGTTAGTGGTTTTAAATTTTTGGCACCATAAACAGAAATAGGGGTGGTCTAAATTTTTATTCTTCGTTACTGTTTCCTTCATTATCTTCATTCTCTGACAGTGCTTCGTACCTGTTAGATGTTGTGCGAGCCCTTAACCAACCAGTTAGCTTTTTCTGTTTTGTTCGTAGTGAATCCGTATTAGGATGTTTTTGTTTTCGTGAATTTCTGGTTGGCCATTCTTGCTCTTTATTCATCTACATTGTAATTCTTCTATCCTGCTGACTTACGACTTGCGCTGGGCGTACTAATTGTGTTTAATACGGAGTTTGTATTTGAGACAAAAAAGTTTGATGTACTGGTGGTTCAGATAATTGTGATAGTTGCTGGTATTACATAGGACTTGGTTGTTATGACCCTGATGAACACTCATTTGTAGAGCAGGTAAGTATTGTGACCAAAAAATTGGCCCGCCAAACATAGCGACCTTGTTTACTTGTGTTTTGTTCACTTTAAATGTACGCTTTAATTTATACACACCTGCACACATTTGGACCATTCGACCTGTATTTAACACTTCACTCTTTAGCTGTTTACACATGAACCGGCAGCAGAAGTGGTGGCAGTAGCGGAGGCGAGGAACCGCAGGGCAGACAAACCAGATTATATTGACGACAGTGACGTGGCCACCCACCAACACGCCGCCAGGTGGCAGATCTCTACACACCGAAATTGTCTAATTTTCACAACACGGGCGTCGTACAATAACAAATTCGTCATTCGTAACACAAAAGCGAACAGATAATTCGTTCCGTTTGAAAGCACGAGCCGAATTCAACTTTAATGTGAAAATTATTTTGTATAGCGAATATTTTGTCAGTTACACTTTAAAATATTACATATGCGTCGTTTTATATTGTTTTTAAACTTGTTTATATTTAGCAGTTTCTTGTGATAATTTGATATTTCTTTGACTATTTGAGTGGCATAAACTGAGGAAAATTTTGGTTGAACGCTTTCTTCATCATTTAGATCAATAGTGGTTGTGTGTTAATTTTTTAGCCAATAATTTATAATCCGTTTGAGGAGATCAAGAAGTAAATGATGAGATATGTACATAATTTGGTATGAATATTTCACTCTTTCTACTGACATACATCTGCAATACGTGGTTAAACTATTTAAACTACTTAAAACTAATGTTAATTTTACAAGAACATGATGGAAGGTTAAAATCGGTTGGGTTAGTCTGACGATTTAAGTCTCTTGAATCGATGTTCGTTAGCTTCATTGTTAACTAAGGACTCTATGAGTATATTTCAGTGAGCGCTGATTAAGTCTTGATAGCAAGTACTATGTTTTTATATTATTTTGTTGCCCGTTTTGTTATCAAAATCTCAGGTATTACGTTATTAGGTACATACCACAGCGCGTCGGTTAAGGATCTTAGTATTTCCTATTGGGACTAAAGCGGCACCAGAAATAGGCTATTCTTATTTGAACGTTATGTATGAAGTTTTTATTTCAAAAATCAATACATCAAACGACAACTGGGTCTTCACCACATCCGCTCGATTGGTTTTTCCAAAGAAGAGTTGCATTTATTTAATCGAGTTTGAATTATAAAAAATTTCTTTTCCAGTTCAGGAAGAGTTTCCATCCGGACTTTAAATTTATCTAGGTCATCAACTCTACTCGCATTGTGTATATTATTTACACGAGAATAATTTCGAAATTCTCACAATTAGGTCAGACATTTTGCAAGATTAGTGAAACTATTAGTAAAATTGAACATTTATTAAAATTTACAATTACAAAAAAAGCGGATGTAACTTTAAATCAACTTAATAATCACGGCTAGAAGAACCAATAAATTTGTAAGCATCAGAAATCCGGTTCGAAGGACCAAAAATATGTACACGCGCTCGTAAGAAATGCGTAATAGGCGCTGATTTCAAAAAGAGAATAAATGCATTAATAAAACAAAATAGTATAGAGTAAGCAAACGAAATCGCAACGATCACTTTTATTAAATTTATCAAAACTGGAGTATACTGTTCCTAATTTACTCTGATTTAACACTAACAAACTGACATCTGCTTGGGAGAGACAAATTTTGCAGCGTAGGTTACACTAAATGCTGATCGAATAGCTATTTGATATTTCTTACAAGCTTTGCTACGGAAAAGTTGTTCCGAGATTTTGATCTTTTTGATTTTGGTTTCCATCCTAAAAGTAAAACAATCTCTGGATCAAAGACTGTGTTTTCCTTGACAAGTGACATAGTTTGTTAGAAGCTGACAGTCAATAGCCTCATAAATTTGTCTACCACAGGAGGCGCAAATTTGTGGATTACCACAGTTTTGAGACGTACGGCCGAAAGTTTGCCATTTGAAGCACCATAATGAACTCGGAATATAAGGTCTTATTTTAAGGGAGTACATTGCTGCCTCTATTTAGAGAATACAACGGGAGAGTCAAAGGTTAGTATAAGGGAAGGAATATTTTTAATATTCCCGTTCCTCTTTCTAGTAATCCTACGTACACAGATTATACCCTGTGGAGCTAAGTCTTTTCTGATCTCATCTATTCCGTAGTTTAGCAAATCGAAGCAGGACAAGACACTTTTAGATAAATTAAGTGTCTTATGGAGCTCTACTTTGATTGCTACATGCACCAGTTGTGTAATTTTGTAGAATCTGTTTAATTGCTGTTCGCTGGAAGTTTTAATCAACAGTGTACCATATCGTAGTTTCTTCGCACTTTTTACGTTACCATCGATCATTTCTATGCTCTTGCTGATAAAGAAGGGTGATACTTGTCCGAAATTCGTGCCGTCCTTTTGTTTGGCTGTTTTAGGTACACCTTTTAGTGTGTTTTATTGTATGTTGTGTAAAAAAAATCTTGGAAGTGATGGTCCGAGACCGTTTGACTTTCGCAAAAATAGGGGGAAAATTTATATCCATATATAATTTTAAACTTAATAATTATCGTTATTAAAATTGCATGTCACAAGTAACTTATATAAAATGGATGTGTTTGCATAATTTTGCGCCATCTGTAAGATTACTTGATTACATGTTTTGTTCCAATAGCAATATTCGCATACTAAACTTAATAATTATCGTTATTAAAATTGCAATTTTTAGTATTCGTTTGACTTTCAAATTGTAAACATCGTGCCGCAAGTGTCGCCTATAAATAAGTGTTAATCGGGTATCATTCAACGCGAGTGATATCCGGCGGCCGTGTCACGGTCGTTCAGCTATCACGTAGTACATATGTTTTATCAAACACCGCCAGCACAGTCGCCGAATAAGGCGATATTAATACAACAAAATAATGCACTTTTCCAGGAAAATAGTGCAAGGTCACAAAATGAACAAGTGCTTTTTGCTGCTTGGCAAAAATCGGAGAATGAGAAAGCCAGTATTATTAATAGATTAAATGCTCTTCAAACGCAATTAGAAAATTTACAGAAGGTTAATGCGGATTTACATGTTAAATTTGCAATGTTAGAAAATAGTTCAACCCAAAATCCTCCAACATTACAGAAGGAGGAAGAACTAACGGAGTACTTCATGGATGAGGAAGAGCTAGCAAAAGAGACCGAGTGGTTAAGAGTAAAGAATAAAAGAGAAAATGAATACATCGCTTACCCCCACAAGACAGGCAAAAGGTCTTAGAAAACAAAACAATACAACCAAAGAAAGATCCACAACCACCGCCTATAATTGTGGACGAATTAATAACTTTAATGACATCCATAAACTCATAAGTAACTCGATTCGTGGTTTTCAAATTAAGATAATAAATAACCAAAACATTAAAATTAACGTCTCAGATGGGGAAAGCTATCAAGCCTCACAAGCTCTGCTTGACAATGAGTACTCGTGGCACTCTTTTGAAAATAAACAAAATAGACCTATTAAGGTGATGGCTACTAGGCTTCATCACTCATATAATTCGGAAGAGATAGTTAGCGAACTACGAAAAAGAGGATATAAAATACTTGAAGCAACAAAAAAATTACAATACAAAACAAAACATTTTCTAAACATGTTCATGTTGTCGTTTAGACATGATGAAGACACTAACAAAATTTTTCATTCGAGTAGAAATTCAACCCATTAAAAAAAATAAATTAGTGCCACAATGTAAGCGGTGTCAAGCATATGGGCACACACAGAAATACTGCGCTAAAGAACCCAGATGCGTAAAATGCACGGGTAAACACTTTACTGCAGAGTGTAAGAAACAAAAGGAAACTCCTCCAAAATGTGTACATTGTGGGGAAGCACATCCAGCTAACTACCGTGGATGCATGGTAGCAAAAGAAATGCAGATGTTAAAGAATAAACAAATGAAGAAACCGAGTCTAACCAAACAGCCAAACAGATTCGACCAACAGAAAATAAACCCCATTCCATCAAAACAAGATAATGCTCCTAAACCAAGGACTTATAGCCAAGTGGCATCTGAAAAGCCGCAGAAACAGATTGAGAAAACACCAAGTCAACAAAACTCGTCAGTTGAACACACGCTCCAATTGATCTTGGAAAAATTAAGTAAAATGGACGATCGTATCTCAAAGCTGGAATATCGCGCTCAAGGAGCGATACCTAAATCTAAAATGGCTAATAATAATATCAGAATAATGCAATGGAACGCCAATGGACTACTTCAACATCATCATGAGTTACAAGCAGTCCTGGACATAGAAAAGATCGATGTGTGTCTTATTGCTGAAACCCATTTTACCAAGGAATCGCATATAAAATTCAAGGGATACAGGGTATATCACACTATCCATCCAAAAAACACCGCTAGAGGCGGTAGTGCAATAATAATAAGAGAATCCATTACACATTATCTAAAAATTCAATATCAAACAGAGGAAATTCAAGCTACAGCTGTTAAAGTTAAAACAAAACCTACGAAGTTGTTATCACATCATTATATTGCCCACCTAGATACGCGATTAAGAAAAATCAATACTTAGACTTCCTCAAAACCCAGGGATGTAGATTCATTATTGGAGGTGATTTCAATGAGAAGCACACCCATTGGGGGTCGAGGCTAACGACTACCAAAGGTAGAGAACTTCTATCAGCATACAACCAGCTTAACTGTGATACAATATCAACTGGAAAGCCTACCTATTGGCCAACCGATAGCAGTAAGATTCCTGATCTAATAGACTTCTTTATAGTAAGGAATGTATCCCCCAATTACTTATATGTTGAGGAAGCATGGGATATGAATTCTGACCATTCTCCCATACTGCTCACACTAAGTGACAAGATAATTAATAAAGAAAACCCGTCGAGGCTTGTAAACAAACTGACAAATTGGAATAGCTTTAGAATACAACTTGAAAAGTCCATTAATCTGTCAGCTCCAGTTAAGAATGAAAAACAACTTGATGAAGAAATCGAACTGCTTATTAGGAACATTCAGCAAGCAGCCTGGAATAATACTCCAGAAATTAAACGAATGGTAAATGGAAATAATTATCCGAAAGAGATTATGGACCTAGTTACAAAAAAGAAAACTAAGAAAAGATGGCATCAAACCAGAGCACCTACGGATAAAACTGCCCTCAATAATGCCACTCAACAGATAAAGCGGAGATCCTACGAATTAAAAATGAATCTATGAGCAACTTTTAAGTGAATTGAGCAACGACAGCAAAACGGACTATTCCTTTGGAAAGCCACAAAAAATCTAAAACGGCCTATTTTACAAAATCCACCGATCAAAAATGCAGATGGTACCTGGGCACGTAGTAATCAGGAAAAAGCTTGTAGATTTGCAGAGCACCTAGAAATGACTTTCCAACCAAATGAAGGAGACGATTCACAAGACTGGACAGAACCAATACAGGAAGATACAGTCATTAGACCAGTTACACCTAAAGAAGTCTCTAAAGAAATCAAGAACAACATTAATCAGAAAAAAGCTCCTGGCTTCGATCTTATTACAGGTGAAATTTTGAAGCAACTCCCAAGAAAAGCCACAGTAAAATTGACCAATCTCATCAACGCCTCATTCAGACTTAGGTATGTTCCTAAGTTGTGGAAAGTAGCAGAGGTCATAATGATCCCTAAGCCAGCAAAACTCCACAAGAAGTTTCTTCATACAGGCCTATCTCACTTTTGCCTGTTATATCAAAATTGTATGAAAAATTACTCCTTAAAAGGCTGAAACCGATAATCGAAAGAAGGCTCTAATTCCTCATCACCAATTTGGTTTTAGAGAAAGACATTCAACCATAGACCAAGTGCACAGGATCACAGATATAATTGAAAGAAAAATCACTTGAAGAAAAGAAAGTCTGCGCTACTGTCTTCTTAAATGTGGCACAGGCTTTTGACAAAGTATGGCACAAGGGCTTGTTCCACAAATTAGATATATTGTTACCTCGGCAATATACGCAAATTTTAAAATCTTACTTGTCAGAAAGGTACTTCAGAATAAGACAAGGAGACACCTATTCTGAATTGAAAGAAATTAATGCAGGAGTACCACAAGGTAGTGTACTAGGTCCAGTACTATACTTACTTTATACCAGTGATATTCCTGAACTCGAACACGAAACTATCGCCACCTTTGCCGATGATACCGCAATTCTTGCAGTTGGAAGTAATCACGAAGAAGCCACGAGGAAGCTCCAAACGTCTATTAACAAGATCAACGCCTGGACTAGTAGGTGGCAGATAAATTTGAATGAAAGTAAATATGTACATATCAATTTCACCAATAAACGGAAACAACACATACCCGTTAAAATTAATGAAACCCAGATCCCATACGCTAATACGGCTAAATACCTGGGTATGACACTCGATGCGAGGTTACGCTGGAAGGCCCACATTAAAAAGAACTCGGTTTAAGGTATAAAAAAATGTATTGGTTAATAGGACGAAACTCCAATTTGTCCACACATAATAAGTTACTACTATATAAGCAAATATTAGGGCCCGTGTGGGCATATGGCATCCAACTCTGGGGTTGTGTCAGCAAGAGTAATATTCTTATCATTCAGAGATTTCAAAACAAAGTATTAAGGAACATTGCAGATGCACCCTGGTACTGCCGCAACAGTGATATCCATCGGGACCTCGAGGTGAAGACTGTAGAGCAAGTCATTCTTATGTTTGCCAGAAGTCACGAACGGCTTCTTCAACATGTGAACATAGAGGCCATCCAGCTCCTCGATAATTCACAGCTAGTGCGAAGACTCAAGAGGACCAAGCCCTTTGAGTTAGTTCAGTGATTTCTCCAAAGCAGAGCATAGTGTGTGTCTAAGTGCGTACGTTAGGGATAATATACCTACTTAGTATTATCAGAACTCTAAGGACACTGATGAGTAAGACCTTAGTTTTAAGTTTCTTTTTAGTTATTTTAAGTTAGAATTGCATTACTCATTGATCTATTAAGATCAGATTGTAATAAAATAAGTGTCTTTGCACTTACAAAAAAAAAATATATATATATATATATAATTTTAGTATAAACACCTGATAGCTCACCATCTGCCGTCAACACCACAAACTAGTACGATCGTCAGTGATACTGTAGAGAAGGCCCTTTTTTATGATTCATAGCCAGTTTCCAAAGTACGTAATGAAGCCGATTCTATACCCGGGGCATAGGTATAGCACGTGCATCCATGGCCGCTTGAGTAGCCAAACTCAATGTGTTCGTCCACCTCTGGCGCAGCTAAAGGTTTTCCTCAATTGGTAAAATCAACTTTTCCTTCCAAATGCACACTGACCACGAGCGGTATCTTGTTGGTTTGCTTTGCGACTGATAAGGACATGTAAAAAAACAACGAGCAACTGCCTCGCTTAATCTCAATCTAGTAGAACTAACAAAACAATATTAGAAATCTAAGCCCCTAACAGTCCCGACTATATCTTAGCAAACTAAGATCTGCACTTTATTATAGTGTTTCAAACTACAAAGTGGTTTTGTAATAGCGAATATAACATTTCGGGACCCTGAGAGCACTATTCCAGTAGATATTGTTACAAAAATCGAAACACTATCCCCCTTAACTACGCAAAGTAGGAAACATGTCAGCTTTTACGCCTGTTTCGAATGAAAATGCAGATATGGCCCGAACACTGATCAAATATTTTAAGGCTAAATTTAAAACTTACTGTATTTGATAATGTATGGATTTTCAATCAAAGAGTGGGTAAAGCCCCAATTAAACTAACATGGAAAAGGCACGATTTGGCCACAACAGGCGAAAATTGAGTAACCATTTTTTACAGAGAGAACCGAATATTGAATGGGCTCTCCGATCTCAGCATAATATTAATCAATGCTTAGCTCAATATAAAGATGTTTATAAAGATTTAACCAAAAACCAAGTACAACTGTCAATTTTAGATTTAATTATCAAGTCTCTTCGATCTGAAATTGTCCCTAATTTGATCATCAAACCCCAATCGCATCAAATACTATTTTGATGCGATGTATATATATACATGGGTTGAACAGCGTCGTATTTGAGAACATTTTCGACATTCCGGCATCGACTTTGATGGCATTCTTAAGAGTTTAGTTCTTCACTCGGGGTCGCAATCTGCTTATTCCTCAAGAAGAGTTACGAGTCGTGGAGTAAGACTGGCGTTTCTTGTGCCTTGCTTTGTCATTTATAGGGCTAGAAGTGAAAGTTTGGCGGAAAACGTATTGAGTTGTGGAACGTTTGTTGGTTTAAGAATATTGCGTAATTGACAGTACGGAGTAATAAGATATTTCTATATGGAGGGTAACGGTGGCTATTATCTCGTACTCAGGCATTGTGGGCGTTTCGGGAAAAATTAATGGTCATTTCTAAAACTATTTCAATCCTAAATTGAAAAAGTAACAAAGTATTAATTACTGCTTTGGTTAGTTTTCGTAGATTATCAGAATGCTTTCGATAACATCAATAATTAAACAGCACTGCAAACGCCAAAATTAACTATAAATACATAAATTTTCTTAAATGTATCTAGTTTAACAGTACGGTTACTTCTTCTTCTTCTTGTCGTGCCTTCTCTTAATAGAGGTTGGCGATTACATTGGCAAATGTTTCTCTTTCTGCAGCTGCTCTAAATATTTGTTGACCATTCATGCCTGTCCACTGCCTTATATTCTTAAGCCAAGAAGTTTTCCTTCTACCCCTTCCGCGTTTGCCTTCAACCTTACCCTGTATGATAAGTTGGGGTAGGTTATATTTTTTTTATTTCTTATTAGGTGTCCCAAGTAGGCGGTTTTCTTCTTTTATGGTAGTTATAATTTCTCTATTACAGTTCATTCTTTGTAGTACCTCTTGGTTTGTAATCCTGGCTGTCCATGGGATTTTAAATACTCGTCTCATCAACCACATTTCAAAGGCTTGCAGTTTGTCTATCTCGTGTTTATTTAGTGTCCAGACTTCCGTTCCATATAACAATATTGACCATATATAACTCTTTACCATTCTCCATCTGATTTGTAAATTTAGATTTTTATTTGTCAGGATTGTTTTCATTTTATAAATCCTTGCCTAGCTATTTCTATTCTACTCCTTATTTCCATATTTGAGTTTAGATCTGAGTTTAACCAGCAACCTAAATATTTGAATTTTCCAACTTCTTCTAAAGCGTTGCCATCAATTGTAAAATTTATACCCTCAGTTTTTACTCACTTGCATGATTTTGTTTTCTTAGTATTGATTGTTAGGCCCATTTGTAAACTTGCTTCGTATACTTTGTTAATTAGCTGTTGTAATGCTCTAGGGTTGTCTGCAATTAGTACGCTGTCATCCGCGTATCTTATGTTATTTATCGTTTCCCCGTTTATTTTATTCCTAAATTGCAGTTGTGTAAGGCGTTCTGAAAACTACTTGAATAGAGATTAAATAACATTGGGGACAGTATGCAGCCTTGATGTACCCGCGTTTAATTTCTACGTTGTTTGTTTCAGTGTCTTCTACCATTACTTTAGCACGTTGGTTCCAATAAAGATTTTGATTAGTTTTATGTCTCTTTCGTCTAAGCCAATGTTTTCCAAACATTCAATGAGTTTGATGTGTCTTACTTTATCAAATGCTTTCTCATAATCGAGAAAGCACAGATACACATCTTTTTCTGATCTCTACATTTCTGCATCATTACTTGTATGCAGAAGAAGCTTCACGCGTTCATTCCATTTCTGAAGCCGAATTGGTTGTCACTCACTACTTCTTCACATTTTCTATATATTCGGTTTTGCATTATCTTCAAGAGTATTTTAAGGGCATGGCTCATGAGACTTATTAATCTGTAATCATTGCAAGATTTCGCATTTGCATTCTTAGACAAAGTAATAAATGTTGATTCCAACCAGTCATTTGGAATGTTACCCGTTTCATATATTTTATTATACAAATCAACTAGTATCTTTAGGTTGTCTTCGTTTATTAGTTTAATTATTTCCATATATATGTTATCCGGACCTGGGGTTTTTCCTATTTTTATTTGGTGTATTGCATTCTCTACTTCTCGCTTTAGAATTGTGGGTCCTTTTGTTCTTCTCCTCTGTTTTGTATAATTGTTTCTGGTCTCTCGTCGTCAAACAATTTTTCTATATATCGTTCCCAGATTCTTATTTTCTCAGTTTCGTCCATTATTATTTTGTTGATGTCATCTCTTATCATCATTTGTGTTTTCCTTCTGTTGGTGCCGACAATTTCTTTTATTTTCTTATATAGACCAAACATGTTGTGTTGTTCGTTCAAGCTTTCTATTTCTGTACATCTGTCGCACATCCATTTTCTTTTGCTTCTTTAATTTTAATTTGTATAATTCTATTTATTTGTTTGTATTCTGTTTCATTGCTATTTTGACAATTCTCCGTCTATCCATTAGGTCTAATATTTCTTTCGTCATCCACTTCTGTTTAAAGTTCTCTTCTCCTTTGAATTTCAGACTTTCATTTCCAACTGTGTGTATCGTTGTTTTCAATTTTGCCATAAATCTTCAATATCTTCTTGTGTGCTCCCTGTTATTTGTGAGCCATCACTTATCAAACTTGCTATTTCTTTATTTATATTATTTCTTACTTGTATTTTTGTTTCTGCATTTCGGAGTTTATCCACGTTTAGTTTTTGTTTGTTTTCTTCTTCTTGATAATTATTTTCAGTCTAACTCGCATTTTGATGATTATGGGGTTGTGATCTGATCCAATGTCTGTGTCCGGGTATGTCTTAGCACTTAGTATATTGCTTCGATATCTTTTATTTATAAGCACATAGTCGATTTGATTTCTAACTATGTTGTCCTTCCTGTTTTGAGGAGAAGTCCAAGTATATAGTCTGCGAATTGGCATTTTGAACCATGAGTTGCTTATTACGTAATTTTCCTCTTGGCAGAATTGGATTAGCCGATCTCCTCGTTCGTTTCTTTCTCCTATGCTGTATTTACCTACAATGTCATTGACTTCCCACTTCCAATTTTTGCGTTCAGATCACCCATTATGATGTTTATATCTTGTTTTTTGTCAAACGTGTCATGTCTCTAATTTGCGAGTAAAATTCTTCAACTTCAGCATTAGATCTTTTCGTTGTTGGAGCGTATACTTGAATGATATTTATGTTGACAGGATTGCCTTTCAACTGTAAGAGCATGACTCTGTCAGAGTATGGTATAAAATTTTGGACATGTTGCTTTAGTTTACTGTCTATTACAATTGCTACTCCATTTGTATGTTTGTCTTGGTTTCCTGAGTAATATATGATTTTGTCATCAGATCTTAGAATTCCGGAATCAGGCCATCGTACTTCACTGATTCCTAAAATTTGTAAATTTATTCTTTTCATCTCCTGGATGAGATTTGCTAATTTTCCAGGTGAATATAGGCTACGGACGTTCCATGTGCCTATTTTAATGGTTGAATTAATATTTTTCCACTCGGGGATTCTTAGCACCCCCTGGTTACTTAAAACCTGCCGAGGACTGGGGGCCATAATTAAGTTTCGTGCTGCCATGTAATTTTCTTGGAACAATAATACAGTGGTTTTCCGTTGCCTTCTGTATCGCGGTACTGATTGCCGGTTGTAGCGTCCATCGCTGCCGCCATCAGGTTCCATAAGTGAAGCTGTTCCAATCTCCTCGATTTCCACCTTCACTTACAGTTTTTTTTTTGAGAGACCCGCTTCCATCTTCAAAAGTTATTTCAACCAGGGCCATTAAATTCAATACTTGTAAGTTGCCCCTGGTTGCCCCTCATTTAGTTTAGCCTGTATGTCGATACAGTTTACCGGTGTGTGGCCGCTGTTTTATCTTTACAGCTACCAGGAGCCATAAATGGGAGTTGAGTGATTTTTGAGGACCAAAACCCCAGTACGACTACCCAGTTACCCGGATAGCCCGACAGTACTGGAAGTAGAGGTGCTACCTCTAACAATCACCCTACACACCAAGGTTACTTAATGACACCATAATAATTAATATACATAACGATATAAGAGAAGAAAACTAACTTTATTTTCAATTTTTTGTTTTTACATTGGAGGACATATTTAAAAAAACGTTGCTGGAACATCAAGTTCCGAAGAAATGCTTAATCATTTGCATTTTATAAATAATGTGTTAATAGCAAACAATACGGAAGACTTACAAAAAAATGTTACTTGAATTTAGTTATGTTTTTAGAGCGAGAGATTTAAAATTAAACATAAACAAAACGAATTTAGTGTTGCACTAAAATAAAGATTAACAACACAAAAATTGAAATAATAAATAAATAGGTATAACATGGACAAGAGGCAAGAATAACAAAAAACAATCTCAAACTAAAATTAAACGGGTATATTAAACTAGGATGAACAACTTATAGCAAATTAATTAATATAATAAACATAAATATTTCATTGCCACTAAAAGCAAATGTGTTAATTATCAATAACAAACACGCGTTCTACAAGGCTTGATTTTTTTGCAAAAATTCTCCCGTCTAGAAATGAAACCACCCTATAACAGCACCTTGAAGCGTAAATGTCAAAACCATTATTTCATGCATAACGGACCTTTTTGTCAATTTCTTTCACAAAATTCACAAAAATCGCTGCATAGATTAACGACCACTTCTTCCCTCATCGTGTACGTTAGTGTGCCCATCTTTAAATCTATAACACCATTAGCATAAAACACTTTCATTCAGCACATTTGGTTCGTAAACATTACGGAGTTCGCAACGTATTGCTTTTTCGTATAAAAAAAGAAATCGTATTACTGCACGCAATTCACATTTGAAGAGATTTTCTATGTCAGTGTTTATTTTCAATTGATCTAGCAAACGAATAAACTGCAAAACAACCTTTTTCTTTCGTTTCACACTGACTAATAAACTATTGCGTGCAACGCCACATGCCGGGCGTCGCAAAAAAAAACTATAACTAAGTCTTTTGGAAATTGTGACGCGAAAGCTTCTATAACAGGTATTAGTTCTACAAAGTCTACTTAATCAAAACAGTGCAATTAAACAAAGGACGAATTTTTGATGGGCAATTAACGACCGAAATAATAAAGACAATAAAAAAGGGCAAATAATAACGACAGAAAAAAGGCAAAAAAATTTATGAACGAAAATGACAATTACAAAACTACACCAATGAATGCTAAAACAGCATTTCTACAAAGCATAAACCGTACAATGGACCTCAGAAATACTTTCCAAAATAGAAATTATGGACTAAAATGTACGTAATAATTCAATAATTCAGTAATTTAAATCGCAATGCCGAATAGCAGCGTTAAACGGTAATAGCAATAATTATCATAACAGTTAATATATTTACAGAAAAAATCTATTCAATAATACAATTTAGAAATAAAAGATTAGTATAAGCTTCAAAAAAAAATTAAACTTCCTAACAAAATTTTACTGAGATTATAATTCATCAATAAAATATATACCTACTATTAGCAAAAATTCGATAAGCATCATAATGTGATTAAAATAATGATAATTCTTTTTTTCAATTATTTATTTTTATTATTTTTTTACTTATATTAATTTTTGCCAATAAATGAAGTGATAACTTTAATAAAACGAAAAAAATTAAATGATATTGGAGCTGCCATCTAACAACAAATAGTATAAATTAAAATAGTATTATAATTATAGTACTCTATATATAACTGTAAAATTAGTAACTTACAACCATAGATTAAATTAAAATTTCATTAAAATCCGAGTGTATAGTTTGGGAAGTGTTCCTTGTAAAAAACTTTAATACAGGAGATGCGCATAAAGAGAATAATTTATATAACAACAAATTGAGCCATGGTTACAAAACTTTATATTTACAGTTTTTTCTCAAGTACCCCATATTTGTACCAAACGTTTGTTATATTCATATGAGTATGTTAATTTGTATAATTCATCTAATTAAGTATGTTTAGAATAACTATTTTGTGTTTTCACACATTTGCTATTCAGAAGTTATTGATAATAATTTTTACTTATTAATAGTGAATTACCATATCCTTTATGTATTATGTATTAATTTATCATAACTGATTTATTGTAAATAATAACTAATAATTATAATAAATTTTCTTTACATATTGTGTACCGTGTAATCATTTTCTATACTTTGAGAGAAAGTATAATAATTATTGCTTTAATAATAACAATTATTTACACTTTTTCTTAATGTAATAAATATTAAAATATTTGAAAATAATTATAGCGTATATAGTTAGTTTTCCTTGAAATCATCGAGAGCATCGTTTTCAGTGTTGGTATGTCAGTTTTCTATTTATAACAGATCGCCTGGTATATTTCTTGGCTAAAACTTGCCCCTCCGTTCGTTGGGATCACTGCTGGATTCTACATACATGCTGACACGGCAGTTTCCTATTTAAGAATAAGTAATCTGTGCTTACAACGTTTAGCAATTTACTAGATTTTTGTTTAACCAACTTCAGTAACAATTAATTACAATTATATCTTAGTATGCATTAAAATCATTTGCCATTTTAATTGTAATAATTATAATTACTGAATGGCAACTTCCAATAATGTGATAAATGTAATATTTAGAAATAAAGATTGGAGTTCTCAAAATTTTTATAAGTACACTTCTATGTTATATACGAGGGTTTGTTAAATGTAAACCAGATTTTTTTGTTACGCTCTGTGAGATGAACGAAAAGGATTGTAATCTCTAAATGTGCTCGAGTGCTCAAATGGCTATCACGATATCAGAGCAAAGGGTGTTCTCATCCGTTGCAGAACGCATTATTAAGTAGTTTCTCGTGACAGATGAATCAGATAAAAAAAACTCAAAGCAAATAGTCGCATTATTCGTCGCCTTCCTAAGAATATTCGCTTATTAATGTTGATGAAATTGCTTCTGTGGTCAAAATAAATTATAACAGTGCTCAGGACATCCAGGTGCATTATATAAAAACGCCTAACCAGAGGACTTGCACTGAACATCCTTTTCATAGTCTAAAATATTCTGCTATTATCATTTGTTTAGACCACTGACATCATTACTTGAAGAACAATGCTGGTATCAACGGGTTTGTCAACAATTAGCTTATGTCACAACCACCTTCATTGTACATTGTAGCGGAACCAAAAATTTTTAAATCATTTTAATCTGTAATGATTAATTTAGACAAAAATATAAAGCAAGTTCACTACCAACTACAATTGCATAACACACAGGGTAAATGTTAATTACACAAAGTGTTAACTTTCAGAAACTAATTTTCAATCCGGCGGTCGAGTGGGTCAACTATCAAGACCAGCTCATCAGATTTATCTGTTAGCTGCAGAGCTTTATCAAATATCCGCCATACAACCTGTTGAGCTACTAATCAACACAAGTGCAATATCCCTCAGAAATTATATATATACACTGGCCTAGTAAGGCATTGTGGAACAATGGCTGGTCCAACTAGGTGATTAATAATAATTTCAACACAAGCATTAATGTTAAAACTTTGTCGGAGGTTTTGCCTAGCCTCAAATTAATGTTATGTAGATTAATGATGCTGTCCCTACTAAAGTTTTTATTTAAGATAAATATTTTAATAGACTGTTCAAAAAGTTTAAATCGGCCTTTTATAAAACTTTTATTTTTACATTAATTAAATTTGAACAAAAGACATAATTAGTATTCAAAATATTCTCATTCGACTTCGATAATTTCTTGCTATTTTCGGGTAAAAGTTTGATGCCGCGGCAGTAGAATTCAACGATGAGATGCATCAAGTTTCTTCTTCTGATCAGCAGTCAACTTGTGTAGTACCCAATGTCACGTCTTTCATTGTTTTCCTGCTTCCTGAATGAATGCTGTAAATTATTTGAAGACTACAATCAAAGCTTTGGCCAATATTCTACATGTCATCGATGGATTGTGTTGAGCACAGCTTGATCATCGACTTCTTGAGGGCGTCCGAGGCATTCCTTTACGACGAAACTTTCTTCTCCTTCTTTATACTTTGCGAACCAACGTCTAGCAATGGCTTCTCCAACAATACTGTCCCCGTGAGCCTTGCAAACATTTCTGCCGCCCTCAGTAGCACTTATTTACAGATTTAGTTTGTATTGAAATTCCAACGACAATCAAATGTCTTCTTATGAAAGCTCCATCTTGTAACAATTGTGTTGGTATATCAAAAGATGCGCAAAAAAATTATACATAAGTTAGTCCAAAAACAGTGTTTTTGGACAACCTATTAAAACAGTAGTGGCCTATTTCAAAACAATTTTTTTTTGTGATAGTCTCAAGTGATAGCGGTGCTCATATGGAATACTGAACGTAATTGCTTGTTATACTTATATACGATGACATTTGTGTAGAGCTCGTAATAGAGGCCATCTTGAAAGTCTTAAAGGGCACATTTTACAACTTAAGTACAGATATTAGGTGCTCGTCTCTTATGTCTACCCATGCAATAAAACAACCTTACCTCGCGCAAATAAAAAATTCTGCTACGAAAGGTTTGTGTTGGTTTGTTAACTACAAAGTTAAATTTTCTGGCAATACCTTGCAACCACCCAACCTTTTTCATTTACTTCTTCCTATATGTAATTAATTTCTGCTGGTTCCTAACATGAATAACAGCCAATTTAGCAGCACGTCTACTCAGGAGCAGACCTGCAGGTTAAAATAAATTATAAACTTACCGTAACTAAAGTGAATATTTATACAAACAACTGGTGTAATAAAAACATTTTTATCTTTCATAAAATATATGCATTATTGGATATATTCTGCTACATCATTTTTGTTCCTTTTCCCTTTAGTTAATATTTATTTTATACTAATTGTTCAATCAGATATCTTACTAAATACTAACCCGTACCAGTTACATCTGCGTTATTGATTTATGCAGTAATCTTATATTTTTGCTTCTTTGTCTCATTTCCATGTGAGATAAATTTCAGCTTAAAATTCTCATCATGTATCTTAATTACACAACAGTATAGTTTTACTACAGTTAAAAGACAGTGTATCGCTATCTAACAATTGAATTGTTCTTATAAAAAAATGTAAAATATTTTGTGTAAATTATGTTTATCCACTTATGTACTCGATGTTATTTTTTTATTATAATAACTCTATATCTTATATAATTATTGGAAAACATTACTAATGACTAGATTTTCAACTGCTTTCTATTGCAGTAAAAATTTGTATACATATAAATCCACGTCACTTTTCAAATATTTCAGAAAATATCTGAAAATAGCTTAAGTATCAGTTGTCTGCAGGGCATTTTCGTTACTTTTAATGTAATTTGTTTTTGTGTTTTATATCTATTTGACATGTTTGCTGTTTTTTGGTAGTTTTAATTTCTGCATTAGTTGCTCTCTTTTTTAAACTATTCTTTGAGCCCATTAGACTATATATATTTGATTTAAAAGCTGCTTATTATGTAGAAAAAATCAAAGAGTTATTCAACATTTGTTAGCTCAAACTAATTTACAAGGAAATTAAAATAAATTTATCTGCTTTCAAAGCTTATGCAATGATGCAAAGAAATATGAAACGAGAATAGTGTAAAAATCACCAGATGGAACTTTCGACTGCGTGAACACCACGATTACAAAGGGTTATGAAGCAGCGAAACTGACCAGTAATGCTCTGTTAACTCTTAGTTCGCCTCAAGTGCTATCTTTACGCTCCGCTCGTGTCCTTATCAAGACACGTGCGACGCAGAATATATATTTAACCTCAAAAAATAATTGAAAATGAATTTCAATTACAACGGTCTTCACCTACCCGGCTACATCTGCTTATTAACCCCAGCCAATACAGGTAGGAGAAAATAATGCTATCAATTTTTTGTATTATTCACAATAACCAGAAATACCTGCTTATCACCTAACGCCAACACAGTTTAATAGAGAATACCAAAATTCACAACAATTCCAAAGCAACAACATCAATATTCAAACCATTTTCACCGAATTCCTCAAATACGTCAGAATACGATTAGCGTATGCAACAATCACAAAAAAGTAAAAAAACGGCTGACTCCTACGGCGGTCCTGAATAAGTCAAACGAAATACTCAACACCTAATTACTACACAAAATAAATTCCAAGCACTAGCTTATCAAGAAACCCAAGGAGTGGAAATAATTAAAGCTGAAAAAGGAAGTAAAGTAGTAACTAAAGAAATCAAACCGCCACCGTTGCACATTCCAGGAGTACAGAGTCGGGAAATTACGACTGTAAAATAATCGGAAAGACTGAAAGTCTCAAAAAACAGCAGAAGCCTACCGAAATATAGTTAAATGTTTAGAACTTAATAAAATATGTTTTAACATATTTTAAATGAAAGCAAATAGAAGCTTTAAAGTAATGCTTAAAAACATTCACTACTCCACATCACCACAAGATATTAAGGAAGTAATTGAAAAGACAGGACACAAACTCAGAAATATACACAACATGAAGAGTAGAGTCAACATAGATTCACTATTCATGTTTTATGTAGATCTAGAACTAAATACAAATAATAAAGAAATATATAACGTCAACGACCTACTCAACTGTCGAGTAATCTTCGAGGCGCCTCATAGAAGAAAAGAAATCGTACAATGCGCATCACACTAAAAACTATTGTCGCAGACCGTTTAGATGCGTAAAGTGTGGGCAAGATCACCCAACATCAGCGTCTAACAAACCCAAAACCACAAATCCCACATGTGCTCTACGCAATGGAACCCGTACGGCGAACTATAAAGGCTGCCCGAAATATAAGGAATTATATAAAACCAGGTTCCCGCCTCTTAGAGAACGAAGAATCCCAACTAAAAATAATCAATTTCAAACGTTTGCAAGTATTACCCATCAGCAACAGATACAAGTGCTTCCGTACTCACACATAGTAGTAGCTAATAACAACCCAAATCGCAACAATGAATTTGGCCGCATTCACCACCTTCCCAACAGTAATCTTTTAAAAAACTATAGTAACTACTAGTAAAACAAGCAGAAATGATGACAAAACTCGCGGAAGATCAAAGAACAATGCTAAACTTACTACAATCGTCAACAAAATGAATTAATGGTTAATACATATAAAATAGTGTTATGGAACGCTAACAGACTATGCCAACATGCAGAAGAAGTCAAAGTTTTTATCAAAAAATACCAAGTAGATCTCATGCTAATCTCTGAGACACATTTTACCAACCGAAACTACTTGAAAATTCCCGGTCATCAAATCTACGTCACACCTCAGCCGGATGGAACTGCACATGGGGATGTTGTGATTATTATCAGAAATATCATAAAATATCACGAACTAAATAAGTATACCGAAAATCATCTCTAGGCAATAAGTATTGTAACTGAAGATTGAAACGAGCCTATAACACTATCTGCATTGTACTGTTCATCAAAGAGAAAGACACTATAAATCCATGATGCAAAGCAACCTAAATCAAATTACAAACAGCTATCTCATACTGGCCAACCGACAATAACAAAATCCCCGACTTATTAGCCTTCTACGCGACAAAAGGACTTGCTCCGGGATACAGCATAGCAGAAACAAGTTTAGAATTATTTTTAGATCACACTCCGGTAGTTATAACGCTAAGCTCAGTACTAATTGAGAATCAAAAACCGCAAACACTGTATAATCAGCACACTGATTGGGAGTATTTAAAAGAACAGTTAACGGAAATACTCACTACTCAAATCCCACTAAAAACTGAGGGAGACATATACTTAGCAGTAGAATATCTCAACCAAAACATACAAATTGCAACTATAAATGCCACTACCAATCTGCTAATAGAGAAAAATAAATCTTCCTTACCTCTGAACGTCCATCAACTGAACGCAAAGAAGAGACGATTTCAAAGAATCTAGCAAACAACAAGAAATCATCAAGATAAGCACACACTGAACAATGCAACTAACAAACTCAAAAGACTATTACACAAACTGAAAAACGAAAACATACAAACATAACTCCAAAATTTATCACCAACAAAAGAAAGAAATTACTCTCTGTGGAAAGCAACCAGGAACATCAAACCACCACAAAATAGCATTCCTCTGATTCGTAGGGACAATAGAACCTGAGTCAGAACTGATAATGAAAAAGCTCAAGTATTTGCAAACCACCTGTCGCAAGTGTTTATATCAAATCCCTCAATTCATCAATACATCAATTACTGGAAATCCTGTTTTAAATGTCGCCACCAATTAACTTCTTTTTTCCCAAAGAAGTACTAAACACTATCCACAAAAACTGGCACATCGGAATGTATTCGGTTTTGACCTAATTACATGTAAGGAGCTTAGAGAACGTCCAATCCGAGCAATAGCCCTTATAAGGGCCATTTTCAATGCAATCCTACGATTAGGTTCTTATCCGCCTCAATGAAAATTAGCACAGATTATTGTGATCCTCAAACCGGGCAAGCCCCCTACTGAAGTTGCATCGTAAGACCAATTAGTCTTCTCCCAGTTGTATCCAAAGTTTTTGAAAAACTGATGTTAAAAGGCTTCAACCAATCCTTCTACAGAACAGGTTGATACCAACTCACCAATTCGGGTTTCAAAACAAACACTCTACGATAAAACAAGTTCATATAGTTACAGCTACCATTAATAAAACCCCGCACAACGGTAAATATTGTGCCGCAGCCTTCCTGCATATCACGCAGGCATTCGATAAAGTATGGCATGAAGGCCTTTACTTTAAAATGAAACACCTGTTGGCCCATCCGTTTACCTTAGTGTTAAAGTCATACATTATCGATCGTTTATTCCAACTGAAATTCTCAAATGTAAAATCAGCAGTTACCTCCATAAATGCAGGAGTGCTCTAAGGCAGTGTCCTAGTACCAGTGCTCTACCTGTTATTTACAGCAGACTTGCCAACAAATGAAAAGACGATTACAGCTACATTCGCTGAAACCATTCTGAAATGCAAGGCTGGCTCATAAAATGAAGAACTAATTCCAATGAAAATAAATCCACGCACGTAACGTATACTAATAGAAGAAAAACATGTCCCCAAGTTACTCTAAACAGCAAGCCTCTGTCGCAAGTAGAATCTATGATTCTGCAGAGATTTGAATCTAAAGCACTTAAAGTAATCACAGATGCCCCATGGTACGTATGAAACTCAGTTATTCACCGATACCTCAACATAGCCACAATTAAAGAAGTAATCCAAATCAATAGCTCCAACTATCTCCAAAAGCTGGATAAACACCCAAACACGATGGCCATTGACCTATTGGACAACAGTACTTCCCAATATAAGCTGAAAAAAATTAGCCCGTTAGACCTCACACATAACATGTATTATGTTAGCTTGTAATACTATAGGTATATATAATTATATATATATATATATATATATATATATATATATATATATTATTATATAAATCATATATATATATATATATATATATATATATATATATATATATATATATATATATATATATTATTATATAAAATCTTATAAATATTTTATCACGACCACGGTTCCCAACTACAGCCCGTGAAGGAACAATTTGACAATCAGTTGTTAAAATCAAATTTTGCTCTTATGGTTTCAAGATATAAATATATATTGTGATACAAATAATATATATATATATATATATATATATATATATATATATATATATATATATATATATATATATATATATATATATATATATATACTTGGAGCACTGTCACTGGATAACGCCTAATTCATGTCATAATTTGTAACAACAGTTACTTAATATTTCACTGGAAATAGATTGTAATTTTAATAATAAATTAAAAAAACGATTACAAAGAATGTCAAAAAAAGTTTGACCTTACCGTTGCCTTCATGTCCTCTGACCGATTTGGATGAAATTCAATCCCATAAGAGGTACTGATCTAAGGTATATGTGTGCTAAGTATCAAGTGAATCCGTTGTATAGAATGAAAGTTATAATGTTTACAGTCACACAGACACACAGACAGGATGTTAAAACCACTAACTTTCTATAGCGTTCCGCAGTCGAAAGTCGAAAGTTGATAACAAATCTATTTTATTAAAGCAAGTATTTGGTTTTTGAATTTAATTGTGATAATTGGTCATTCTTATTTATGTTGTCTAAAGTAGTAAAACTTAGAGAGATAGTAGTCTTCGAAACCTTAAAATGATAAGGTCTAATGTTTTATCACTACCACGGTTCCCAACTTGAAGCACACGCCCCACGGTGAAGGAACAATTTGACAATCAGTTGTTAATATCAAATTTTTTGCTTTCTTATGGTTTCAAGAGATAAATATATATTGTGATACACACATTTTCAAAATACGCATGGTGGTAATACAGTAAAAATGAAAATAGAAAAAGCCCGCTAAGAGATAGGAATGATAAGACCATATATAGGGTGATCTAAATTGGAGATACTTTTCTTGAATAATTACAAAATAATGAAACAATCTGAATTGTAATACTAACAGTATAAATTAGAGATTGGGCCGTTTCGTATGAAATATAATGTCATTCAAATTCCATACACAACTCTTTTAGCAAAATTTTCGATAATGGCTTTTCATGAATGTGGCTCTGTTTCAGCAATTACATGTCTGATGTTTTATTTTAGACACGTGGTAGGTTTGATATAAATACTTCAAATAGTCTCAGAGGAAAAATCTGATGTGGTTTGATCGCAAAACCGTAGGGGCCAATCGACGTCATCGCTCTATAAGATACCGCAACAAGAAAATTTGGTTTGAAATAAAGCGAGTATTTCACATGCCGTGTGACTTGTGATTCAGTCTTGGTGAAGCCACATGTTATTGAAGTTCAATTGGTTACTGAAATTGCTTTTGGGGCAATCTGAGGCGTTATCCTGTTTCACGACAATCTTGATCCAAATCACCCAAACTTGACAAAAAAATTGAATATTTACTTCGGATTACACTAAAACTCTCTTCTTACAGCACGAACATGAGATTGTTATTTGATTGAATCGCTAAAAAAAGAATTTGGGATACAGAGATATAGCGATAATAACGTCATCAAAAAGTTCGTGCGCAGTTGGCTGGTTGCAATGCCACCTTCATTTTACAATAGCGGGATCAAAAAATTTCTACGAATTGAAAAAATTTTGTTTCTTTGAATTAGTTTCTTGTATAGAAAAATTATTTTGTATGTTTGGATTTCTATGATGCACCACATATCTACGTATCATACACCCACACGAATTGTTCGGATGGTAGATCTCACGGTAAAACCACAATTTTAATTAAGGAAACTACTGAACATTATAAACTATTGAAACATAAAGTTTTTTTTTAAATGCAGCAATAAAAGTTAAAAAAAACAAAAAATCTCAAGCATTTACTATCTGTCTCGTTATAATAAAAATTTTTCCTGTAGTCAGATAAATTTAGTAATATAGATTTAATGTAATTCCAATCAAAATTATTAAATATAATTAATGAGTTACGCACAACAATAACAACAAGTTATAACCTTATCTCCCTTTTATACACACACGCGCACGCGCAAAATTTAACGGAGACATATATATTTAAGCGGAAAATGTACTGGGTACTGGGTTGGGAAAAATTTGATTATTGTAACAGGTTACGATTACGTGTAGTAACTAATGGATTCCAAATAACAAGTAAGCGCTGACCATCGTCTCAAGTATTGAGGTATTGACGGTGTTGTTCTATTTCAATGGCATCACGAATAATTCTTCTAGTGGGATAGGAGCGAGTGTCTTGGAATTGAAAAAATTAATTTTATGTCTAATTTCTTTATATGTTTGGCCAAAGCAGAAGAAACGTTGCCTTTTCGTACAGCTAAAGAATGTTTGTATGTACGGCTAGATATTGGTTCGTTTAGCCACAGCCCCCACAAGGTATTTCGTAGATTCTGAGGTTTGTGAGAGTAATGGTTCTTAAGATAAGTGGATAAAGTCAGCTATTTTATTTTTAGTAGTGAAAACAAATTGTATATCTTGTTTATACAATATACGGCCTGTAAGTAATGTCTTTAATGTAAGGCAAACACGCTACAGTTTGGCCGGAAAGGTCGTGAGTTTTAGAGTAGTATTTTTCTTAATATTCTTAATAACGTGGGTTAGAGATTTTTGGAAATATCCATTTTGTACTAAAGTTTTGGTGATAACAATAATTCTAGTTTGTCAGTTCTTACTATAGGAAAGTTTGAGAGCTCTGGTAAATAGATATGTTGCAACTGAGTGGATTTGAGTATGGTGGTATTTTGTGTTCTTATATAAAAGGGTGTGATTTTGAAGTTTGAAGGCATGATATATAAAACTACAATTAAATTGTTTTGTTTTTGGTTGTTGCGATATGATGGCGTCTGCAGTAGGTAGTATTTCTACAAAGCCTATTAGCTTTTCCAAATCATCGTTTTAAAATGTGTTACTAATTAGAATTCCAAATACTTACAAGTTACAGAATTACTAACTAATTACAAGGCAGTTAATCAACAAAACAAATGCATGACCAAAACGATTTAGTCATTTCGAAGAATGCTCCCACGTATCTAAAAAAATATTTTATATTGTGATTAATATAATAACACTGTTATTTTTTAATTATCCTATAGTCACAATAATAATGGCATTATTTACTAGAAATGAATTAGAGATAAGTTACATAACTAAACACTAAACTAAAGTCTTCTTCTTCTTCTGTCATCAAGGCTTAGGCCATTCTGCCTGTTCCGAACTTCATTTGATTAGGACCATCTTTTCTTCGGTCTTCCTACATCTCTGCGTCCTCTTGGGTGGTAGTTTAGGATTTGTTTCGGTATTCTTTCTTCTGTCATCCTATTAACGTGTTGTCTCCAATTGTTTCTGTATTCTTCTATTTTGTTGAAAATTTCTAGTTCTTCCCTTATTTCTTCATTTCTTATCCTATCATTCCTTGTGCAACCTTTAACATTTCTGAGAAACCTCATTTCCGCTGCTTGTATGCTAGATTTATTTTTTGTGTTTGTTATCCACGATTCGCTTCCATAAGTGAGTACAGGGACGGCCATGGTCTTGTAAAATTTCATTCTTGTTTCTTTTCTTGTTTTGTGTTTTAGCGTTCTATTTATTGTCCCACAAATTGCTTGGAATTTATGAATCTTGTTTTCTACATCTTTATCATTTTCGTATGTGGTGTCGCAGCCTAAGTAGTTGAAATGAGATATCTATTCTAAAGTCTTTCCATCTATTATTATTTTCGATCGCACTGGTTGTTTTCCTTGGAAGGCCATTATCTTTGTTTTGTCTTTAGATATTTTCAAATTGTAGTTTTCGCAGAGTAATTTGAGACGGTAAATTGATCTTTGCAGATCGTCTTCGTTCTTTTGAATTATTGTTAAATCATCGGCATATAGCAGTAAGTTTATGTTTTTGTCGTCTCGTAGTTTTATCCCTGTGTTTACTTGTGGTTTCCAAAGTTTAACCACGTGGTCGATATAAATATTAAATAAAGTGGGTGATAGCCCACACCCTTGTCTTAGTCCTTGATTTGTTTGAATTTTATCAGACTTACTGCCGTTGTTGTTTATTACTATGTTTGTGCTAATATATAATGATCTTATGATTTCTATAAGGTGGTTAGGAATCCTTTTCTTTCATTATTTCAAGGAGTTTATGTCTGTCTACGCAGTCAAAAGCTTTTCGAAATCTATGAATGCAAGGTGGGTTTCAAGTTGAATTCTCTTCTTTTTTCAATTAATCTCTTTAAAACGAATATGTTGCCACTACATGAGCGGCCTTTGCGAAATCCAGACTGCCCTTCGTCTAGTAATACCTCAGCTGTGGGTTTTGTTCTTTCATTAATTATTTTGGAGTATAATTTATAGATGGTGTTTAGGAGACTGATTCCTCGATAATTTGAGCATTTTGAACGGTCTCCCTTTTTAAATATTGATATGACTTCTGCTGTCTGCCATTCTGTTGGGATCTTCTTCTTTCGCCAACATTCATTTAAAAGATGTAGTATTCTGAATTCTAGAAGTGGTCCTCTATATTTCAATAATTCTATACTAATTCCATCGGGCCCTGCAGCCTTCCGGTTTTTCATTTTCTTTAGGCATTTTCTTAGTTCTTCGATGGTAATCATGTCAATTGTAAAATCAGTTTCATTAATATCTTCCTGTATTAAAATGTCCTGTTCGTTGCTTTCTCGATTATTCCATAGGTTTGTATAGTGTTCCTTCCACTCTTTGTCGTTAATCGTTTTTAATTTTGCTACGTCCTTTACTGTGCTGTTCAAATGTTTCATCATTTTATAAGCGAATTCCTGTCTTCCATATACGTCGTGTTCTATGTTGCTTATCAGTTTTTCCCAAGATTCTTCGTGGGCTTGTCTTACGATCTGTTTTACTAAGTTTCGTTTTTCATTGTAGCGTTGTTTATTTTCGGGGGTTCTTCTTTGTAGATATATTAGATATGCTTCTTTTTTCTCTTTTATTGGGTTCTCTACTTCTTCATTCCATATTTTTAATCTTCTAGTTTTCTTTCTTTTCTTTTTCTTCCCTACTGCTTCATTCGCTGCTTTAATATTGCCGATCTTTATATTATCCCATTCTTCATTGATTTCATTACTAGTTGGTGTACGTAGTAAGTGTTCTTGATGTCTGTTTTGATATAAATATCGGGTACTTTCCTCTCTGAGGAGATGTATTTTGAAAACTTCTTCTTGGTTATTTGTGTTTGTGGTTTTTCGTTTCTTCCATTTTGTTAATAGGGTTATAGTGGCTACTAGAAGATAGTGATCTAAATTTATATCACTTTCCCTGTAAACTCTTGCGTCTTGCACGAGGTTTGTCATCTTGTTGTTGACTATTACATAGTCTATGATTGATCTTAATCCTCTTGCTGACCAGGTATATTTGTGTATATCTTTTTTCTTGAAAAAGTGTTTGTTAGTTTTAGTTCGTTGAAAGTAGCGAAATGTCGTAGTTCTTGTCCATTATTGTTGATTACGTTTTCGCCGCATGTGCCTACAGTTCCTGGGATGGGGTCTTTTCCCACTCTTGCATTTAGGTCTCCACTTATTATGAGGTAGTCTGTCTTTGTATACTTGTTTACTACTTTCTGTAGTTGTTTGTAGAACTGCTCTGCTTCCTCTTTCTTTCCCTCTTCAGGGGCGTATACTCCTATAACCATCATATGTCCTCTATCTATTTTCATTCTGGTAGTTACTATTCTTTCATTGATATATTCGTAGCTTACTATTTTGTTTCTCCACTTTTTGTTGACCATGATTGCGACTCCACTACTTGCCCGTCTGTTTTGAGGTATTCCGCTGTAGATCATTATATAATTATTAGTTTCTTTAGTGCCTTTTAGTTTCTTTTTTTTTTCACTTATAACTGCTATGTCTACTTTTCTTTGCATAAGTTCTTTGTCTAATTCAGTTTCTTTTATTCCTAGCCCTCTAACATTCCACGTGGCTATCTGTATTCTCTCCTTAATTCCAGCTCGTTTGTCCTTTTCACGCCTTTTTCGTCTGCTTGGTGATCCGTCCGGTTGATTCTCATGAAGTTTGCCAGTAATTTAAAATCCCCTGGCAGCGTTACGAGCGCTATGCAGGTTAAGCCGGTAGTGGGGCTGCCACTTTTCTGCCTCCGGCAGGTAGAGCAATTTCTCAGGTTACTATCCCTTAGACACGTTGCCTTCTCTACGGCTGTTGAGCCGTGTCTGCTCATTGCAACCGCCCATTCTGGGTCAGACGTTGCAGACTCTTTACCATATCTGGTTACCCTCACTTATTTAGCCTGCGGGTCAACGCAGTTTCCAGGGTGTGGCACGTGGAGCCATAAGTGAGAGTTGGGCACCCTGCGGGGATCAGTTACCGGGAACCATCTCCCATTTATAACGCTCGATGTGACCGTCCCGGCAACAGGTACTACCCCTTCAGCGTGAACCCCAACACCCCCTAAACTAAGGTAAATATAGTAATGCAACAAACCAATTTAATCTAACAATAAATTAATTGTAGTCAATAATGTTACATTAAAAGCGACAAAACAGGAGGGAGAAAATAAGCTACTACAATTTAGCACATACACAGTTCTGACAGAAATCAATAAATTAAGCGCAAGTCATCAACGAGCATGGTCAGCTTAGGACCGATGTCAATTTTCAACAGAAAAAAAATATGTGCAATCACTTATATAGTAAAGAAGGGTCTTCTAAAAATAATTTAATATAGCAGTTTTATATTACCAAAACAAACAAAAACTACTACTCTAAGTCTAGGATCTTAAGCACAAGTAGCATGTATACTCTACACAAAATGAACCAGATTTGGAAATAGAGCAATACTTGGCAATCTTAGCAGAACTATGAAATTCTTTTAGCATTTCAACGAAAATATTGAAACAAAGGTACTTTTTTTTTGCTGAATCTTGTAAAGTTTATAATTCATTTCTTTAGGGAGAATTTGTCATACTGTTAATTAGATATAAGTATATTTGAGTAAGGTAGTCTTACTCAAAGACTCGTAGCTCTTCCTGGGGAATAGGTAGACTGAGACCCCGAATGAAGAACTAAACTCTTGAAAATGGTATCAAAGCCGATGCCGAAACATCGATATTCTTCTCAAATACGACGCGGTTTAACCCGTGAACTAAGTTGTTTTCGTGACTCCGTTTATTATGCATTAACATATCAATAGCATTCTAATTTTTTATGAAGACAACAATCAGATCTGGGTAGTAAAAATCGACGTACTAGTTACAAAAAATTAACAAATCCTCAAAAATACACTCTTTGGTGTGCATTGTGGGCTGAAGAAATTAATCGCCTATACTTGTTTGAGGGAAAAGCTAGCAACACTGTTACTATCAGTGGTGTACGTTATCAGGAGTCGCTAAACAACTTTTTTTAATAAAACCGACTTTTTGTTTCAAGTTTAAACTTGAACGATATAAACGCCATATGTTCAAGTTCAAATCGTTCGTTTCTAGTTTATGGTTGAACGGTATGGCGCTTTAACAAGATGGGGTCACATGTCACACAGCACGTAAAACACTCTACTTCAAACTGAATTTCCTGATTGTATTATTTCACAAAAGGGTGATATCGATTTCCACCGTAGTCTTGCGATTGAACCCAATTAGACTTTCTCCTTTAGGGCTATTCGAATGAATTAATGAAAAATTTGTTACAATAAAATTGTTTAAATAGCGTCGTATTTATGAGAAAACACCGAGTTTCTGAGAATTGTCGCAATTCTTTAGACAGTTTTCTTTCCACTCCACTTGCCCGCATCTCTTTAAAGGAGATCCAGCCTCTTGAGGTTTAATTTTATATTTCTTTTTAATCTTTATTTTTCCATAGTATGGTAGATAAACCCAATACTTCGTCAGTGTTATTACTTTTAGTTTTTATATTTTAATACAATAGTTATGCACCATATTCGTTATGGTAGTATACTGTGTCTAAAATACCAAAAAATGTTTTATGCTCCCTTATAGTTTTATAAAGTTTTTTTTTAATTAAACAAAAAAATAAATTTTTAGGATTGCTAATAATATAGTTCTAGTTATTTCGCTGTTTAAATCCCTTCGAATTAACTATGCTTCTCTTACATAACGTTAAAATAAAGCTTGCTATTTCAAATAATTATTTGATTTTCAAATTTTAAAAACAGAATCCGATGACGTCTCACAATATCTCAAATTAGCCTTTTTAAATATAGTTACAAATTGAAAATTCAGATTAATAAAACCAAAATGACAGTTTATAAACAACAAAATCCAATTTAAGTTACTCTTTTTGTCTTCTGTTCATTGCCTTAAAAAGGTCATGATAGCGTTTTAAAGCACGTCCTTCTATTCTGTTTTAGACACTCATTCCATTGTGAAGAGCGAGTAGTTCTAAGACCTTAAAGTAAATTGTTTATTCCAAACGTGGTTATTTAGTGGGCTCTGGTATTTTGTTAGTTGACAGAGAAATTAAAATTAACAAAACTAGTGGCGTTTTAAGACCTAGCAACAGAAGTAGCCATGCTATAAGGGTTCATAATATTTCGTTCAAAAATAAACTTAATAAAAAGTTAGTTTAATTTTAGAAAAATATAATCTAAGAGACTTATACAATTACGATATTTTAAACAAAAACTTATTAATAAAACACAAATACAAACAAATTTAAGTTATCAATTTTGCAGTCCTAATACTCTCTCATCATTTATAACTCAATATTTATCTGAACGAATTATGATCTGGAATCGTAGAAAGCGTTCAAAATATGTTGACAAAAACTAAATATAAGTATCTCTACTTAATAGATTTTTATCTGTTACCTAACGTGGAATTTATTATACCAGCGATGTTATACAAAAATGTTTTAGAAAGCTAACGTTGATTTTAAATTTCTTAAAATATGTTATAATACAGTTTTTAATACACCCTGTATATTGCTTAATATGAGATCCACTCAAATGATTTAGTAATGTGATTAGATTAATTTAAAAAGGTTATGCAAATTTCAGCCAAATTACTTTGCATGTAAAGTACACTACATTTTTTTATTAACAAAAAACTTTTAATTATTAATTATTACAAACATAAGGAAAAAGCAAAAAGTGTTATTGCTCTTCTCCCATTTAGTTAATGAAGTTCAATATCAAACAATTCAAGTACTTAAATACAATGAGGTTATTTCCTAATTACGCTTGGCTACGCGCCGTTAACGAATTTATAAATAATCAAGGTTTCCTCAGTTTTATAAATAATTCCAGCTTTGTGTTATCACTTTTAATCTGACCTGCAGTGCACGAAGTATGACGTTGTTAATAATAACCACAATTTTAGCGAATTTCATATTTTTCTCGTCATGCGTTCCTTTAAACAACTATTCTGACATTGCATTTGAACTCTCCGTCATACACTTGAATGACTTTCACGCCAGGTGAGTGCACGTTTTATTTCAAGTTTAATATATTGAAAGTGCTGGCTGCAAAGGTTCGAACAGATAAGCAGCACGTCCACTTCTTGCAAAATTGAGAACGACAGCTGCATTGGAGGGTTTTCTCGAGTTTACACGGCGGTTAATCAGCTAGCTAGGAGCCGCCCTAATACCATCATCCTAAACGGCGGAGACAATTTTCAAGGTACATTATGGTACACCATTTACAGATGGAATGTAACTCAATATTTCTTTAACTTGCTGCCATTCGATGCCTACGTAAGTAAACGAGAAAAATAAGTACATAAATTTAACAAATCTGTCCATACAGACGCTTGGAAACCACGAATTCGATCATGGAATAAAAGGACTTGTTCCTTTTATTAAAGCCTTGAAGGCACCTGTTTTGGTAGGAAACATCGATGACAGAGAGGAACCAGAACTTCAAGGACTATATAAGAAGAGCATTGTTATTGAACGAGATGGACGAAGAATTGGTATTGTCGGTGTGATCTCACAACACACAAATGTATATAATTGTATTTTTACGACAGTTACAATAAGCCGCTCTATTTATTGTAGGAATTGTCGAACACGGGAAAATTGAAATTTTTGGATGAATCTGCTAGTGTAAATCGAGAAGCGGAAAGACTGGTATCTGAAGAAAACATTGACACTATAATTGTTTTATCGCATTGCGGTTACGAAGCAGATCAAGTAATTGCCCTTTATGCTTCGCCGAAAATTAGCGTTATAGTTGGTGCCCATTCGCATACGTTTCTTTATACAGGTATAGTACCTTATTTTCATGCCTATTACTTTTATTTATGTTTATTATAAAGGAGAACCACTTCCTGGGCCCGATAAACCTAAAGGATCTTATCCAACGATTGTTACACATGAAGATGGAAGAGTTGTTCTCATAGTGCAAGCTGCTGCTCTCAGCAAGTACGTTGGAAATCTTACTGTACAGTATGACAATAAAGGCAAAGTAATTTCATGGTTCGGTGCTCCTATTTATTTAAATAACATTGTCAAGCAAGGTTAGTTTGTCAGCCACCTTTATAATTTTAAATCTGAGATTAAAGTCCTGTTAAGCATTATAATTTTATTAAAACTAGTGCACTGTGCTCTTAATTTTAGATGTCGAAATAAACAAAAAGCTTGAATGGTGGAAGAATGATATAGACAGCCAGGGAAATAGAATTTTAGGGTCCACCAATGTTTTATTACAACATACGAACTGCCGGTACTCGGAATGTAACCTGGGAAATTTTATATCGGATGCTATGGTTTCTGAAGTAAGTTAATATTATTTTACATTTACCTTACGTTCATATTATATTTAAATTAAACCATCAGTTTTTAAATAATACGGACACACACGCTTGGACCGATGCGTCTATTGCCATAATAAATTCTGGAGGAATAAAAACTTCAATACTTCCTGGAAGTAAATATAGAAATTAGTAATAAAGCATTCATAAACATTGGCGATATTACAGATATAACCTTCAGCGATTTAACCCTTACCTTGCCGTTTGGAAACACGTTTGATGTAGGCGAAATTCAAGGCAAGTTCCTGTTGGCTGCTTTAGAGTACTCAGCGGGCAACGTGAGACGTTGGGGAGGTTTTGATATGAATTTGTTACAAGTTTCAGGTAACTGTTTTCAGTTTGATGGAAAATATGAAATATTACCGGAACACATTTTTTAGGACTCCGTGTAGTATATAATGTAACAAAGCCCCTAGGATCCAAACTTGAATCTGTGAGAGTACTATGCAGGGAATGTGCGGTACCATCATACGAAAGTCTCAAGCCAGAAAAATATTATAGGATTGTAATTAACTCGTTTCTTGTGGGGGGTGGGGAGGGTCACGTCGTCTTAGCCAAAAACTTAATCAACCGTAGAATCGGTAGAACTGATATTGATGTCCTGGAAAAATATATAAAAAGTCATTCTCCCGTTATCCAAGGACTCGAAGAAAGAATTCAAATTATTTATTAAAATAACGTATTAATGTAAATATGTAGATTAATGAACCGAAAAACATTTGTCTAGAAATAGATTTTTATCGCGTTTTATAAAAAAATAATTATTTTGTATTTTTTTGTTTATGTATATATATTTCAATAAATTGCTATTACATGTGTATGCTTCTTATTTTTGTATGAATAAAAACCTATTCTATCAATTCAAGCGATATCATTAATGTGGTTAGTATCTTCCGTCCAGTAGCGGTGCGACAATCATACGAATATGTTGCTAGAAATTGCCATCGCTTTAACTGTATTACCAGTTACCTGTTACGGTTCTTTATTGTTAAGCGACACATTTTGCGTTTCCGTTATACACTTAAATGATTTTCATGACAGGTATGTATAGCTCTAGTTATACGAGGTTTAAAATAAATACATACTCCGTAAGGTACGAAGAAACTAGCGTCACATCTGGTACCTGCAAAAACCAAAACTGCGTCGGAGGGTTTTCAAGAATTTACGCTAAAATTAGCGAGTTGGTGAAGGAGCGCCCCAACCCTGTCGTCTTGAACGCCGGAGATAATTTTCAAGGCACCACGTGGTACAGCAGCTACAAATGGAATGTAACGCAGCATTTTTTCAACCTGTTGCCATTTGATGCATACGTTAGTATTACGTCATCTCAAAAACGATTTTGTAGCAATCCACTTTCAGACGCTGGGCAATCACGAATTTGATGACGAAATAGATGGATTGGTGCCGCTCCTAAAGGCGCTAAAGGCGCCTACGGTAGTTGCAAACATAGATGATGAGGATGAGCCTAATATTCAGGGGCTATATAATAAAAGTACGATCATTTACAGGGATAAAAAAAAGATTGGTATTGTGGGCGTTATTTCGAAACGGACAAATGTAAGTAAGCGATAAGTTTACGACGCAATGTTTAGCAAAATAGTGCTGACTAATGTTCGCTGCACGCAACCACCAAACAGATAAATTGTAAACAGTTTGTTTATATGTAAATATCGGGGAAGCCCCTAAATTAAAAACATTTAGTTCCTGTTTTGATAAACTGCCGAAGATATGTGTAACTATCTAGCTTTATTTGATAACAAATAAATTACATAAGAAGTAAAAGTACATAAAATTGTAAACTTTTACTGTGATAAATTACACAAATCAAATTATTTATCGTGCAATAAAAAATTTAATCATTTTAAAGATCAGACGTCATATATCAGACTATCTACGCATTTCCGTAAATGTGAATCATGTGATAAATTGTCAGTTTAGTAGATATAATAACAAATAATTTTCTAAATACTATTAAAATAAAATTTACCAAGTAATATAGTACGCTCCTACTTATTCAAAAATATTTGCTTGATTTACTAATTTGCAATACTAATAAATATATCATTTAACTATCATCTTAATATCGCCCCTAAAAGTATCTTTCATTCATTATTTGTATTATATATACATTTGTTTATTTATTTTTAGCTGTTCTTTACCCATGTTTAATTAGAGAAAATCCTTTTTCTTTGTTATAACAAGTTGTATGTGACGGTCAATTTTTTCAAGTATTTTGTATGTAACACACTTAACAATTGTAGCTACATATCGTCCATAAAGAACCTCAGTAGGTATTCTCAATTAAATATTAGAACTACCAACTTGCAATTATGTACATGTATAAATATATTTAAAGCTAGATGTTACACTAGTTACTCAGTCTACAATATGAGGTCGGCTCGCTTAAAGCATTTTATCCTGGGTGTTACCACTTTTTGATGGGTAATGACGGATCATTTTTTGATATTAAATCGCGCACAATACGTGTTAATTTCGTCTTTCATTCTCCACTCACCATGGAGCGTCTACTAGTATACGGAGCACACTTTTAAAATCGTTGCAAAATTTTAATATAGGCACAAATGACCACTCCCGCCCGCCATATTGGTATCACGTAAGTCCATATATATTTTAATATGACTATATAAGAGGAATTTGTTTTCTAATATCAGTTGATACGTTTGTCTCACCAATCAAAATATTTGTCGAAGTTTAATTACTATTTTTATTTATTGACAATTAACTTATGCCACCTTAAACATTGATCCAGGTAAATACCTAAACACCTTCTACCTATGCTTGAGGCTATTGATGACTCGTTACCGATGGCAGATGTCCTTGTTAAGATAAAAGTGATTTTAATTTTTTTTAATTAACTTTGATTCTCCATTTCTTGGCCCAAGATTAGAACTGGTTCAAGCTAGTCTACAAGTTTCTAGAAGCAACATTCCAGTTAATGTGTGAAAAACAAGATGGCGTGTAGTAAGAATGCTTACTTGGGATAACCCTGGTTTGATTTGCATTTGGTAAGATGCCCGAAGTTTTAACTTATAACATAAACTTTATGGGAGGATTGACTGATATCGAGATGGTTAAATTAAACAAGTATATATAAAGTACTTTATCACAACAAAAGTTGTGTTACATAATGTTGCACAGTTTTTTCAAAAACAACATAGAGTAAGGTTGCTAACTTTTTAAATGAATGCTAATATCCTCGTGACACAGATACGTGTTTATTTAATTAAAATTAAATACGGCAAATTAAGTAGAAAATTGTGTATTTAGTCATTTTTACATATCTTTCTAAAATCTGTCAATTCAATTATTCCTTTATTGTTTAGATGAAACTTTGATTATATTTAATTCTTTCTAGTTAAATCATCAGTGTGCAAATTATTTTCTAGAAAAACTCATTTTGTAATAAATCCCTTTTATATTTATTCTGTTTATGTAAAATATTGAGCGCCAGCATAGTCGCGTGGTTGAAGGATGTGGTCGCGATGCGGATAGACCCGGGTTCATTCCTGAAGGTCTCTGATGCCTGGCGGGTGGCATACTCAGTCACTAAAAATAACTGAGTACCTGCGTTCACTTCGAAAAGAGGGTAATAGTGGCGGTCATTTGAGGCGTGGTGCTTGCCACGTCGCCCCACATCAGCGATGGCGCGAGACGGCGAAGCAGTGAGGTCAAACTCATGAGAGTCTTAACCTCTTAGTTTGTAGGCCGCGCTTCCACACGGGGTGTTAGAGCCGTGCCATTACTATCACCATGTGAAATATTAACCTTTTACAGCTTCAGTTCACATTTCACTGATTTACAAATTTTTAAATGTACCTATGCAAAACTAATATGAATGTAGTAGATTTATAGTGCAAATGCAAAATTGGAGACTATTTAAGTAATCATAAAAAAGCACAGATATGGGGGTGCACCATAAGTAACCTTTTTATTGAAACTTGAAAAGTAAATACAATAATTAACAAGATCTTTTACAATAATAACCATTGGAATACAGGAAAATTGTGTAATATTAATATATTTTTTTGAGCCTATGTAAAAGTTCACCACCGTTCAAAAAAAAAAAAAAAACTTTACATAGTAGTATGTCGATTTTTATCACCCATATCAAATTATCTGCAGCAAAACATTTTTAAATATATGATATTTTGCTGCAGAGGACTTTAGTTTTGATTACTAAAATCGGATATTTTTGACTTAACTGTTGTTCGTAATTAGCTCAAAGTGGATTATAGTTTCAAGTTTCTATAATCAAACACCGAGTTGCTACATTCAAATGCAGATGTATATATATATATATATATATATAGGAATTTTTCCAAAAAGTTGATGCCCCGTGCGCTTTTGCTTTTATACTCTTATGCGTGTGCTAAGGATGGTAATGGGGGGTCGTTGTTAATGTCACCGGATTGATTTTCTGCTTCTTAAGAGTGATGAACCAAGATTTAAGTAAATATAATTCGTCGTCCATGTGAAAACCGCTTATGTATTTATTAATTTCCGCCGCATTTCTGTTTCGTCAATGTCATCTGTAGCTCTCTACAAAATGATAAAATACCTATCCAGTCTGCTATAACCACACATTAAACTTACCAGTAATTATATCAAAGTCTTCGTACATTTTGTCAACCACCTTAAAGATATCCAGCTACAAAAGAGAAACTCAATGCTCAGTTTCATATAACATCCTTCTTTACCAAAGTTTGAGACCAAAATGCCATGGACTACTTGAGGCATATTTTCCCTAATGATATCTTGCACCTTTCTTAACAGTGTTTTAAGTCCAGTTGCTTTATGTGTCAAAATAAAAAAAAATGGAGTAGCGATTGAAAGCCCACTCAACTCTATAAACTACTACATGCAGAAATTTAAGAGATAGCGATCAATACTACATCATTAAAACCCACGATATGGCTAAGATACGTCGATTTGTTTTGATATGAAAACACAGAAAGGAGACAATACTAAAATTTTTTAAACATCTCACTTGATACAACCGAATACACAATTTGCTAACAAACTGGAATAGAACAATTCTAGACATATATATTAATATTGGCGGAATAGACAGAGAGAATGAGCCCGGTCTTGAGAAGGTAAAGTGACAGCAGTGATAAGAGTGCGGAATTTTGTCTACATTGAATACATACAAATGCCCAATATTTCAACAAAATCGTAAATATCGCAGATATAAGAAGTATAATTCTTGTAAGAAACAACAAATAAGGTAGGAGTAACACATAAGAAGTATTAACAGAGATTTTGGATAACCAGCTGCTGCTGATAAGTGCACGACCTTCGACGGGTTGACCGGGGCGTGCGCTTTGCGCAGCGCAGTAATGAGCGACGACTTTTAAAACAGGACCGCATCGATAAATTTTTAGAGAGTGCGTGTAAACAATAAAATACGGTTAACAATAAAATACCGGCAGACAAAATTCGTAAACATAGAACATAACATTCAAGTCAATAAATAAACAATAGGCAAAGGTGAATTAGGAAAGTAAAGTAGAAAATGACGGATCTAGCTACAATAGGAACAATATTACAAGCCATACAAAACCAATTAATGGAAATGAACGAGGACATTAGAAAAAGTGTAGAAGGTAGCAACAGAAACAATGAAGAAGTAAAACATTTATCAGAAACACTAGAAAACAGAGAAACAATAATTGAAAAACAAGAACTCAAAATTAACAAATTACAAGAAACGGTCAACAAACAAGAAGGAAGAATACACACTCTTGAGAAAGAGATAAAAAAAAAGAAATTTAGTATGTTACGGAAGAGGATCCAATGGAAACGCCAAAAAGCACTAAGCGAAAATTCATACAGTTGGTGAACAATCTAGGGATTAATTTAAACGCGAAAACAGGAGTTGAAAAAGTAATAAGATTAGGAGAATACAAAGAAGGGAAAAAGAGACCTATCCTAGCGGTGCTTACTAACTGGAATACAAAAATGAAAATATTTAAAAGTGCGAAAAAACTAAAAAGGACAATGATTTGGCCAAGTAACGATTTAACACAAAAGGAGCAAGAAGAAAAGAAAACCCTAACAAAACACTTAAAGGCCGCCAAAGAAGAAGGACACAGAGCAAGAATATGGAGAAACAACATAATTATAAACAACGAGGAATATGGAATTGAGGACTTAGAAACAAACGGAGAACTGGGTACAACAGAAGATAAAGAAGGACAATGCGCAGCAGAGAACGAAAAAATATCCTTAAATGATGAAGAAGAAAGCAAGAAAAGGAATAGATCTACTGATGATGAGGAATCAAAATCCCCTAAAGAGACAATTCTAAAGAATAAAATCTACACACAAACTATGTTTGCACCTATGAGGAAAGAAACGAGTTTAAAAAAATACTCAGGAACATCACTAAAACGGGACGGAAACAACACACTCCAAAAAACCAATAGAAAAGGCTAGTAAATAGACGAACCATATTATGACGGAAAGCAACGAAAAAGGACAATCAACAAAGATCAAGGAAATAATAAAACAAATAAAAATCACAAAACCAACAGAAGCAATAATAAATACCTTAAAACTTGAACAGATATATAAAGGGACTCAAACAAAACCAAACAAAGAAAAAAATAGAAGTAACCAAACATAAACAAAAGAAAACAAACATAAACACAGAAAAGGGGAAAATAAGAAAAAAGCAGAAACAAAAAATAAAAATAGGATCTTGGAATATACAAACGATAAATGGAAAACAGCAAGAAATTACCGAAGAAATGAATGAATGTAGGAGCTAGCGAAACCAAGAAAAAAAGCACAGGGAGCACAATTTTAAACAATAAGTGTATACTAAGATACTCAAGAGTAAATAAAAACGAAAGAGCAACTGAAGGAGTAGCACTGATAACAAACGAAGAAACAGATAAGAAAATTGTAGACTGGAAAGCAATAAACTCTAAGATTATTTATATGGATGTAAATCTGGAAACAAACATAACAATAATACAGATATATGCACCAAGAGAAGGCACAGAAATACAAAAAATAGAAAAATTCTATGAAACGCTTCAAGAACAAATAGAAAAAGCAAGGGAAAGAGATCGAGAAGTACTAATAATAGGCGACTGGAATGGACGAATTGGAAAAGATACAAATAAAGCAATTGGTTGCATGCGAAGATATGGTACAGAAGAGGCATTAAATCAGAACGGCAAGCGAATTCTAGAATTCTGCATAAATAAGGACATGCAAATAGAGAACACTTTCTACAACCATAGAAAAGAAACACAATATACATATGAATCACAGGATGGAAAACATAAAAGTATTATAGATTATATAACCTACACAAAAATCTTCGTAGAAAAAGTAAAAGACGTGTGGGTCGAAAAACAAGCAGGACTATGAACAGATCACAAGCTAATATTAATGGAAATAGAAGAGGTAATAAGCAGAAAGGAAGTGACAAAACGGTTCATAAAAATACAGACAGAGAAGCTAAGGGACCACGAGGAAATAGAGAAAAGGCTAGGGGGGAAATTAGAAAAAGTAAAAGAGCAGGAATTAGAAGAAATTTGGAGTAGCTTGAAAGATACACCAATAAAAACAGCAAAATACATATGTGGAACAAGAAAAATAAATGAAAATAGAAAAAGCAGCAGATGGTGGAATAATGAAGTCAAAGCAAAAATAAAAGAAAAGAAAAAAGCATGAAAAAATATATAATAACCGGAAAAATAGAAGACAAAGTAAAATACATACAAAAAAGAGTTGAGACCAAGCAAGAAGTGAAAAAAGCAAAAACTAAAACCTGGAAAAGTTTGGAAAAGAAGAGAAAGAGATTATGGCACAAACAGAAGCAAGTTCTGAAGAACAATTAGAGCACTGAAGAATAAGATACACGAACAAATATGGAATATAAAAGATAACAAAGCAGAGCTCAAAACTGAAACAGAGGAAATACTAGAAGTGTGGAGCAGATTTTATGAAGAGAAGTTTCAGAAAGATAAAAACCAATATGAAAACAAGACAACAGAAGAAAATATGCACACGGAACAACCTGAAAACGAAATATCGCAAGAAGAAATAATACAGAAATTCAAAACACTTAAAACTGGAAAATCAGCAGGAAGGGATGAAATAACACCAGAATTAATCAAATGGGGAGGAAAAAAATGATAACATGGATAACACTAATATTACTTTATTACCTTTATACAAAAAAGGAAAGAAGTGTAAATGTGGAAATTATAACATCAACGCTATTTAAAATGTATACAAAAATAATAGAAAGCAAACTAAGAAATGAAGTAGCTACGAAACTAGAAGAAGAACAAGCAGCATACATGAAAGGAAAACATACACAAGACCATATAAGTATAGTAAAGAAGGTAATAGAAAGCACAACTGAACAAGGGAAGGAACTATATTTAGTATTTGTTGACCTGAAAGCTGCTTTCGACACAGTACCCAGAGGTAAATTACGGCACTGTTTAGAAGAAATGGAAGTCCAAGGAAAAAAGGGAAAAAATCAATTGTGGCAAAGATGAACTAGAACAAGTTTCCACAATAGACTATTTAGGAACAAAAATAAGCGGCAATGGAAAAACGAACACCGAGATCCCAAGCTAGACCAGAAAAGCCACACAAGTATTCTATAAACTTAACAAAACAATTCTAGGAAAGAGGGAAATTAGTACAAAAACAAAAACAACAATTTACAACACAGTAGCAGTACCTATCCTGACATATGGAAGTGAGACCTGGCCAATAACAACAAAACATGAAAGTAAATTAACAGCATCAGAAATGAAATTTCTCAGAAGATAACAGGAAAAACAAAAAGAGACAGATGCAGGAACGAAGACATAAGAAAAAGCATACAAAAAAAACCAATTACCCAAATAATAGAAGAAGAACAACTAAAATGGTTTAGACACGTACAGAGAATGCAGAAGGACGTACTGACTAGGAATGTAGCAGAATCCAAAAGACAGGGGAAACGAAGGGTTGGAAGACCAAGCAAAAATATGGAACAAAGAATGAAAGAATTGGCAAAGAAAAGGGGGAAAACAGTCAATCAACTAAGGAAAATGACAGAAGATAGGAAAAAGTGGAGAACATGGGTGGACACTCCAACACAGCCGACGCCGTAAGGCATAAGGCAATAGATAAAAAAGAAGAAGAAGGAGAATAGACATTTACAACACACTGTAGACAGAAAATTCACACATACGGGTATCTTCGTAAGCAGCCGAATCACCATCCAAGTCAAAAAAGAATGATGTGAAAACTTTAGTAGATCAAGCTTGGCGAATATGTCAACTTTAGTTTTTGGATATGGAACTAAAATATCTCAAACAATCCTTACAAGAAATGGTTACAAAAGGATGGAAATAATAAGAGCAATGACAAAAAAATGCGTACGCAAAATAACTTTTTTTTAATTTATTAACTATTTGCAATCTATAAAGAATTACAATAAGCAAATTTAATGTGTGAATTGTGGGTTGAGTAGTATGCATGTGAGTTAGGGTCCAGTGACCTTAACTCAGTGTTATCTTAAAATATAGTTGTTGCTTATATTTATAATAATAATAAAAACATTAACTACAACTAAAGTCTATTTGGCAGGTCAAGGGGCTTTAATCTGTTTAGCCTTTGGATGTTGTTACTATTATCCAAAAGGTTGATCACTAAGACGTTGCTATGATGTTCTAGTTTATTTAGATATTTTGCACTAAACTTTCTAATAGTTTCCTTAACTGTATCCACTTTCACATCACTCATTATGTCAGCATTCTTCACAAAATACGGAGCATCGCACATAGCACGTAGGACTTTTGACTGATATCTTTCGATAATTTGGATGTTAGTGTTGGCTGCAGTTCCCCGTAGTTGGACAGCATAAGTCCAAATTGGTTTGAAAGCGACGTTGTAAACTAACAATTTATTCCTGAGAGACAATTTGGATTTTCTGCCCAGTAGCCTAAATTTGCCAGTTTGCTAAATTTGGTGCCAAGTTGTTTTCTTTTATTCCAAATATGTGGCTTCCATGTCGGCCCTTATCAAGGTGCATTCCTAGATATTTGACCTCTGTTACTTGAGGTAATGGATTGTTGTTAATGAAAACTTGTGGTGAGTTGCCTCTACACTTTGTGAACGTAATGTGGTATGATTTAGACTCATTTATATTAACTCTCCACTTCTTGGTCTAATTTATGATATCATTTAAATGATTTTGTAGCGTTCTTGCAGCTGTGACTGGGTCTTTATGTTTCACCAAGATTGCTTTATCATCCGCAAAAGTAGCTGTGAGGACTGATCATTGGTAGGCATGTCAGCTGTAAAAGGATATACAAAGGGGTCCGAGGACGCTCCCTGTGGTACCCTGATCTAATTGGATGTATTTTAGTGAGCGTTTGGTCATATTTTATCTGGAAGTATCTTTCTTCTAAGTATGATTGAATTATAATATAATATGAATGTGGTAGCGATCTTTTCAATTTATACAGCAGCCCATCGTGCCACACCTTATCGAATGCTTGGCTGTCGTCGAGGAAGACTGCTGTGCAGTAACTTTTTTCTTTAAACGATTGATTTATTCAGTTGACTACACGATGGACCTGCTGTATGGTTGAATGCTCGCTTCTAAATTCAAACTGATGCGCTGGAATCAAATTCATCTCTTCTATGATTGGCGTAAGTCTTTTGGCTAGCAATTTTTCTAATAGTTTACCAAGTATGGATAGTAAACTAATTGGCCTATATGAAGCAGCCTCGTTGGGTGGTTTGGACTGAATTGAATAAGATTGTAATCATAACAAAGCCTTTGTGAGGAAGTTCCTTGATTATCTTTCCTGTTATTTGATCAATGCCGGGGGCCTTTTTTGGATGTAGATCATTTTTAACCATATCTTTAACTTCCTTAACTGAGAAAAGCTTTGGCAGTGGGGCCAATTGATATGGTGTGTGGAGATAATTCTTTATTTCAGCATCTTCTTCTGGTGTTAAAGAAGAGGTCAAAGGTTGAAAAACTTTAGTAAGATACTGAGCAAAAACATCTGCCTTATCCGAATCAGTGCGTGCCCAACTGTTGTCTTCTTTGCGTATTGGGGGAATTTGTTGATGCTGGTATTTAATCCTTTTGGTTGCTCTCCACAAAACGTAGTTTGTATCAATGGTAGGGCTTAAATTTTCCAAGTACTCTTGAAAGCTTTTATTCTTTAAGTCTTTGATTAAACTCTTGAATTCCGCAGATGCTTTATTATAGCGTGTTTTATCAGAGGGGTAACCAGTGTTCTGCCAAATTCTCCTCAGCCTTCTTTTTCAGCAATTTTCTTTTGATGACCATTGGACAGCATTCCTGTTTCCTTGTAATTGGGATATCTGGTGTCGCTTCCCTAGCCGACTCTTGTAATACTTGGGTAAAGTTCCATACCGCAGCCTCAACGTCATCAATGGTTTTGAGCGGTATTCTCATACTCAGTTTATTATCCACTAAAGATCTAAAGTAGTACCAATCTGTTCTGTTATTAAAAAGTTTTGATGCCTTTTCTTTTTCAATAATTGTTGCACTTATTGTAGCTATAACGGGAGTGTGATCGGAGTTAAGATCCAAGCATAATGAGATGTCCAGGTACCCAGGAGCTATACCTTTGGTAACGAAGAAATCCAGCAAGTCCGGAATTTTGTTAACATCTGTGGGCCAGTACGTTGGCTCATATGTTGATAAATAATTTAGCTGTAGTTCTTGGACAACTTTATATAGTATTCTTCCACGTCCTGGTGGAGATATACGGGAGCCCCAGAGAGTATTTTTCGCATTATAGTCTCCGCCTGCTAGGAACCTATTAAATAGTTAATAAAACCTTCTTTGTTAGTAGGGCGATTTGGTGGGCAGTACGCTGCTGAGAGTGTGAGAGGACCGTGCCAGTCTTCTATTCGAACACTAGTTGCTTGTAGGAAGTCCTCCTTGATAGCTCATAATGTTTAATACTATTCTTGATCAGTATGGCCGTACTTCCCATAGCATGTCTCTCTGCTTCTGGATGTTCTGTGGAATATATGTTGTAGTTTTGTATTTTGAGGTAACTTGAGCTTGTGAAATGAGTCTCTGAAACGAGTAAAATATTTACATTATGTAACTTAAGAAACATTTCTACTTCTTGCTTGTGTTTTGAAAGCACATTGGCATTCCATAAGGCGATTTTAAATATTGGAGCCATTTTTATTATTTGACAATTCTTCTCTTAGGAGTCTGATCTGTGTTGATAATTCATTTATTGTTTGCTGTTGCGCCAATATAGTTTGTTGCATTGATATAATGATGGAGGTTAAGTCCCCTGTTTGCTGATCTGGTTGTTGACGATTTATTTGATTATATTGACGGCTTGCTGTAACATGAAAATTGGCATGACGTTTTTCCAACATATCTGTATTAAGGGGAGTGAGGGTTTTATGTTGCATACTGGTCATCGTTAGGTTCTGAGGTTGATTTTGTTGTTCTTGATTAGCTTGTACTTGTGTCATTTGCTGTTGCGTTGTTGGTTGAATCGACCGCTGTTGATTACCGGAGGTAAGTATTTTACAAGCTAGACCCGGGTTTCTTCTGTTTAGGATGTCGACATAAACTTTACAGCCTTTGTAATTAGCTGGGTGCGCACCGTCGCATAGTACGCATTTGGCAGGTTTACCATCATTACGATTTTTTGCACACGTGCGATAGTCGTGCAGCCCTGCACATTTGACGCATCGGGCTGGCCTAGTGCACCTGTTCCTTGTGTGGCCGTAGCACTGGCAATTTTTACGTTGAGGTACTTGCGTTTTCCTTATGGGTTCTTCAAATTGCACAATTGCATTTTCAATATTTTTAATTTTAAATATGTCCTTGTTATTTGCGTTACGCTTGATATCAATGAAGAAGAGATTTTTTTTCTTCTTAGTTTCTCGGTTGATAACATTCATAATATTTACAACTTCGTGCCCTGCTTTCACAAAATAACTGGAATCGATAGTTGAAAGCAAAGCTTTTTTATCTTTTATTAGCAGAGTCACGGACCAGTTAGAGCAAATTCTGAACTGCATATCTTGTTTGCGTGATCAGGTCTACACTAAGATTATGGGCCGTACGATTACCACCAGAATAAAAAAACGCCAGCGTCACCTACGCCTAAATCAACCCAAAAAATCCGCCTTTGCTGGACATGCCTTGGAAAATCTAGACTATGAGATAGGATTCAGATAAATACAAGTTCTGTCTAATTGTAGAAATTATTGCCGTAAATTATGCTGAGAAGCGGAAGTTATTTATAAATATAAAAATAATTTTAACAAAGATGATATATTCAATTTACTTAAATCTTGGTTTATTGATTTTAAGAGACGAAAAACTGACCGCAATGTGATGAAAGTACAAGTTATGTCAACAAACACCGAGATGTTACCTGCGATGACCCGATTTAGCGAAATCCCCATACAATAGTTTTATTTTTAAAAGATTTTTTTTGAAGATGTTTGTTGGAGTTATGGATAAAACTAAGAGTTTCCAAACTTTAACTGTGTCCTAACAACCCAAGAACAAATAGTACGATGCACTAAATCAAAGGATTTGATTAACCTCGAATATGGCAGTAAATATGGTAGTACTAAATAAATATATGAAAATCTATAAAATTATGTTTCACTCTATAAAAAATATCGACAGGAAAGTTAACTCAAATAATTGTACAGAAATATGCTAATTATATATACGAAATAAATTAATATCCAAAAATATTTTTTCGTCACGACGCAACTTCTGACTATTGCCAAGGAAAGATATAATGTACTTTTTAAGTTAGAATTTACTACTTTAAATGAATTTCTTGTATCAAAAATGATTGTCATTTTTTAACACTTTGTTACTATTAGCTGTGTTTATGTTTATTTGTTATTATCACAACCGTCTTCTTGTTTTTTATAACTTTAACAACTGTTGAAGTGGTCTTATTTGTTGCTAATATTTAAATGGTCAGCTTTTATTCATAATAACAAATTTGTATCTTTTTGGCATACGTCACAAGTACTTACAACAATGCCTTCAAAATACAGAAATGTAAATAATTTTTTTATAATATACTTGATATTCTTTATCATAAATCATAATAGCCCCCGTTCTACAAACTCGACCTCACCTCTTAAAATTTTTCTCTTTTCGGGGCTCAGTGAAAACTAAAAAGACGATATTATACGAATGATGAGAAGATTCAAGTAAGTTTGGGTTACTTATATCAACACTAGAGGTTTGATTTATTTTCCAAAGGATTGAGGAATTTGTTTGGCGTTGGAGAAAAATAGTAATTTCTTAGAAAAGTAATAATACCACTTGATATTGGATATTCCAAGCTTATAGGAAGTACAAGGTATTTCAAAAGAAAGTTTGTTTAAAGTTTTATAAAAAAGGAGACGTATATTAAAAAAACTGTTATTTGTTATTAAATTACAGATTTTTTGACAAATTACTTTTTCAAAATAATATTTAAATGTGATCTTGCATAATCGCGACACTCTTTTAAATGAGAATCAAACTTTGTGAACACGTGCGGTATGTTATGTCCGTAATGGTTGCCATTTTTTTAAGAAATTTTCTTTCAATTAAACCAGAAAGACCAGATTGCTGTTGTGTACTCTTGGTTTGTGATACCCTAATAAGAAAAATTCATATGAGTCAAATTAGGCCGATTTGTAATCACATCTTCTGGAAATCAATTTTTGGGGAACAATTTCACAACTCGTGGCAGAGACATGCTAGAAGTGTGCTATGTTGCTCTAGCCTGCTGAAACCATACTCTTTAATTATAACCAGCAAAATGTTGCAGCTCTGATATTAAGAAATTGTTTCGCATCTCCACATATCACTTTAAAGTCACTGTTAACGTGCGGAATCTTTAATTTCCAAAAATGACGGGCCGATTATTCCTCGCAGTGATATTGCAGCCCATGCAGTAGTTTTTGGCGAATGGATTTTGTGCTTATATTGTGGGTTCTTTGTGCTCCAGTAACGACAGTTTTGTTTGTTAACGTGGACATTGCGGTGAAAATATCCCACATCCGAAAACAAAATGTTGACATGAATTGAATGCTCAGTTACACAGTTAATAAATTGAAGCCCCCAACTGGCATCGTTCTTCTTTAATTTTTGCATTAGTTGAATTTTGTAGGGATGCAGACAAAAAATCTTGCAGTGTAATAATGACTTAGGCACATTCAACACTTGCCCGTTTAAGAACAGATAGGTCAAGAGCCTCGCGAACGGACTGTAGTACGCTTTCTAAGTTTTCGTCAGTTCTTGATGTCTTTGGTCGTCCCGACTTAGGTATATTCATAGTTGAACCGTTTTCTTCGGACTTACGCGTCCGTTTTCTGATAAGATACACAATTGGCGCTTTATCTAAGTTACGCAAATCATGAAAATTATTAAAGTTTTTCCATACAATAATCGCTAAATCATTGTTTTTGTGAAGTTCTCGCGCACCAAACGCATGGTGCAATCCCGAGAAACAATCCATATAATAGTGATACATTACCGATTGACATATGCCCCGCGCCTTTATATAATCAAAAGCCATTTACCAAATTGGTGTTGACTTATAAAATAAAATAAAATAAAATAAATACATTATGTGTTATGATACCTATATACCTACTTTCTTAACTTAATTAACTTATTTAGTTATGTACAAATTTATATCATTCTTTTCTGTTACTTGTCATTTCCTTTGCCTCCACCATTGTTTTTCCTTTCCTTGTTAGTATTTTTCCTATGACATTGTCCCATGTTTCTTGTGACCTTCCCTGTTTCCTTTTGCCTACTTTTCTCGTTTCCCATATTTGTTTGACTTGTCTATCTTGATCCATCCGTTGCAAATGACCCCACCACGCTAACTGTCGTCCTTCGATGAAATTTGTTATTGGGTTGATCTCTAATTTTTCCCTTATCTGCTTGCTTCTTATTCTATTTCTCAGGGTGACACCTTTCACTCTTCTCAGATATTTCATTTCTGTGGCTTCCAATCTTGATTTCATTTTTTGTGTCAGTACCCACGGTTCGCATCCATAGATCATGATGGGTTTAAAGATTGTTTTGTACACTGTAAGTTTGGTTTTTGTGATACCTCTCGTTTATTTATAAAGTTTACATTCATTGCATAATATAATTTGTTACATTTCTCTATCCGTTCAGTTATGTCTATTTCTTGTCTTCCACTATCACCGATAGTAACCCCTTGATACTTAAAATGTTTTATCTGTTCTATCTCCTCTCCATTTATCTGTATATTTATCTTCTGGTGATCTTTCCCAATGGTCATTACTTTTGTTTTGCTGATATTCATCTTCATTCCGTTATATGTTAATTCTTCGTTCCATATCAGTAGGTTTCGCTGTAGTTCTTCTTCTCTTCCTGCCATTACTATAATATCATCTGCAAATGCACCATCTTGTATGAATGTGGGTTGTAATTTTCTGTATCCTACATTTAACCCTTTGGTTCTCTGGTGGCATGTTCGTATTATTTCGTCTATAAAGATGGTGAATAGTACCGGGCTCATTAACCCCTCCTTATCTTAGTCCTTCATTTGTGTCAAACTCTTCTGATATTCTGTTATTATTTATCACGTAATTCCTTGTCTTTTGGTACAAACTTTTAATTACCCTCGTTACTTTTGGGCTTACTCCTCTGTTGTTCCACACTCTCTCTCTAGGCGTTCTATGGAAAGCTTTCTCGAGATCAATAAATGCAAAGGCAGCTTTCTCGTTGTATTGGATTGTTTATGTAATTATTTGCTAAACAGTAAATATATGGTCTTGTGCGCTTCTACCCTTACGAAAACCGCTCTGTGCTTCTGATAACGTTGGTTCTATTACAGTTCGGAGTTTACCTTCAAGTATTTGTTCATACAGTTTTAAAGGAATACTGAGCAGCATTATGCCTCTGTAGTTATTACATATCTTCCTATCTCCTTTCTTAAATATTGGGACAATCTGTCCTACTTCCCAGTCTTTTGGTATTTTCTCCTCTTTCCATATTTTATTAAACATTTTCAGTAGTGTCTTAATTCCTTGTTCTCCCATTTTTTTTAACATTTTGCCTGTGATTCCGTCATGTCCTGGTGACTTTCCATTTTTGATTTTCTTTAATGCTGTTACTAACTCTTCTTCCATTATACCTTCTTCTTCATTTCCTGTATTCTGGCGTCTATCTTCTATCTGTGTACTTTCTTCTTTAATCATGACTTGGGTCTCTAGAAGTTCTTGAAAATATTGCCTCCATCTGTTCATTATTTCCGTTGATTTTATCAATACCTTTCCATTTTTATCTTTTATTACTGTGTTCTCTGTTGTTTTTCCTTTCTTTAGGTTTTTTAAAACTTTATAAAATAGTTTCTGGTTTGCTCTACTGTTCTTTTCTAGTTTTTCGCCAAAGTATTTCCACGCCTTTCCTTTCGCTTCTCTCACCATGTGTTTTACTATTGTCCGTTGTTCTTTGTACGCATTGTAGGTATCTTCTGATTTTCTTCATAAGTAGTCTGTCCACCTCTTCTTCTTTATTGTCCTTTTATTTCTTCGTTCCACCAGGCGGTTCTTTTCATATGTTTGTTTGTCTTAATTAATAGAGTGTTCTTTATCTTGTTCCACATCTCTTCTACCTTTAACTGTTCAAACTTCTCTTCATCTACCAGTATGTCTCTGCTTATTATGTTCTCATACTCCCCTGCTGTTTATGTTTCTTGTAGTTTATAGATTCTTATTATTTCTTTCTGAACTGTGTATTCTTCTTTTACTGTTTGCTTCTGGTCTTCTGGCTTCCTTATTTTTCCTACTAATAGGTAATGGTCGCTGTATATCTCAGCTCCTCTTTTAACTCTAACATCTTTCACTGTATGTCTGTTGTTTTTTTCTACTAGTATGTATTCTAATATAGATCTCTCATCTCTACTTTTAACCTCTCGTGTGTATGTGTGTATCTTTTTATGTTGGAAGAATGAGTTTGCTATAATCAGGTTGTTTTGGGAGCTGTATTCTATTAATCTCTTTCCGTTGTTATTCCTTTTATCTTCACCAAATTTTCCTATCACCTTGTCTGTATCATTTTCTCTCTTCCCCGTCACCTGCTACGAATATTTTCCCTTTACTCGTTTCTGTTATCATTGTTAATTCATCCCAGAATTTATCTTTTACTTCTTTTTTCTCGTTTTCATCGGGTCCATAGACTGCAATTATCGATACTCTTTCTTTTCCTTGCATTTCTAGTTCTACCGTGAGAATTCTTTCTGGCAACCCAGTCCAGTTTATGATCTTATCACTCAAATTCCTTTTTATAATGCATGTCACGCCTTCTGCCGCTCTTACATTTCCTTTTACTCCGGTGTATATTAACCTATGTCCATCCATTAATATATTTTCTCCTTTCCCTTTTTTCTTTGTCTCTGCTAGTACTAGTATATCTATTCCTGTTCTGTTAAGCTCGTATATAACTTCTTCTTCTTTTCTCGTTAGGCTTCTTGTATTCCAAACTTCAAGTTTCCAATCCTGTAGTTCATTACCTTTTCCATTGCCAGTTTCGTTGTCGCTACCCTCCTGCATATCTATACCTAATAGTTTTTTCGTCCGGTTCGGGTTACTTTTCTTATTTGTTCCTCAAAACTTGTTCCTTCTGGCGATCTCTCCGTTACCGTCTTTTTTAATGCATTGCTTCCAGTCTATCTTCCTTTACCAATTCATCCTTATTTACCAAATCATTTGCTCTGTATATTTCATCGTTAATTATCAATTTATTATATTTTAATTGTTCTCTATATCTTTTATTCCTCGCTTCTTTCATTTGTGGGATTAACATTTTTCTTTCCTCTAATACCTCCTTGGTGTAATCTTCATCAATCCATATGTCTGTTCCCTTGAGCTTTCTCGCATTTTGTAGTATTGATACTTTTTTGTTGACTTTAGTTAACTTAACCAAAATTGGTCTTTTCTTGTCTTTCATATATTTTCCGATTCTTCTCGTTTGGTCTACATCATCATTTTGGTCTATGTCAATTCCTATCTTTTGTATTATACTAGTTAATTTTTCCGCTGTCTTACTTGTACTTTCATTTTCCTCATCTACTAGTCCTTTTATTATAATATTATTCCTCCTGATCTCTCTTTCTAAGTTAGCTATTCTCTCCTCCTGTTGTACCATGTTCTCTTTTAATTTCTTATTTTTATCCCTCACTTGTTTCATTTCCATTACAAACGTATCAAATTTCTCGTTCATTTGTTTCATGTTTCCCTCTATTTGTTGGAACATCTTCTCAATTCTCTCCATCTCATTCATCTTCAAGTCTGCTGTTGATTGCGTAAAGTAACAGACCCCAGTCCGCCCGTCGCAGGTCTGTCACCTATCTATCAACAGCCCTCTTCTAGTTGCTATGCTGTTTCAATTTAAACTTTATTTACACTAACGTTTGTGAATTACATTATTTTGGTGTATAATGTGTTGCCTACCCAAAAAATTTTGTTGTGGAGGTCACTCCAGTTGTATTTATTTCTCTTATCTCTTATCTACACTTGTCTCATGCAATTTTCGACTTTATTCTCAAAATCCTTAATCTCAATTAACTATTATCTACATCAATTTACTCACTGTTCATCTGTTATTTGCGTTTTCTCTGCTCTCCCGCACTTTCTGCTATTTCACTCTTCCTAATTCTCTGCTTCCTTTTGCCTCTGCTTACTCAATATGGCCCTATTTGGACTTTAATGTTGGAGTCAACAGACGGCGTATCGTGTGATCGAAAGTCAGAATAATCACCTATATATATATATATATATATATATATATATATATATATATATATATATATATATATATACATATATAAAGTTTCGTCTTGATTGGCTCAAAGTTCATTATGGTAAGTCTCTAACACCCCACGTCGAAACACGTACTACGGAGAGACTCCCATATATTCGCTCTATCTGCCCAGTCGTCGAGCACCATCTCTAATGCGGGGCGATGTAGCAAGCGTCGCATCTTAGACGACCGCCATTATTACCACTTGTTCAAGTAAACGCAGATACTCAACTGATTAGGCAACCCACCAGGCATTAGAGAGCTCCGGAAATAAAACCCGGGTCCGTCCGCGCCACAGCCCGCTCCTCTACCATTAAACCACGCTGACAATATATAATTTATCTTTTCATTGTTCTCTTGTAACATGATATGTCGATATGTTTAAAGTTTTCTTTAAACATCTATTTTAGACTTTTATCATATTTCTAATTTGACTATGGCAGTTTTCCTCAATATTTATTATTTTTATCTAATGTTTTAGTTAAAAACTACTCAATCCTAGTTATTCCCATTTTTCTCTAGTATTCTGGATAAAACATTGTAATATAATTTTACTTTCCTATGTCATATGGTTGTTCTTGTCCTTATTTGTTTTGCTTTATCTATTCATATTATTGCTTAAAGTGCGTAGTTACATAAGCAATTCACTCAAGTTGTATTAAAATGTATAAAATGTCCACAAACAAATAGAATATAACGCTTCGAAGTGTTTGTGATATTTTTATTTATATTTCTCAAAAATGCCAGTAATTAAAATATATAAAATGTGTTTGAATTATAATAAACATGTTAAAAGACTATTTCTAAAAATTAAAGAGGCCAAGCAGAAGATACAAAACCGTAAAATGCCGTTCTCAAAGATTTCTGTTGAATAAACAATTTTTTTTGCTACAATTGACATCCGCGCTATTTTCGTCGCTAAATAGATAAAATTAGAGGTACCTAATTTGAATAGTAGACGTTGAAAAACATTCTGGTTATTTGTCCAGTCGCTACTATTTACTCTTTAAACATGCGTCGGAGCATTCGTTTTGCTACAAAAATATGAAAGCCATTTAGGTAACGATTTTGTTCTGTTTGTACTGTTTTTTCTAAGTGAGTTACTTCAATTTGTGCAAAATTAATGTTTTTGTAAGAATTTGGCAATTACTCAGAATCCGAATAGTATACGCGTTCAAAGAAGTCTCTCAAATAAATACCTATCTTTTATATTTCTAGTTGCATTTTTATAGTTACCTAAGAGCTGCTTTTAGCTATTTCATTTATATAATAATTCTTTAAAAATGTTTATTACTCAAGAAGATGGCCCTTTTCTGCTTTTTGCTAATTCGAAAGATAAAAGGAACTAAATATAATATAATATAACATAATAATTTACTATACACAACTTAAATTTTTTTTCTTAATTTAACTAATTCTCTTCACTTAACCGCATGCGTAGCTACCTGCTATTTATACTACTTTAATAATAATTATTAAAAATACTATTATTTTATTGTTTTTTGTAATTTATAGGTTTATTAATTTTATAAAGCAACAATTCCATTATATTCATCACAGTGAAGTGCGAAGTATTTTTTTTATCTATATATTTTTAATAATTATTAAAAAAAATATAATTTTTATTATTGACTATGTTTAATAATCACACTTCATAATTATTTCTACGAAAAAGGTTTTTGCAATGCAGTAATATTTTTGGTAGGCCGGCAGGGTAGTTGAAAATACTATTCTGATTATTTCAGTTTATATTTGATTACATTTGTAACTAAGCATTTTAAACTATAGTGTAATCAAAACATGTATGTTTTTAATAAAAAAGCTTTTTTATAAATAAAATTTTACTTTATTTATATCATTATTAGGTCGCAATTAATTGCTTTCTTAATTTTATAAATAAGATTTTTAACCTTGGAATATAAATATATAGGACTAAGGCATACCCCAAACGTATTTTTTTAAATTTGTTAATGCTTTTTCGTCAATTGATCGTATATCACAAATTGTTATACAGTGCAACCTCTATAATCCGAACACACGTTAATCCGAACGCACGCTAATCCGAACGGCAAAATTACAAAATGATAATCCGAACGCTAAATAAGAAATAAAAACTTGTCGTTGTTTATACCGCCCACCACCGCTTTAGGTGGTGGTGGTACTACGTCAGTTTGAATTTTTAGTAGTAACAAATCATAACAAGTCAGTTGAACTGTGTCGGCGCTGCTGTGAAGGTCATTTACTTACAGTTTATTCAGTTTACTTTAGCAATCCAAAAAAATATATTCAAAAAAAATTAGCACTTGAGGTTTATACTAAACAGCTTGACAACAGTAATGAAAAAGATAATATCCCAGTGGCTAGGTTAGCCAAACAAATCGCTGAACCAAGAAGACTTATTAAGAAAATGATCTGAAGGAAATTTTGGAATGAAGAGATGGAAGAGTGAGTGACACACGATAAAGCAATCAGCGATGAACTACAAACTGAAACTCATTCAAGAAATTATCTCTGTAATTCAGATAGTAATCCGGTTCATGATGTTCCTAGAATTCCCTGTGCAGTAAAGGATGGTGATGCAGTATTATCCTTTAATACGTGTATCGAATGGGCAATTTAAAATGATGTTCCCGTACACAGAATTATATTTCTGCAAGAATCGTGAGCCCAAGCTCGCCAAGCATCAATTAAAAAAAAAGCGATTGAAGATAACGAATTTTTTCACCTCATAAGATAATAAATAACACCCTTGTTACTTGCATATACTTTTTATATGTATACATATATATGTTCAACGAACTTAAAAAGTTCGTTACTGAATTCTATGTCTGTCGGTCTGTCGGTCTGTCGGTCTGTCTGTCGCTGTCACAAAATTATGGATTTTTTAAAATTTTAAAATGGATTCTTATAGGAAATTTTACGGTGATTTCAAAATCGAAATCATAAAAGTTTCTATCTCGAATAGTTTTCGAGATATTCGACTTTGAATTTCGGGAAAATTTTTCGACATTACGATTTTAAATGTGATTCTTATATATATATATAATATATATATATATATATATATATATTTCCACTGAACAAATTATATCCCAAATTTCCTTTCAGATCCCCACTAACGATATATGGTCGCCCACTCCGTTTCTTGCCATGCGCATAGTCTTGCCTTTCGTTGAATTGTTTTACTCATTTCTTCGTCTTTCCATAACTCATAGCATTTTTACCGTACATTTCACTAATTGACAGATTTCACAATTCTTGTGTTCAGAATATAAATAACAGGGCGTATTTCACAGTCGACGTGTTTTTCAAGAGACTAGAACTACATAATATTATAAAGAAACACCGTAAACAACAATTACTTTTAACATAATGGCTTCTGTAGACATAAAGCAGCTCAACTACCATGCGCGATCAGATAACCGTAGTTCTCTAGCGGCTTTCTATAAAAATGGAACTTATTTTTTAAATACGCTACGTATTTATTTAAACCATTTAATCCTGAAACTATAAAAAAGAAGGCAAAATTCAAGAACACATTTAAGACCTTCTCAAAGTATGTCCACCAGCTCAAAATTTTAGAACTAATTTTATGAGAACCACAATTATGTCAGCAGCAAACTTTTTTTATAATTTATTATAAATTTACAATCTATTCAATTAATGTATAGAGTAATAAGTAAGTAGGTTAGTAAATTGGAAAATGGCTTAAGTTGGGCTCCATCCATTGATGGGTCACCAGGATTTATTTAGTCGTATCTTCAGGCCATTGACATTTTAGTCTTCTGCGAACTACTCGTTGGTTGTAGAACACGGCTTTAAATTGGTTGTTGTGGTGTAGAGTGCGGTCACGGCTATTTCTGGCTGTAGTTCTAATTACTTCGTTGACGTAAGGAATACCTAGGTCATTGTAGAGTGTCTGGTTGCTGATTAACCACTCTGCATTCGCTTCTTTCGTAACATTCGTAACGTCTTTGATTGGAATATTTGTAATATAATAATAATTTTGGCGTTTGAAGGCTTGCTACAACCCCATAGCTAAACCCACGCGTTTTAGGATGGTTTTATATAGTAGGAGTTTGCGGTTTAATGATAACTGAGATTTTCGTCCGATTAGCTAGTACATCTTATTTACTTTTAAGTTGAGTTGCTGTCGTTTAACCTTAATATAAGCTTTCCAGTTTAACTTCTCATTTAAGTGAATCCCAAGATATTTAACTTCATTTTTGGTGTTGGTGTGTTATAAATGGCAACTTGGGGACAGCCAATTTGTCTTGTAGCAAAAGTTATTGGTATAAATTTATCTCCGTTGACTTTTATTCTCCATTAGTTTAGTCATGTTTGCAAAAGATTTAGATCTATTTGGAGTTTTTCGAATGCTCGGATAGGACATGAATCTAATGACATTATGGCTATGTCATCGGCGAAGGTGGCAATTAGTGTGTTGTTTGTGGTTGGGACGTCTGATGTAAATAGAAAGTATATGAAGGGTCCAAGAACGCTGCCTTATGGAATTCCGGCATTAATAGTATATTATGGATAAATAATGTTCCAATTTAATTTTAAACTGTTTTTCGTTTAGGTCAGATTTTAGTAATAAATAAATTAAATAAGGTAACTTTTTTTATTTTGTACAGCAACCCGAAGTGCCGAACATTATCAAATGCCTGTTGGATATCCAAAAACACAGAAGCACACACTCGCTTTCCCTCTAGACTGTTTCTGGAGTGGTTTACAATTCTGTCAGGTTGTTGGATAGTAAAAACCAAACTGATGTAATAGGATTAAATCGTTAATTGGTGTTGTTTCCTCAATTAGCAAAAGCCGTTCAAATATTTTAGAAAGTAATGGCAGAAGACTAATTGGTCTGTGTGAACTGGTTTATTGCAGTGGATTTCTAGGCTTTGGCTCCATAATAATTTGTGCATATATCCACTGAAATGGTAAATGTGACATAGTGAGCATACGATTGAATATAGAAGTAATTAGTGCTATTGCTTTTCTTGGTAGTTGTTTAAGTACTTTACCAACTTTGAGATTATATCCTGGTGTTTATATACATTTGTTAACTTTATTTTCCGGCGAACCTTGGCAAGAGTTACTGGTTTTGAAGGCAGCGATAGTTGGCCAAGTGAGTTGAGAAATTCCTCTACTTCTTCGTCAGTATTTAGGTTATATGGTGGGAGTGGTGTAAAGACTTAGGCAAAGTGTTCACCAAGGATATTTACTTTTTCAGCATTACTACAGGCCCAACTTGTATCAGGTTTTCTTAAAAGTGGAACTGCCAATGTAAGGCTTTTGAATTTTTTTGTGACCTTTCAGATGGTTTGGTCTTCTGACGATGGTAATGTAGTAACTAAATGTTTCGTTCCGATTTTATTGTATTGTATTGTGGAGTCTGTTGAAAATGGTTTTGTCTAATGGGTTTCTTGACTTTTACTATTTGTTTCGGGCTCTATGTTTTTCTATAGTTAATTACTTTGTATGAAGTGGTATATTAAGACCTTTTGGTGGCAAATTTTGTTTTGCTGTAGTGGCCTGCCAAACTGCTTCTTGAATGAGTTTGGTTACGTATTCTAGTGTTATCTATTTCATTTGGATTATACATTTTGTGGTTTAATTTGATATTATTGTTAATATTGTATTGGAAGTAATCCCAGTTAGTTTTTCTAGTACAAATTTTTGTTAGAGGATTTCTTTTTGTTATTATGCTAGTGCTCAGAGTGATTATAATTGGGCTATGATCTGAGTTTAGATCTGCACAACTTTCTATTTTACTATACATACTAGAAATTCCTTTTGTAATTGCGAAGTTTAGCAGATCGGGAAGTTTGTTTAAGTTTGTCGCCCAGTAAGTTAGCTCGCCGATAGACAAGTGCTGCAAAAAGTTTTGCTGGATTATTTAAAGTTAGTTACGTTCTTTCATAGCAATAGCTTTCTGCAATAGGACTTGAAGTGACCGTAGTGTTGGCAGCGCGTACACTGAATTATATTATTTTTGATTAGCAGTGCTTCAATTATTATTTTACTTCTTTGCAAGAATTCGACAGCAAAAATTTCTTTGTTATTTGATCTGGGCTCAAGATCGACAAAAAGTGTAGGCAAGGGGTCCTTACTTACTCTATTTTTTTTATGTTAATAACATTTTTTACTGGGTGTCTTAGTTCCTCTAGTTCATCCTTAATATTTTGGGTAGAAACTAAATGGTGTAGGTCTCGAGTTACAACTCTGTACGCTCTTTCTTATTTAATTTGGTACGTGTGATGGATTATACCTTCTTCGCACAAATGTTTAATCAGTTTTCTCTAGGCATCGATGGAAAATGTATTTATTTTGACCATATTGTTTGCTAGTATTAAGTAATATCTTTCATCTTTGATAACTTTAGCAAGGCTATCAGTGATGGCTAGAAAGTTATTGACTCCATGAATACGTATATAGTGTATTATTATTGGTATAGTTTTTACTTGAATCGTTGGTGGATTCTGTCTTAGAAAGAGGGTGGAATCTGTTAGATGTGTTAATTTGTGATGTGTTTTAGTTTCATTTTTTTGGCAACAATGTGCCAGGGATGTTTGTTAACCATTTTACCATAACATGCGGTTATTGTTTTATCGTCACTGTGAATTATATTTTATTCTGTATTATTGTTGTACTTTGTTTGTTTAGCGTGCTGAGATAGGGTCTGGTAATTGTTATTAAAGTTTGACGTGATTGGGGCTGGGATTCGGGAAGGTTATTGATGCGTTGGAAGCATGTGAAATTGATTTTGGTACATTTGCATTAGTTGGAAATGTGGAATTTGACTTGTCTGATTTCCATAGATTGGCTGTGATTGTGTTTGATTTTGCATCGTGAACACTGGCTGCGAATCATTATAGTTATTTGGAAAATTATTGGATGTCCCGGGTAACACCCCGGCAGGGGTTTATTTTACTGCATAGATAGATAAGTTTGTTTATGCAGTGTGCACTTGCTGTTTACTACGATATAAATTAATCCGATTTAAAATATTATAGTTGTTAACAAACACGCGCTTACCTCCCAGCCAACTCTCAGAGATAGAAGAACGGTAGTCGGCACAAACTTAATAAAAGTAATAAATTTGAAATTAAATTAATAAATAAATGGATAAATAAATTCGCCTGACCTTAAGCAAGACTGCGGCTCCACCGTTGCAATAGCACAGGTATTCAGGATAGCTCGGCACGCACGGTCGCTCGGCTTGAAGGTGCGGACCGAACAAACATAATATACTAAAAATGTATGCATTCTTTTAAATTTATACTCGAGTTGACAAAAATAATTCTTTCCAAATAATAAAACTGTTCTCCTGATTTTTTTCACATTATTTTAAATAGAAAACTACTATTCATTTTATAGAACTATTTGTTTAACTTTTTGTTTTAGAATAATACAAAGTTATTGAAAATAATGAGAATGATTAAAAAAATAATTTTTTAATTGTTAGACTTTTTAGTACAATTTTGTAATACCACATTATTTTGAAGTACCAGAACAGTGCTCTGTAAAATACATAAAATATTATTTAAACAAAAACTTGTACATATATATTTTTTGTGAAGTTGCATTTGTTGAAAATAAATTTATTTTGAGAACTTATTATGATAATTTCTATCATAAAAATATTTTTTAAAAATGGTTGCAATTATATTAAAAATTTCTATAAAGTTTGCCGTTTTTTAAATTAATGTTCCTTGCTATTTGCCGGTGTGTGATTAAAAAAGGAGAATTTTAGTTAAAAATCTGGTGTGAACATCACACGACTTTCCTTAACCTATTATTATATATTATACCGGGTCCATCGTCTCGGCCTTGAGCTGCTCTCGTCCCAGAACTTGTTATTTAAAAAAAAGGACGAGGCGCGAGTCCAACACTCGAAAGCTGATTAAAATGAACAGTACAAGACAATAATTGACTAGTACTTAAAATTTTGCTACGTCACTGGAGGTAACCCTGCGAGCTCGGCCGCACAGCCTTCCCCATTATCGCCTACGTGCTCCCTCTTAGCGGCCAAGCGCTCCCCCCCGTTCCCGCAGTCGGCCAGAAAGCTCTCCGAGCGCGCTGTGATTGGTCAGTTTAATTAATTTTTAATCGGCTGTAACTTATTTATTTAACCTCGGATCAAAAAATTTCATTGTAATTTTTTGTTCGTCTCGGTCCGATCTATCCGGTAATATAAATTTCCCGAAACATTTTATGAACACCCGGTATATTAAAAATCCTGAGCTTTAATTTTTTTTGAGTTCCTATTTTACCAACTTTTATTTTAAATTCATGTTTATCTCACGATAACAAATCATTTTTATTCTCATAAATTTTTTGTATCTTTAACCGTTTAGGTTCGCGACCACTTTAAGACCGATTTTGCGACATTGCGACCAAACGGCTCAGCCGATTTTTACCAAAGGCTTCGCACTGCGTCCCCTACCTACAAGTAACTTGCATACCAAATTTCAAGTCTCTAGCTGTTACGGTTCTCGAGATATCCTGTTTACTGACAGACTGACAGACACACACACACGAACCAATGGCTAAAACCAACTTTTTTGGTGTCCTGGGTAGGTCAAATTTCCGCCGATTACATTACTTTCCTTATTATAATAATAATAATAGTTCCCCGTAACAGGCCTTGAAGTCCTTTTCCTTATTATAGGATAAGGAAAGTAAAAATTAAAAATATTATTCCGAGTTTGTTATATTATTAGTCTGATTATGTAAAACAATGGCTCGTTATATCTAATATTTATATTTTTAGATAATTTACCATTACAAAATTATTATTGGCAGCTGGTATATGTGGTACAACTAAATGTAAACAAAGAAAAACAAGTGATAAATCAGAAGCAAAAAAATTTCTTCTTTATACATTTTTTTATTATAAATAAAATTATATAAGAAATTTTAAAATATCTGCTTCTATATTGCAACTCATTCGATCCTTTCATCATTATTTAGAAAGAAATATTTCGAAACTTTTAAGTTCAGATAGGAAATTGATTCCTATATTAGTTTATATCAAAATAATAACCAATTAAAAATTTTGAAAATAAAAAAAATGTTTAATAAATTGTCTTTATCAACCTTAGAAATAAAAAAGTGATTTAATGTTCCTTTTTTTTAGGCTTTAACACTGACTGTTTTATTCATTTTTTTAATGGATAGAAAGACATGTTGCCAAATCCCCCCCAAAAAGGGAAGCCTATGCTCAATACTGGGCGCTACAAGGCTGAAGAAGAAAGAAGACATGTATTTCTTTATTGTTATTCTACGATTTTGTTAAGTTATTATTTATTTCATATTGTATAAACATCTAAATGATGTTCTTATATCTTCGTTTTATTTATTTACCGTAAAAATGTGCATGTGCTAACAGTACGGCATGTACTGATTTCAACGTAACATCCTGTTAACTTTAGGATTATACAAGGAATTTATTTAACGAATAATATATACAGATAAATGGCGACTATAACATATGCTCTAAAAATTACTTGTACACCAATATTAGTTAACAGAAAATTAATAGCACCAAATAAACTTGAATTTCTATTTACATATGTTCATGTTACAATTAAAAAAAGTAAACCTTAAATTACAATAATTATGAAAGAGCATTGTATAAATTTATTCAACCACTGAACATACAGACTACAACTTCAAAAACTGCAATTAACTCAAATATTGTAAATTATCCTTGCTTAGTTTTGAACAACTTTTTATATAAGTATTAATCATTAAGGAATTAGTTTTAGCAAGCATTACCACTGTAGCATTAAGACTTATTTTAATTATCTTCTGTTCATTATAGACCTTTCGCTATATTTTCTCTATTTAAAACTTCTTCTAAATCTACTTCTAAAAGTAAATTGAGAAAGAACTTCTCGCTTGAATATAATATTAAGCTTTATTAATTCCACTTTTTCTTATAATACTTATAACTGCTTACGTAAATTACAGTTTACACATATCAATCATGTGTCCCTAATCGCAAAATGCGGTAAAATTATGCATATCTCTTTACTGTACTTTGGGCCCTCTATTCATTTAATTAAGGGTCGTTTTAATTATTACATATGAGGGGTTGTCCGCAAAAAGCTATTCTTGGCGTCCTAGGCGTCACCCGCCTTCCCTTAAATTTTTGCAAGATAGGAACGTAGAACAATTTATATACAAATGTTAATAGTGGGATAAGTCAGTATAGTGATCTTACGATAGTAAGATATGCAAAACGATCCTGAAGACAGGCAAGCAAACGTACGTTCAGAACTTACCCACGTCACATTTTTTCACAGTCTTTAGAGTTTAGCCAGCTCCAACTTGACATATCTCTATTTTACTTTAGCTCAGCATAAATTTCACCACAATAATATACAACCAATAATTGAAATCCTTATATTTGACACAATGTTCTATTAGTATTATGTTTACTATGTTTACAAATTTTCGCATATCGAATTTTGTACTTAATATATATAATAATGTAATAAAATCTTTAAAGCGCCGAGCGGACGTCCCGGTCCTCCGGCCGTGTGAAAAACATTAGTTGTTAGAATAATGCGTTCGAGCTATGACTTATGTTGTTAATAATTTCTCTGAAATAGGACAAGAACAGTTTTCTAATTGTAAATTTATTAAATATGAATATACACACAAATATTGTCAGAAATCTAAATCAACAAAGTTTTGTGAGTAGATATTTTTAAATTGTTTTTAAAATATAAAGTTATTTGTCTCAAATCATTTTGAAAATAGGGTTTTCTAGGCTTTTCAAAAAAATTTTTGAATTAAAAATTACGTATTACACCATATTTATTTCAGCCAAGAAAATAAGAACAATTAAATGTTTCTATTCGAAAGTGCAGCGGATTACTTAGTTTTACAATAAACGTTAAAGAATTTTTTGATTGATGGGCGGAATGACTTGATGTGCAGAACTATCTCACTTCTAGGTTGCTGTAAACAAGTCTTGAGCATCACCATAACCAAAAGTTTATTTTCAAGCATGTTATTTGTGGTAGGTCCTAATTTTTAAAACAAGCATTATATTATTTCTTCCTGCTACATGGAGAATGCTTTAGACATTGACTGAATTATAATCTACTGGAAACACTCGTTGCACCAAATTTAGCTTTCATTCAGAGTTAAATGCAGATGTTCAATTTTCATAACCAATAATGTTCTGAATTGCTTTAGACCTTCTTTCACTATAAATGGTGTTCAATAAAAAACACCAAATTTTAATCGAGTAGTATTTCTTTGTTTTAAAGTTGGCAAGCCTATTATTGTCTTTTTTGTTATCTGTTATTGTTCTAATTAATTTAGCGTAGATTGATTTTTCGTATATCAGTTTGTTTTGATTCGTTTTGTCAAGAAATAGGAAACTACTCCTATCGGCAATGAAGAACGTTAGCGTAACGTTATATCCAATCGGTTGTGGAGACGCCTTCGTCACCCAACAAAAAATTCCTGCAAAAGTGATTTCTTTGCACGTTGACCAGGAATGATCAGCAAGGTCCTGCTCTCTGACACCCTTACTTCTTTATATTGGGCTTTGTGAAATCATAGATGTACGCTAACAAACTGTGCCTAATTTTGAAACTGAAAGCGGACCCAGAGATATGAATTTTTGAAAATTGAAAATTACCCTTATTTTACTGTTTTTAAAAAATCCATATCTCGGGAAGTTTGGGTCCAATCGGGATCAAATAGGACGCATTCTTTTCGTCTGTGAGTCTACTTTCATGCCATCTGGGTCCGGTCTATTTGTACGTGCCTCTCTTTACTTGGCAGCTTGAAATTCGAGAACATAAAAACAGCAAATTCTTTCATCTTGAAAATGGACCCAGATTACAGCAACAGCGCGAAAACATTTTAGACGTAATAGGCATAAAAGTAGGCTCATAGACGAAAAAAATGCGTCCTAGTTGAGCCCGATTGGACCCAAACTTCCTCAGATACGAATTTTTAAAAATGGCATTTCCGCGAAATTCGAGTTTTTCCGGTTTTCTAAGTGTCACCAATTGCGCCTGACCGATTCAAATACTTTGAAAAGTGGCGAAATTGCTGTTTTACTAGAATACAATGATTTCTTAATGGTTTTATCCTTGGCTCGAACTTGTAGCATGCGCGATCGCCACTACACAGATTGTTCTTTTCGAAGGGAAAATAGACGGAAATTGTGGGAATTTCTGAATTATACGGCGAGTCAGGAGCTCAAGAAGGGTGGGAAAATGGTCAAAGTAAAAAAAAACAGTCGATTTTGTATTTTCCAAGATAAACCGTATTTTTTATTATTTTTGCTTGATAAATACACTGTAGATTATTAAGTTCCTCCCCTAAATTTACCTACATTTTATTACATACATATGAAAGTTCTCACAATTCTGATTAACATTATCTTGAAATATCGTACAAATGTCAACAAAATAAGTCCATTATTCATCTCGTTTTCTTTTTTTATTTGCCTTATCCAAAATCTTAACAATTTTTACTTTCTCATCAAAAGACGTTTGTTTTAAACGTATACTTTCACCATCGACTGGGATGATGCAATGAAGACTTCTTGTACCCTCAACTGCCCTTGCACTATTAAATCTTCGATTTAATTTTTTTATGTTGTTGAACCTTCACATCTGGTACCCATAGACATCTGTGTGAATAATGATTATAATTTTAATTATTGTTACATTCATTTAATTTTTTACTACTAACCTTATGCTTTTTATATTTTGTTCTGCAAATTTATTCATTTCTTCAACATTTACTATTTGATGCTCAGCTCCTGAACTCAGACAATGATTGTCCTCTTAACCACACCCCCTACAACATCACATGAGCTTTTTCCATGGCTGGTTGCAAAAAAATTGTAGGATTCTATTTTGATTACGGAGTCATTCTCGTCCAGGCATATACAGGCAAAGTTGTTCCTGGAACAGAGAAATCGATTAACAAGAAAATTTCAAATTCAATATATTGATGGCAGAAGAATCTTACTTATTTTTGTACTGTGTAGGAGTGCCATCTGAAAAGTATCGTATCTTCTGTATCCATGGGTATTCAACTTTGATAATTTTTAAAAACTCATCTTGGAATGCATGCACTGCATAGCCCAATGATCCTTGCTGTTGTTGCTAATACAAAAACTCTTTTCTTGCAATTGATTATCATCTTTATTTTTAAAATGCATTACAAAGGGATGAATTGTCGCTTGATTATTATTATAGTAGAATGCCTGAATAGAATTCTGAATCACAAAAGAATAATTTTCGGAGAAATCCATAAGAACTATACAGGTGTCCCATTGCAACTCATTATTGCTGGTAAGGAGATAATTTTTTTGGGTCTGGGCAACAAAATGGTGACTGGTTATATTCCACAAATCCTCTAGCAAATTTGTCTTCAATTTGGCTGTTTTCTCACACATTGTAATGAGAGAAGCTCGCGTATCTTGATCTTGATCTCTGTTCTGTCCCAGGAAATCTCAAAATCATCCAGCACTTGCGTAATTCCGAGAATCCCTGGACATTCACCGCATCGATGGAGCATACAGTCTATGTTATCTGAATCGCAAGTTGCAGCTGCTATCAAATCACTATAATTGATTCTTTTATTCAGAGCGAGAAGCTTGAGCTTAATGTTTTCGTGTTCGACACAGACACAAATGTTGTGGGAGCCTGAATCTCCAGCATAAATACATTCTTCAGGTACCAAACTCGCAAAGTGAGAAAATTTTGTAACGTTTTCATCCCCTTTATAATCTTGCAGAAAGAGTGTAAATCTCGTAATGTGTAGAGAAGCAGACGCTTTTGTTTTACTATTTCGACCATCGACCCCGTTTCATCTCGAGCCTTCCTTATCAAATTCTGTTTCTTCCCTGGGCATATGCATAAATTTTTGGGTTCCAGAATATAACTCTCTATAATTTTTTCCATTGCTTGAGAATTTTAGAATTTTTTTTCTCGGTGGATTTTCTAATTCAGCTGTAGACATGAAAATGTGGAATTAAACCATTTTTCTAGACAATAATCTTACAACTTTCATCATGAAGAACTTACCATTTTTCTGCAGCTTCCGTACTTTATTGAACATATACGAATTACATTTAAAGTACTTTTGACATAAATCGAAACTCCAGTTCCTTGGAACAAGTAAAAGAAGAGATATCTTGTCGGAGATTGTTGAACTGCTGTCGAATTTTCTTTGCATTTCTGTCAAAAGTTGATGGAGAGATCGAGATTAAAAGCATCTTTTATTTGACGAATTAATGTTGCCTGAACATCAGTAAAACATCGACCACTAGTTTTTTTTCTGGGCAAAGAAACCCGTGATAATTCAAGATCAGGCATTCCAAGTTCTCGACAAACGTTTCTGAGAGTCGATCGTCCCTGGCTACAAGTCAGAAATTCAGTACTACCTGAACTTTGCGATGAACTAGAAGGATAAGTCTCAAGATCGCTTATTCCTTTAATTAGAGTATCTACTCCACTCGCAACAGTCCTTCTTGGCCTTAAACGTTACACTTATACAACATAACCTTACAAGTAATTAGTCTTGTATGGTGATAACACAAGAAACTGAGAAAATGAAAACTGAGGAATGGCCATCCATTCCCAGTAGAAGACTTATTCTAGATTGGAAATACGAATATCGTAGTATTCTGAAGCTGTTTGAATGAACTCGCAAAACTAAGCCGACGTGATAATTGAAAAACTTCAGAATTCGAATTTCACCCAATTTAGCAGACGGACTTACACTGGCTGTTAGCGGGAGTAATATGTGCGACTAGCAGAGCGTAATTGTTTCAAAAAATTACTACAGTAAACAATGGTTTAAGGTGCCGAAAGATTATTAAAATCAGGTTCTATCACCGTTTAATCTGTCAAAAGAGTATTTTGCACTGACTTCGACCTTTTTCAACCCCTGACTCGCCGTATAATTCAGAAATTCCCACAATTTCCGTCTATTTTCCCTTCGAAAAGAACAATCTGCGTAGTGGCGATCGCGCATGCTACAAGTTCGGGCCAAGGATAAAACCATTAAGAAATCATTGTATTCTAGTAACAACAATTCCACTTTTAAGTATTTGAATCGGTCAGGCGATTGGTGACACTTAGAAAACCGGAAAAAACTCGGTTTCGCGGAAATGCCATTTTTTAAAAATTCGTATCTGAGGAAATTTGGGTCCAATCGGGCTCAACTAGGACGCATTTTTTTCGTTTATGAGCCTACTTTTATGCCTATTACGTCTAAAATGTTTTCGCGCTGTTGCTGTAATCTGGGTCCATTTTCAAGATGAAAGAATTTGCTGTTTTTATGTTCTCGAATTTCAAACTGCCAAGTAAAGAGAGGCACGTACAAATAGACCGGACCCAAATGGCATGAAAGTAGACTCACAGACGAAAAGAATGCGTCCTATTTGAGCCCGATTGGACCCAAACTTCCCGAGATATGGATTTTTTAAAACAGCAAAATAAGGGTAATTCTCAATTTTCAAAAACTCATATCTCTGAATCCGGAGGGGGTGGAGGGCTAAAAATTGGAAGATTTTATTTTTTAACTACCTACTTTTAGCTCCTAAAATTTGAACGGCTCATATATATATATAGAGTGTGTGTGTGTGCGCGCGCGTGCGTGCGTACGCGCGACTAAAGGCATCGGGCCAGACATCTATGAGAGAGTTATCAGTAATTTTGAGGTACGCGTAAATGTATGAAGACCATGTGCGGTTGGATATATACCTTCATTGTGTTTCACACACAAATGAGAAATTTTCATGATTACAATAAAAAAAAAATTATATTACATATAACCACTTTTATGAAAAGTTGACTAATGTAATGAGTCTTCAAATTAGGCACTTTTATGGAACACTCTTTGTTTCTTAAGTTTCCTAACACCTTTCCATGCGCAGTTTCTGATATATGGGGTTATCCACTAGTAACAGGATTTTATTGCACCTTAACGGTTATGTAAATTCTGCTAATGTTTAAACACCTTGGGGTGCTATTAATAATTCTAGTTCCCACGTAATTATTTTCAAGGCATTTTTGTTTCGATAGCTGTTGAAATTGATGATTTTTTTTTAATTTTAAATTTATTACAATGGTTATAAGCAATCTTGTGATAGAGAGTTTGATAATCAAACATATCATATAATGATGCAACGCTTATAGGGGTTTTAAAATTATAATAAATTATAATGTTTACTTGTTAAATTAATTTTTGCTTACTCTTTGAAATTAGGTTTATTTATTAATATTTATTTATTTATTAAAAGTGCATTTAAACTGTTCAAATAGACAACAAATGTTTATATTGAAGCATGTTTTATTTCTTTAAATCACTTGATCTATTAGTTTACAAAAATATTCTATACCACTTGCATACGATTTGTTACTAGAAATATCATGTAACATAAATTAATTTTTCTAGGAACTATCTAGAACACAAAAGTTGCGATTCCTAGACGAGGTAGCGTCTGTAAATGCAGAATCGCACAGGTTAGTAACTGAAGAAAATGTAGACACAATACTAGTTCTGTCGCATTGTGGCTATGAAGCAGACAAAGTCATCGCCCGAAACGCAGCCCCAAAAATCGGAATTATAGTGGGTAGCCATTCCCATACCTTTTTATATAGCGGTACATAATTATTATTTAGACAATTAAACTTCTAAATTATCTGAATGCTGTTCAGGCGTAACTCTACCTGGCCCCGAAGTACCAGAAGGACCTTACCCTACCGTTATAAGCTCACCAAGATGGAAGAAAAATTTTAATCGTCCAGGCTTCGGCTTACGGCAAATACCTGGGCAACATTACTGTGAATTATGACAAAAACGGCGACGTGCTTGGTTGGTCCGGTGCGCCTATATACTTAAACAGCGACGTGGCCCAAGGTTAGCAACACTTCTTTTAAAAATGTTCAAATAATTAAGTCGACTAGCTGTAAAATGTCGTGAGGTTATGTTTTTATTACGTTGCGGTTTAATCATTGTATTGCCGCAGATGTTTATGTGAATCAAGAACTTGAGGTATGGAAACAAGAACTCGTCACGCAGCAAAAACGATTGCTAGGTTACAGCAACGTTATATTGCAACACGATAACTGTCGCTATCAAGAATGCACCTTGGGCAACTTTTTAACTGATGCGATGATTGACAGCGTAAGCGCTTCACAAAAGGAAACTTTATTTCTATATCAATACTTTTCTAGTTTTCAAATACAAAAGAAGAAACTGCATGGACTTATGCTGCTATAGCTGTTACAAATTCTGGCGGACTCAGAAATTCTATTTATAAAGGCAGTGAGTGCACAAACAAAGTATCTGTTTGCAACAGGAATTAATAATGAGTTTAAATTTAAATCTAGAAATATCGTTTGGAGATGCGTCTCTTTCGGTGCCATTTCGCAATACACTGGAGGTTATAGAAATATCAGGAAAATATCTACAAGAGTTTCTGGAGCGCGCTGCAGGTCATCATAATAACACGTCCAGTTTTAAAATAAACTTAATGCCTGTGTCAGGTATGACTCGCCTACAAAGATTTTGTAGTAGTATCTGTAAAAAATGTTTATTTGATTTAGGGGTTCATATTGTATACAACATATCGAAATCAATCGGATCCAGAGTTCAATCCTTAAAAGTTCGTTGTAGGAAATGTCTCATACCGCGTTACGAACAAATAAAGGAAAATCAATTCTATAGAGTTGTTACTAACAGCTTTCTTGCAGCTGGAGGAGATGGACACACAATTTTAGTAAACAAGGCAAGAAAACTCCGAAGTGGCCCGATGGACATAGATGCTGTAATTAGTTATATCCAGAAACAATCTCCAATTATTCAAGAAATTCAAGGAAGAATCAAGATCGTTTCATAAGTATTATTGTTATCTATTGCATTATTATATATACTTAAATATAATTGATATAAACACAAATATATAAATATTAGAAAGCAATGAGTGTCAATCATTATATTATGTATATAAACAAATATACATATATACACTTACATGCGCGCACAAACACATGTATGCACTCACTCACACACACACTTAATATCTCTTGAACAGTAATGACGTGTTTAGGCGCCGCAAAATATTAGTATAACCCATAGATATTGTGCTTTGCACCTGCAATATTTTATTTTAATTATTATAAATTGTATCACAAACTTTGAAAAGTAATAGAATTTTGCGAATATGCGTGTATTGTTACAGAATAACTAGAATCGATATCATTTGGTCAACTGCTGATGTATAAATCTCGGACAGTTCAACCTAGAATTGAATTAAAACTGGTATTTATATCTTCTATTGGTTAGGTCATATTTCCTGTGTCTTAGGTCAAATTTTAAATTTTCCAGCAAATAAATGATATACCTATGCTATCTATATCATAGTATAATTCAACTCACATATCTTTATTAAATGACAAAAGATAAGTTTTTTTGAATTAGTTTTTATGAGCAATCAGAATGCATACAATATTCTATGGGCTAATTTTATGTACAAACGATAACAAAGGTTATGAGAGGAAGGCATCCAGTGAGGCCACCCCTAATTTAATCTCTTAAGTCTATTGGCCACTTCCTTTTCAATCTTCTATATTGAGGTGCTTCAGCTAGCGAAGGCATTGTTACGTTTGGATGATTTGCTAGGGGGTCGTGATGCTTCATTGCTCTTGCTTTTATTATATCCTGTACGTATGGCACATTGAAGTCAGTGTGAAGAGTTACGTTTGACACATACCACGGAGCATTAGCTAGCATTCTAAGTGTTTTAGACTGGAAGCGTTGTATTATGTTTAAGGTTGAGTTACTAGCGCATCCCCAAAGTTCTCAGTTATATAACCAGATGGGACGAATGATACTCTTGTAGAATAGTAGTTTATTATCTAATGTAAGGGATGAATTTTTGCCAACGAGCTAATACAATTTTTTACAACGTAGATTCATTTCTTTACGTTTTTTACTGACATGTATTTTTCATGTCAAACGTCGATCGAGATGTAAACCTAAGTATTTCACTACATCTGTCTGCGGAATAGGTATGTTGTTTAGTAGGATCGGTGGACATGTTGAATGTTTGGTGGTGAATGTAACATGAGCAGATTCGGATTCATTTACTTTCACTTTCCACTTTTCCATCCATGTTTCTAGTAAGTTAAGATGTTCTTGTAATAGTTGTGACGCAATAGCTGGATTCTCGTAGCATGAGAGCATTGAAGTATCGTCGGCGAAGGTTCCAAGTTGGGTTTGCGTTGTGGTCGCTAAATCGTAGGTGTACAGAAGACGTAGTATCGGACCGAGAACGCTGCCTTGGGGGACACCTGCTTTTATTTCTTTAATCTGAGATGTTTCACTACCTACTTTAGTTTGAAAGTAGCGATGTGTTAGATACGATTGTAGAAGTAAGCAATAACTATGTGGTAGTAATTTCTTAATTTTATAAAAGAGCCCTCTGTGCCACACTTTATTGAATGCACAACTTACGTCCAGAAATACTCCACTACAAAACTTCGTGTCGTCAAATTCCGAGCTTATTGTACTGATCAATCGCTGGCATTGTTGTATTGTGGAATGCTTGATGCGATAGCCAAACTGATGAGTTGGTAGCCATTCTTCCTGAAGTTCACTTTCGTTTATGCGTTTTAGTATTAACCTTTCCAGCAGCTTAGAAATTATCGGGAGCAGGCTGATGGGACGGTAGGATTTAATTTGGTCAGTAGGTTTATCTGGTTTTGGAATTAGTATAATGTGTGCAAACTTTAGCACTAATGGCCAGTAAGCGAGTAGTAGGATTCCATTGAACAGGATTTGTATAAATAGATGACCTTTCTCTGGTAGATGTTTTAGAACAATTCCCGTTACAAGGTCATAGCCTGGTGACTTGTTGTTGTTTAATAGTCTGATCTGGGTTTCAATGTTCTGTAGTGTGAAACTACGTATGGGAAGCGATATTTGTAAGGGTGTTGCTAGGTAGTTTTCTATTTATTCATCAGGCTCATGAGAGTTAGGTTGAAAAGTGGTTTGTAAGTGTTCCGCAAATGCCTTAGCTTTTTCTTTGTGGGACTTGCTCCAGGGTCCCACTTCATCTCGTAGGGGCGGTACGTGTCCCTTGGATCGTTTAATTCCCTTGGTTGCTCTCAAAATTGTGAGGTCATATACAGATAGTGAGTTAGTATAGTATTTAAAGGTTTCATTGCGGATTTCTTGCAGTCTACGTCTTAAATTATTGTTTAGTTGATTGAATCTGGTTTTATCAGCAACATTACGACTACGCTGCCATGTTGCTCTTGCGCTTCTTTTTTCTCTAACTAATTCCCTTATTTCAGTTGGAATATTTGGTGTATTGGATTTTAGATTATTAATTTGTGGTGTTGCATTCCATCCTGCTTGTGATAGTTGTGATTAAGTGATTGATTGCATATTCAAGGTATCGTTTGTTGTTAAGCATAGGTTTGTATCAAGAAATTTGTTAACATGAGCTTAGAACGCTTCCCAGTTGGTTCTTGCATTACTCAGGGTAGGTCTGGTTTCTACATACAGTATTGTTGAGCTCACAGTTGCTACTATTGGCGTACGATCAGAGGAGATATCATAGTTGGAGACAATGTCCATGTAATTTGAGGACATACCGTGGGTAATAAAGAGGTCTAACAAATCTGGAATTTTAGTGGGGTTCGTTGGCCAGTATGTTGGGCTACCCGTTGACAGAAAGCCATAGTTTTTATCTTCTAGAAGTTTGTACAGTTCTCGTCCTTTAGTCGTTGTCAGACGTGAGCCCCAATGTGTGTGTTTGGCGTTTTAATCTCTGCCGGTGAGAAACCTTGGCCCTAATAATTCGAAAAAGGGCTGTATCATTTGTTTGGTAATGTTATGACGAGGTGGACAATAAACACTGGCTATAACTAGGGGTACTGGCAGTTTCTCGACTTCTATCATGGTACCTTGAAAGTAGTCTGTGAAATAAGAAGGTAATTGATAATGTTTTATGGAACTACGAATTATTATGGCTGAACCACCGTGAGCAGTGCCGTCTGGATGTTCTGTATGATATACTGAGTATTGAGGTATTGTAAAATAAGTTCTGAGAAGAAATTTAGAGATCTTAAAACTTAAACCAACCTCGTAGTTAACAGTACTGTTAAAATAAAAATTAATTTTTTACGGGTATCATTTATGTGACCATTTTGGTCACCTAAGTAATACTAATAAAAAGTTAATATAATTTTCAAGGTACAAAAATGTTGTTTGCCGCAGTTATCACGTTAACCATAATAAAATTTACGGAAATATAATAAGAATTCTACATAATTAAATGGGAGATATATAACAAAAAATAATTGAAATAATTTGGTATCAAAATCTACAAAACTATAACATAATCGACAAAACAAAACCTGATATTGCTTTTCTTTGTAAACCTAGTATCTACAAAATATACCGATTAGGATTTATAGATTATAGTAAAATAGCAGTCAATGCTGCTTTTAAAAAATTGAGTTATACAGTACACAAATGTTAAAATTATAAACACTATAACAAGTTCTCATTGTCAGCAATTGATTAACTTCAACTTAGAATTCAAATTCACGTTCTATTAAATAATGTGTTTAAGCTTGTGTATGCTCGAATATGTATATCTCCCATTATCTGAAGCATACATTCATCCATCCATTTATACAAAGTGTGAATACGTCAAAATTAGGGCACCGAAAATTAAATATAATATTGTAATTATAGCAATTTATGAGGTGTCTATCTATAACATACTGTCCAGTCAGCGCAAAACTATCACTTTGTAAGGCCAAACTTGTCTAGACGAATTAGTTGCCGCCACGTCGTTGAATGAAGTGGAACACGCCAAACTGATTAGCCTGAAAATTCGTCAACTTGCTCGGAAAGCAAGTGTTCCTAATTCTACTGTCGGTTGTGTGCTAAAACAGTTCAGAGAACAACTTACTGTGGAAAGGAACTCGGGAAGTAAAGGTGAACCTGAAATAACAGATTACAAGTAGAATAGAGAGTCTTGAAGATTTTTAAAGACAATCCGAAGATTTCTTTGCAAGATGTGGCTAAGAAAGTCAAAATGTCGATGTCTTTTGCACAAACAGTAAAAGCAGGAGCCGGCCTGAAAAGTTTTAGGGCTTAAACAGCTCCTGATGGGGATGCAAAACAGAATCAAACATTACAGTCCCGTTCCCGTAAGTTGTAGGAACATCTATTGACACGATATCAGTGCGTGGTGATGGACGATGATATTGCTTAGCCAACTTCAATTATATTGCTGGGCATGAGGTGCTCCAGATAACTGCAAGAGAAAGGAAAAATCAAAATTCTGAAAGTAAACTCCATTTCTATTAAGGCATATGTAGTTGCAGTTTGAGGACTAGAGCTTTCATCACTACTGGGTCTATCAACTCAAACATCTATAAAAAACATTGTTACCGTTACATTCTATCTTATTACTTAGTCTTTCTTTACTACTTATTCTAAGTGTTACTTATATGCTCTTTATACGTCTGCTTATTCTACTTAGTTCTACTTAGCTTAAGTGCAATTTTTGTATTTTCGGCACTTCTACCTAGATAAAAACTGCCTTATTCTAAGTTGTAGTACTATATCGCCAACATTAGTATACCGCAGTCTTGGCCTTCCTATTTTTTTATCATACCTTCTATAATGGCTTTTCTCTTAGTACATGCACCATCAGTTTCTTCTTTACTTTATATTTTTCCATAAGGTTTTTCTCTCGTATTTTTGCTAGAACTCATTTGTTACTGACTCAGTCTACCCACATAATCTTTAGAATTCGTAGGACGCACCACATTTCAACAGCTTCTGATCTTCTCTTTTCTGCTTGGGGTACTATGTACTGAACCAGTACAGTGCTGTATTTTATATAAGTAGCTTTAAACATCTGTTGTTTAGTAAAAGTATGTTAGTAAATTTTTCTCTTGTTAAAAGTTGTTTTTGTCTGTTTAATTCTGTCTGTTATTTTCTGCCTTTTTCTTAATTTTTTGAACATCAAAAAATTATAACTTGTCCTAAGAAAACCGTTGCGTGTTGTTGCCTTGTTTTATCGTATACTTTAGTTTTTGATTTACTTATTTTTATGTGGTAGGCTTTTAGGTCCCTATTCTCTTCCAGAAGCCTATATTTCTCGTATTTGAGTAGCACTAGTATGTTGTTTTTATTTGTATTTTTGTTGCTACGTTTACTCTTTTTGTGAATAGATTTAACATATAAGCATTAAACAGCCGTGGTTACATACTACGGTCTTGTCAAACGCTTATCCTAATTTTGGATTCTTTCTGGATAGCATTTCGAAGAATTTTAACCATCTAACATTAGCGAAGGTTTTTTCATATGTATAAATACTATAAAAGTCTCCTTTACGTTTTCTAATTTTTTTTTTATATTAGTAAAAGTAGCGCTTCGCGAGTGCTTAAACTTTTCCTAAATCCAAATTGATCCGCAAAGTATTTTTTTATTTCTTTTTCTATTCTTCTAGAAACGTTTCTATTAAGTATTCTTACTATACGCAATACTAGGCTTATTGTTCTATAATCTTGACATTTCTTACATTTCTCTTCTTTTGGGATTAATATATTGATGTTTTTTTAAGCTATTTTTGTACTGTTCCTGTTCTATACTATTGCGGGATTAGTTTATAGAGAATAATATAATTTACCTTATCGATGTTTCTAATTACTTCCGCTGGCATGTGGTCTACACTTCAGGCTTTTCTATTTCTTATATTCGTAACTGAGATCTCTTATCTTATTTTGAAATGTTTGTATTTTTCTTGTTAGTGCTGGCTTAGCCTTTGTCATAGTGCCAGTTTTTATGTCTTTTATTGTATAATTCTTCTATATAACTTTTTCAAGTGTTGATTATTTTCTCGAATTTAATAATGATCTGATCTTCTCATTTTTCATCAATGATTGTCTCATCTTAGGTTTGCTGTAAAATGTTTTTATATTTTTATAGGTGATATCATATATTCTTTTGAAGTGTTGAATTTTATATTTTCGCATTTCTTTCCTATGTACCCCTCTTTTTGTCACACATAAATATTATATTTATTTATAATCTTGTACTGCTTATATATGTTGTTTTAGTGTTATTTTTGGTTTTCCGTAAAGAAAATAAAAAGGAAAAGCTTGTTTCGTTATTTATATGCAATAGTAACATATAATGGCATTTATTGTGTTTTTTATTCTACATCAACTATTATATATTAGTTGTAAAATTGAGTAACGGCCGATTATACTGATCAACACTACCAACAAGCAAATGACTCTTATAAAGAACCAAGCTCGTCCCAACAATCAAATCCTTCATATGGTAATACGCATCGTATTTTAACAAAGGATCTGCACATTTAAAGACGTGTAAAATTCTGTCGATTTAACTGAAGTTTTAAAGAACACAGCAGTTGGTGTGTATTTTTACAAAATCTTCATATTTAGCCAAAACTGCCGCATCTGGGACAGAAACAATCCACCTACTAATCACGGAAAAGCGGTGCATCCACAAAAATTCACCGTATTTTTTTGAGAATGAAGTTCTTCGCCGTTTCTGTCAATGATGTATGCTATCAGAAGATACTAAACAACTTTTTTTTCAATAAAACAAACTTTTTGAACTTGAATGTTATGTGATTTTAACAACATGTGGACATATGTTACACAACACGTAAAATACTCGTTTTACTTTAAATCAAATTTCTTAGTCATGTAATCTCGCAGAGGAATAACATCGATTGACCATGCGGTCTTGCGATCTAACCCTTTTAGAATTCCTGCTCTGGGGATATTTGAACGAAGGGGTTTGTCAACTAACCTGTCATGATTCCATTGTAATTGCTGAAATAAAACGGTATTTGTAACAAACCATTGTAGAAAATTTTGCTAAAAGATTATTGCACGCCAGTGAAATCATAGAGGGTATTTGGTCGACATCGTATTTCATATGTAATTGTTAATTATATGCTTTATGCTAACAGCAATAAAATTTGGATAATTACAATATTTCGTTTTATTCGTGAATAAATGATAGCCATTTTAGAAGAAAGAAAACGGAGAGGAGTAAAGTGGAATGGTAGATTGAATCATTCATGTTTGTATTTTCTTAATTTTTTTAGCGTAGTACTGGGTAGACTTTCTTTTATAATTCCTTATAAATTTAGTATACTCTGTAATTAATAAGATGGTTTCTATTTTTTCCTTTTCTTTTGGACATTTTTTTGGTGCTTGATTTTCTCTACATTTGACGCACGTATACTATTAATAAGAATAGTTTTTCATGTATTTGTATCTTTCGTACTTGGCGCAGTGCAAAATTTTTATTTCCACATAGCGTACTTTAACTATTACTGGACAGTTCTGAAGCAATTTGAATGATTTGTTGTTTTTCGTAATATAAAGACTAAGAAAATAATTTTCCTTGACGTCAATAATTACGTTCCTCTTTACTATTGTCACTCACAGTTTGCTATTCACAATCCTTCTACAGTGTAGGTGGCGATACTTGACCGTTTAAAATTTGTTGTTGTTGCTGTTGGTAATGTTGTTAATTTGGCTAAGCTTGAAGTAATACACATTACGAGGGTGGTCTCAGAAGTACCCGACCCAACAAAGAAAACACAAACATTTTGGAAAAAAAATATATATTTTTTAACATAATCTCCTTTCAGCTCTATACATTTTTCCCAGCGATGTTCAATAAGTTTGATATCCTTTTTATAATAAGAACTGTCCTGCTCCTCAAAATAACCATTAACTGCCGACATCACTTCTTCATAGTTGGAAAATCTTTGACCACTGATCCATTTTTCAAGTTTGGGAACAGAAACTAATCCGAGGAGGCTAAATCTGGCGAATAGGGTGCATGAGGTAGCAATTCAAATTTTAATTCATTAATTTTGGCCATTGCGATAACGGATTTGTGAGCTGGTGGATTGTCTTGATGAAATAACACTTTCTTCTTAGCCAAATTCGGCAGTTTTTGCTTGATTTCTTCGCTCAAACGTTGCAATAAGTTCGCATAATACTCGTCGTTGATAGTTTTTTCTTTTTCAAGACAGTCAATGAAAATTATCCCACGCGCATCCCAAAAAACCGACGCCATGACATTGCCTGCAGATGAAACGGTCTTCGCCTTCTTTGGAGCCGGTTCTCCCTTTTGAGTTCATTGTTTTGATTGTTCTTTTGTCTCGGGTGTGAAGTGATGGCCCATGTTTTATCCATGGTTATGAAACGGCGCAAAAATTCTGCTTTGTTGCTGTGAAACTTCGCTAAACATTCAATTGAAACATTTTCACGACACTGTTTTTGCTCGAGCGTGAGCAAACGCGACGCCCATCTTGCACACAGCTTTCTCATGTCCAAATTTTCAGATAATATGCGATGTACCGCACTTTTAAAATGCCTACTATGTCTGCTAGCTCGCGCACTCTCAGTCAACGATCATCCAGTACCGCTTTGTGGATTTTCTTCACTATTTCTGGAGTCGTCACCTCATTTCGTCGACCACTGCGATGCTCGTCTTGGCAGCTGGTACGGCCTCGTTTAAACTCTGCTACCCAATATTTTACTGTAGTAAACGAAGGAGCAGACTCACCCAGAGCAGAACCCAGTTCAGCTTTTATATTGGTTGGGCTGAGGCCTTTCAAATAAAAGTATTGTATCACATAACAATCACCAATTTTCTCCATTTTCACAAATTCACTGACAACGTTTACTATTGATGGCTGCCAAACATATACTACACAACGTGGCGTCTTCAAACTTGAAACATACTTTTTAGATTGTCTACTTTCTAATACAGTAATATTTTTCAAACAACTACCGCTATCTCTAGGTCAAGCCGGGTACTTATGGGATCACCCTCGTAATATGCATATCAATTGCTTTAATTTGTCGTGCATAAATCTCTTGTTAGTGGGTTTTTGGGTTCAAAAATTATTGTTATAATTAACTTGCATTTGTCAATATGGTACTTGCATGCTTGCAATATTTTGCGAAAATGCCGTATGGCTAATTAATATAATGATAGTAAAAATAAAATATAATCATAACTCGCTTTTTGCTCCAGCCGTGTGCAACAGATTTGTGGCCTTCACGTATTTGTTTTTGTCGCACTTGTATCACTGAAGCTTAAATTAGCGTAAGGTTATGTGGGACGTTATAACCGCAAATACAGTGCTCTCCGCGGTGAACAAACAAATGATATTTCCTATAAAGTGCGGGAAAATAAGTAAAGGGGAGGGAAATGAAGTGAAATTAAATTTTGTAAGAACGATATAATAAAAATAAAAAGTTAGACCTTAATCGATACCCAGAACAACGAAATATGAATACAAAGATAAGTGCGGTGAAAACAGACGGCCAACACAAAAATAGAAAAAAACGTTTCCAAATGTATAATTTGCACCCAATATGAAAAAAGCACAATCAATGAACATACCAACTAGAGAAGGGTGCAGATCAAAAATTAAGTTTAACAACAGTCATACATTAAAAGAAAGAAAGCGTTAAAATTTAAAAAAGGTGGAAGAGATAATGGTTTTTTGGAAAAGCAGATAACATAGGAAGTAAAGAAACAGAAGTACAAGAATGCGAAAAAGTAGAGGAAAAATATACAAAAGTAGTAGAAATGAATAAAGTAAAAAAATTATTGAAACAAATGAACAAGGAATTAAAACAAGAAAACCAAAAGAGTAAAGAAGAATTAAAAATAAAAACTATATACAGCCATGAGGAGTTTGCTCTTGCAAAACTGAAAAATAAAAATAACAAATTAATGAAACTAGTGCAGCACATAAACAACAAATTAGAACAAATTAAGAATGGGAGGAAAAAGATTAACCTAATAATAAAAAAATTGGAAATGGATAACGGTAACCCCGTAATCGTAAAAGAGGTAATGACCAAATTTACACAACTGAAACTGAAGATGGTTACAAAAATGAAGACCGTACATCAGCTAATCAGCTATATTATAAAAATGTAAACTACAGGGGATAAAATAAAAATATTAAAGAAGAAAAATGTACTAAAAGCCTTATTAACACAAGTGGTGTACACAGACAACGATATGACGAACAAAGAAAGAACAATACAGAAAAGACTAACAGATATTGCTGACAGGGAAAAAAAAGGAAAAAGAAAGTCAAACTAAGTTAAAAAAATAAACTTATAGAACGCATGCGTAGTAAAGAGTCAAATAAATAATAGAGGATCAGAAAAGGACACAGGGGAAAACAATAATAGTAATGAAAAGGGTAACAAAAAAGTTAATAAGGAAATGATTAGGATAAAAAAATGAAACATACAAAGAATGAACGATAAAGAGGTTGAGATAATATAAGAATTTAAGAAAGCAAAGTTAGAAATAATTATTTTAACTGACACAAAAAGAAATAAAGAGAAAAAACAATCTTGAAAAACCACAAAATAATTTACAGTGGCATAGAAAATGATCAAAGAGCAGAGGCAAAGTGCATGGAAAAGTTAATTGATGAAAAAAAATTAACAAGAAAATTATGAATACCAAGCTAAGGCTCGGCAAAAAACAGAATATGGATATAATTATGGTATATGGCCCTGAATAAATCAATACAGTAGTTGAGAAGAATTAATTTTCGAAAAACTTACAAGTGTATGACAAAGTAAACAATACAGTAATAATTATAGAAGATTGTAATGCTTGGGTAGGAGCTAAATTCAAAAGAACGTAAACCATAATAGGAAAATTTAAAGAAAAAACAAATAACCATGATGGATATAGATTGATAGACGTCTGCATACAAAATGAAGTGACAATAAATAACACATTTTTCCAACACAAAGATTGTTACAAATATACTAGAGGAGAATCAAGAATAAACTACATTAGAACTGAAAGAACTTAATAGAAAATTTATTATAAAGTGGGAGTATACAGAAGTGCTGAATTATTGACAGACTATTACCTGTTAATAGTAAAAATTAAAGAATCATATATCGGAAAAAGCAATAACGAAAAAACCCATACTCAAACCATAATTAAAATTATTAAGACATACAGACTGCAAGAAGGAGAAATAATAAAAAGGCATATATAACAAACTGGTTGTAGAAATGGTAAAGAAGAAAGGAAAAGAGGTGAGACAAGCAAACTTAGAAAATAAATGGAGAATGTTTAAAGGACCACGAAAGCATGTGGAAATACCGTAACGTGAGAACCGAGGAGGAAAACTAGTTAGTGGAATGAAAAACTTAAACAAAGCATCAAGGAAAAGAAAACAGCATGAAAGAGTGTCTGAAAAGGAAAATGCAAAGAAACTAGGAAATCAGTAAAGCCTAAAGTCAAAACAGCTAAAATAAAATTATGGAAAGACTTTAGAACAAAGATAGAGATGGATAGCAGAAGAAACCAAAATTTCTTTTATAGAATACTGAAAAGTATGAAAATTGCAGGCGAGAATACGAAGAAACAAATAAAAGATAAAGAAGGTAAAATACTCATGGAAACGAAAGTAATAATGGTGAGGTGGGGAAAGTATTTTTATAAAATGCTAAGTATCAAGGAAACAGAAAGTGAGGAGATAACCATCAAATTAGAAGAAACTGGTAACATACATCCAGGTAAAGTAAAAGAAGCAATAAAAAGGTTAAGGATTGGGAAAGTACCCGGTGTTGACAACATAAAAATGGAAATAATGAAGTATATGGGGAAAAGCAAATAAAGATTCTGCATACTAGTATAGATGAAGCATGGAATACAAAGGAAGTATCAAAAGAGTGAAAAACTTCAGTAATACTACCAACATTCATGAAAGCAGACAGAACAGAGTGCCAATTATAGATGAGTGACACTACTATTTCACTGCATGTAAAGTATATGAGACATTAATTGAGAAAAAATTATGAGAATTAACAGAAAGCACAATACACAAAACACAGAGCGGATTTAGGCTAAGCACACAAGATCATACATTCACAATAAGAAATCTAGTGGAAAAGTTTTTAAAGTACTATAAAGAAATATACATAGATCTCGAAAAGACGTTTGACAATGTACCTAGACAAAATGTATGGAGAATATTTAGAGAACTTAAAGTTAATAAAAGGAATTAAGCCACTATACAAGAAAATCAGTAACATAGTAAGGAAGCAAAGAACCTAGAATCTGAAAAATTTACACCCACAAGGGGAGTAAGACAAAGAGGAGTGCTTAGCGCACTAGTATTCTTACTTATCTATTCAATAATTAGGGAATGTAGCAGGCAAAGCATCAAAACAAATGTGGGATATAGAATAATGGAGAATATACAAATAAATGTGTGCATGTTTGCAGACGACATTGTATTAGTAGCAAGAAGGAAACTTACAACATAATATCAATATATGGAAGAATGATTTAGAAGAAAAAGGAATGAAGATTAACAATAACAAGACTAAAGTAGAAAGCTAAGGAAGAGAAAAAAATTAATACAAAAATAAAGTGTAATGCAATAGAGAAGTAGAAAACATAAAATATCTGGGAATAGTAATAGACAGAACGTGACAAATAGAATAAGATATAAATAATAGAATAATAACAAGAAGATTATATCATTCTATGAATAAGGGATTCATTGGAAAGAAAAAAATAAGCAACAACAGTGTACAGAACGATATTCTCATGTATAAAAGTAAATCTTGGGTACTTACAGAGAAGTTAGAAAATAAAATAATATACAAGTGATAAAAGTGAAGAAGAGTAGCAAACGTGACAACATTGTATAAAGTAAAGAATAATGTTATAAAAGACATGTGAAAAATGGAAAATATTAGTTAGCTTTTTCAAAGAGCATAATGAAGATAGTAAAAACATCTAAATAGAATAAACCGAACAAGAAAATTCCGCATATAAATAAACTAGAAAAAAGGAATAAAGGTAGACCAAGAATGACATGGGATAAAGTAGTGGCAAAAATAATACAAGCAAAAAAGTAGCATAGAATGGGGACAAAGAGTGAAAACAGAGAGGATAATATCTACACTTAACGGTAGAAGAGAAATGGATTATGTTATTTATGTTATGATACAGTCAGCACAACACGTCCACTTTATTTGGACATGCGAATAAAACCGGTTAACGTATACGAGCAAAGTTATCAGTGCCTTTTAATATTAACCTGGTTATGACAAACAAATTGATAAGAACAATGGAAGTCCGCTTCTGCCTGTGCATTCTACAAACGTTATGTTAATAAAATAAACTCAATTCGCTTTTCAAGACGATACAATTAAACGCACATACCTATACCTGAAAGCTAATGAACTTTTTTTTATTGCTCCCGAATTTATTTGTCACAAAACTCTTAGAATCCTCTACATTACTATAAATTTGTTAAATATCAGTTTATTAAATATGCCAGCTTATAAAACAAAAAGAAAATCATATTTTATTTTAAGTCAGTTTCTTTTTGTTCGCTCAGTAATAGTTTTATAAAAATCGATTGAATAATAAGAACCGGCAAGTATGGTTAAACTGACAAGTGTACCAGTATTTCTGAATTACAATTAACCGACTTTAGAAGTAATTAGCAAATAATAATAATAATAATAAATTGAAACCTAGCTCCCAATTAAAATTATTGTACGTTAGTTACTTAAACAGTATAGGTTATAGTTATAAAGTTACAAAAATAATAATAGCACGGGTTGTTGATATTTATGTATTAATGTTTTAGAAGGAAACCGTATATCTACAGAATAGTGAAAATTCAATAAAAAGTAATGTACTGACATCTTTACAGTAAAGCATATTACTACCTACAGAAGTAAACTATATGCGAGTTGAAAAGTAACTTGAAAAGGTAATATATCATAATATTGCCTACAGATGTCACTTATATATACATTAATGCCTCAGAAGAAAAGGAGGGACTTTATTAACAGAAATAAGTGTTGGGAAATATTATCAAAACGTTAAGACATAACGGTGCAACTTTTAGGTTTCGCTTAAGATATAAGCAATTTTTGTATAATAAGAATGTTCAACAAATTTCAGTATTTATAAAATTGTGAAATAAAACTCAAAATCATAATTCAATTAAAATAGTATGTCGCAATTCAAGTTATAAAGCATAAAATAATTATTAAATTATCACCTACACCTATGTAAATATGCCGCCATTTAGACTAAAGCGAAAACGTTAACGTGAAGTTACGAATAAAAGGTAGTAAATTGTATAACGAAATTTTAAAATTCTTGTAAATAAACTTTGTGGGTGCATATTAAGACATTTATTTATTTTATTTTTTATTTAAACTAAAATCCTTGTACCGTTAGGTGTCGGATTGTAAATATATATATACATTTCATTTTACATTTTCATGAATTTTATCTTTCCATATCCTCCTGTCTTGGGCTATTCCATGAATGTCACACCACTGGATTCCCCGTTTAACCGCTGCTTGTCTTACTTGTTCTTCCCATCTAATCCTAGGTCTTCCTACTTTGTTTTTCCCCTGGGTTCTAGCTTCGTAGACTTGTCTTGATATTCTGTTTTCATCCATTCGGAGCAGGTGTCCTAACCATCTCAGTTGTCTTTCTTCTATAATAGTTCCTATTGATTTTATATTCCTTTGTTCTAATATTTTTTCATTTCTGACTCTGTCTATTCTAGTAATTCCTTCAATTTTCTCATTGCCATTGCCGTAATCCTACTTCTATTACTACTTGATATTGTCCAGGATTCGCTGCCATAAATCAATGACGGTCTTATTACTTTTTTATATATTTCAGTTTTTACTCGTTTTGAAATCTCCCTTTACCAAAGAATGAGTTTTTGAGCATATTATAAGATCTTCCAACCTTTCCTAACCTCTCCGTTATCTCTTTATCTATTTTACCTCTGTCCTCTATTGTTGTACCTAAATAGTTGTAGCTACTAACTTGTTCTAGCTCTTCCCCTTCTAGATTTATTCTGTGTTTTATTTCATGTGTCGATATTACCATGGTTTTGTTTTGTTTATGTTTATTTTCATATTTATCTTCTTAAGTTCTTCTTGATAACAGTTCAGGTTCTTTTGTAGGTTTTCTCTGAGTCTGCCAACAGTATCATGTCATCAGCAAATAGTAATTCTTGGAGAGTTACTTGTTTCATTTTCCAGTTTCCTATTTTCATCTTTACACATTTTTGTTTACATATTTTACCACATCATCAACTAGTATAGAAAACAATAGGGGCTGAGAACACATCCTTGTTTTAGACCGATTTTTGTTTCGAACTCAGTTGATTCATCATTGTGTGTCCTAACTATATTTATACTGTTACTATATAACATTTTAGCACCTCAATCATATCACTGCTTACCCTCGCTCTTTTAAACTTTTCCATATATCTTTTCGTCTCACTCTGTCAAAAGCTTTTGAAGGTCTATGAAACAGATATGCACTTCCTGGTTCTTTTTAGTAATTTTTCTCCCAATTGTCTAACAACAAATATTAAGTCTTGAGTGCTCCTTCCTTTTCTGAAACCATGTTGTTGATCTTCTAATGTTGGTTCTAGCGTTTCTCTCAGTCTTCTCTCTAGTATTCTTGTAAATACTTTCGCAGGTGTGCTTGTCAATGAAATACCTCTATAGTTTGAGCATTCTTTCATCTCACCTTTCTTGTACAATGGTAGAATTACACTCATATTCCAGTCCTTTGGCATTTCCTTTTTCTTCATAATTTCATTTAGCAGGTTACGGAACTCTTCTTTTGCTCTCTCTCCCATATGCTTTAGCATTTCTGATGTAATTTGGTCCTGACCCGGTGCTTTACCATTTTTTAAATTCTTTATAGCTTCAGCGATTTCCTCTTTTGTAACTGGTTGCTCCTTATTTTCTTCCTCTTCTTCTATTATTATGTCCTCTTCTGTTTCCACTATTCCTTCTTCTTCTTCTTTTATCTCCATCAGCTGTTCAAAATACTCTTTCCATCTTTGTAATATTTCTTTTGCTTCCGTCAATACATTTCCGTTTTTGTCTTTTATATTCTTTAGCCTTGAAGTTTTTGTTTTCTCAGATGCTTTAACGTACTATAGAAGAGTTTCTGGTTTTCTGTATAATTTTCATTCATTTTATGTCCGAATTCTTCCCATGCCTCTTTTTTGCATCTTTACCAGTTTATTTACTTCTATTCTTTACCTTGTATATGTTATGATCTTCTTCTGATCCACTTTGCATGAATTTCTTCCATTTTCTCTTTTATCCTTTACTTTTGTTGAATATTTGTTGTCCACCACCTGCTTTTTTAATAGATGTATTTGTACACTTGGTTACACCACAGCTAGTTTTGATGCGTCCAGTAAGGTCTCCTTGAATATTTTCCATTTACGTTCTATGCCGGTAGTAGTTAAAGTTTGCAAGTTTTTGTCCACACTTTCTTGGTACTTTTGCCTAATGTCTATTTCTTTCAACCTATAGCATTTAATTTTCTTTTGTTATCTTTTGTCTTTTTCTGCTTGGTTACTTGTTATATTTATCTTAAGTTCCATTTTCAGTAGGTAATGGTCGCTGCCTATTTCTGCATGTCTTTTACTTTGACATCTTTCACCTTTTCCAAATTTTCAGTATTTACTATAAAGTAATCAATGATCGATCTTTCATTTCTGGATTTTATTTCTCTGGTATACTTATGTATCTCTTTGTGTGTAAACTTTGTGTTTGTTATAACAAAGTCATTTTCTATACACAGTCCTATTAATCTATTTCCGTTGTCATTTCTTGTTACCTCGCCGTTTTTCCCCATATATCTTTCAATTCCCTATTGTCTCTTCCTACTCTCCCATTTATGTTGCCCATTATTATTATATTTCTTTCCTCTTTATCAATTTCGGACTGCAATGTTTCGTAGAACGTATCTTTTCTTCTTTTCTTGCATTTTCATTTGGCGCATATGCCACTAGTATTGACCATGTATTACTTCCATCCATCTTTATTTTTACGGCCATTAATCTTTCGTTTATAAATCTTTCCTCAATAATCGTTTTCACTTTGTCTGGTTTGACTACCAATCCCTCCTTCCGCTCCTCTTTCCTTTTGTTCTACTCCTGACCAAAACAGCCAGTATCCTTCTCTCAATTCTTTCATTCCTCGTCCTTTTCTTTTTGTCTCTGTTACTCCTAGATAGTCCACATTTTGCATTTTCATTTCTTCAATTATTTCGTGTTCCTTTCCTGTCATACTCCTCACATTCCATGTACCAAAATTTATTATACCTTTCTTTTGTTGTACCTTTGCCTCTTTTATATTATATATTTTTGCTTTTCCATTATGTTCATTTTCCTTATCCATAGCTTGAGTTGTTTCCTTTATCCGTCCTTTATTAAGTACTATTAGTTTTTTGTATTCCTTGCAGTTTTAGTTATCTTCAGCATTTTTCTCTTAGCAGTTCATCCGAATTGTTTTCCGGTGATCTTTGGCTTAGAGTTCTCCTTTCTTCGAGTACTCCCCTTCTGTATCCCATCCCCTTTGTGAACTTTCTATATCTTCTGTTGTCCTGCTTGTTGTATTTTTCGATACGTTTTATACAATTTTTATGTGTTGGAACTCCAGTTATATCTTTCTCCATCTATAGTTATTTTTCCGTATCCCATTTTAACTTCTTTTCCTTTTTCTTTCTTCTCTCATAATTTTACTTATTTGGGCCTGCATTTTCTCTCTTCATATGTTAGGTCGTTTTCGATGTAAATACTTGTTCCTTCAGCAGCTTCTTTTGACATGAGTTCTCTTTTATCCTCCCACGAGTTCAATTCCACAATCACTATTTTTTATTTTCTCCTACTGCAATATTATATCCTTTCTTGACTTTGAGTTCAATGTTTAGCTTGTTCTGTATTAAATTTTCTACTTCCTCTTTAATCAAGTTATTATCTACTGTCACACCTTTTATGACCACATTATTCCTTCTTTTTTCTCTCTCCTGTTTCTCAATCGTTGCTTCTAATATCTTAATTCTATTTCCAAAATCTTCTTTTTCTGCTTTCGACTCTTCAGCTTTCTTCTCCCATTCCATTTTGACCTTATTGAACTCTTTGTTTATTTTCGTAAGCTCCGCCTTCAATTCACTGTTTCTCATTGAATTCTGCTTTTATCTCGGTCTTTAATTCATCTAACTTCTGTATTATTGCCTCTATATCTGTAACTTGTATTTCTGTTGTAAGTTTTTCTTCTTTATGATACATCTTCTGTATTGTGTCTTCTTTTTTGGCGATCTTTGTATTTTTACACTCTTTTGGAATGCTATCTGATCTGCTTCCCACTTATCGAACTCCTCCGGATCTTCCAGACTACTTTCCGGTTATTACACTCTAAATTTGTGTTTGCACCCTTACTCTTTCCTGCTTTCTAACTTCTTTCTTATTATTCATGTATTTGCGTTTTTCTACACTCTCTGATCCTACACACCGCCGTGATTACTTTATACTGGCCGTGTGATAACACGATACTCTCTGTACGACACGCCCTTCTTTACGGTAGCGCGTCCCACACACTGTAATGACCTTCTAGTCTTTTGTTTATTTTATTTGTTGTATACAGTTCTTATCGTTCACCAGTTTATCACGGAGTTCAGCCGCGGCGCCTGACCTCGACCGCTTACCCGCGATTAGCCGCGCGATGCATCGTTTCAAGCCGCTCAATTTGTTAGCGTCTAGTATACTCGAGGAAATTACTATATTATTTTTTAGTTTTTTGCCTTAGATATCCACGCACTTTGGTTCCCTATTTTTCTACTAGTAATTACACTGCTTGCACTTGTCACTGCTTCGTGAAAAATATTTATATGTGGGATAGAGCCTGTAAAACGAGTAAATTTATCGCCACTAAACACTTTCACGTCCATTTCCCGTGGTCACCTTCCAAAAACTCCTAAGACATTTAGTATTATTAAATTATTACTGGGGATATATTTGCTATTTTTTGTTTTTTAGTTTTGAAATTGAATATCAGGTATTATTTGTAATTATAATTGTTACTAATGCAGGTTACACTATTCATAATAATGCAACAATTTTGTCTATCCTCCATATAATAAGTTTACAATGCAACAGGTTGAATTTTCAGTTTTATCACAGTTTTGTTGCATAGACGAAATACAACATTAAATATCTTTTTTATCTAACATAAGCTTCTGTTATTATGTGCCCTTATTTCCTTGTTCAAGGCAAATATACATACAAGAAGTGACATCTATATGAAACATGTATTTACTACCTTTTTAACTAATTGTAGTGCAAATACAATTTGCTTTTATAGAAAGTAGTATATTGTCTTGTAAAGATGTCATTACGGTTTAATATTATCAAATTTTGTCAGAATTTTACCGCTCAATCTATACATCTTATTCTTCTAAATAATTTAATTAACAAATGTCAATGACTCCACACTTTCATAATTTAATCAATACCCCACATTTCTATTACATATTTGTTGTCTTATAATTTAAGAATATTATTTTTAAACATTACTTACACTGTTACAGTTATTTTACAACAAAATATAAGTAGAAGTAGTTTTGTATTTCTTTATTTGTAATGGTTATGTTTATGTACAATGAAATTCTTATAAAAAGTTTAAAAATGTAATATCAAATTGTCTTATTGTATAATAAGTAACAAAATTACAATATTCTATGGAAATTGTAGAAGGGTTGCGGTAATTATAAAATGATTTAAATTTATTGCACTTTAAAATTATACGAGGCGCATTCATAAAGTAAGGGCCGTTTGCATGTATAAATAGTGGCGCTTCAGCACAGTTTTACCACTGCAGCGCCATCTACTGACTCATGCGAGCACGCGTCATTTGTTGATTCTGAAATTGTATTGTTGTCAGTGAATGCAAAGAACAATGGACCGCGAAAATCGTTGATCCCGCCAAGTGTGAAGTGCGTTCTGTGATTCGTTTCTTATGTGCAAAAGGATCGTCGGGCTGAAATTCATCGGAGTTATGCCTGTTTACGGACCTACAGTTATCAGTGAAGGAAAGGTTAGACAATGGTGCCGTTATTTTACAATGGCCGAACAAATGTCCATGACGAAGAGCGGAGTGGCAGGCCCAGTATCCAGACTGATGAAATCGTTTCACAAGTGGACCAAGCACGCGATCTGATCGTCGAGACGATTAGTGGCCTGGCTGATAAATTTCTAACTGGACGCACTACTGTTTACAATATTGTCAACTGGTTCAACTCTCAGGCGCAAGCTTCTATGCAGAGTTAAAAAGCTGGAGTTGGACGAAATGCTTAGAAGTGAACGGCGATTATGTAGAAGTAAAGAAGATTGTACTAACTAAATATGACAATAAAATTTATTTCTTATGAGTACATTTTTTTCTGTGACCAAACGGCCCTTACTTTATGAATGCGCCTCGTATATATAAAAAAAATTATGAGTGCTGCTGCTGCTGTCACACAGGTCAAAGGTCAAATCGTTCGTGCCTTTCCGTGCCGACCCGAGCGCCTCCGAAGGACAAATTTCGGCCCGGCGGCAGGCGGACCGAGGTAATATATTTCCGGAACCGCAAGCGATGGAAAATTTTCGTTTGAGAGCGGGTAATAAAGCACTTATATATAAAAAAATTATGAGTGCTGTCACACAGGTCAAAGGTCAAAGGTCAAAGGTCAAAGTTCAACTCTAACTGGGTATACGTAAATGCGTTGTCATGGCAACGGCGTACGTCAATTATGTCAAACAGAGCTTTTTAATTGTGTTTTTATTTATTTTTAAAAACTACCTATGCGAAGGGGCTCAAGCATGTCGGAGTTGGACAAGCTCCCCGGGGGGCCGCTGCCAGACCTCGTACTATATAACAATTATATTGACACAGTTTATAATCATAATTTCTTTCTTTTTCTTTAGTGAGGTTTTGTTGGTACAATGCGCAGGTCTAACTATTTTACATCGTTAGCTTACTGTTCGATTGGAAATTTTCTGTGTGATCTTTGCATACAGTTTAAGTAATGTCCTATACTAATAATGAACGGTACGAATTTGACTGTCTTCATTTTTCCTTTACGCGACACTTTGTTTTTCAGGTCCGCATACTTTAGTGTCTTTCATTGAAACCCGGTTACTTTGTTGTATATGTTAGGTACTGCTATGCTTATAAGGTTTCTTTCTTTACTTTATCTTAAAAAACAATATCGGATTTGTTGTTAGGGATGTTTTTGTCAGTTAGTTTCTATCTATCGTAGTACAGCCTGTACTGATTACTTTCAATCACAGCTTCAGGACTCCGCTTGTTTGTAATATGCTATTGTAATAGTTTAGTTTTTATTGTTAAGTTCTGGTGTATTGTATTTAAAACCTGGTAGTGGTGGTGCGTATAATCGTTTTATGCTAGACAGGGGCAAGTTTCTGTTATGTGCTGGATTGTCTCAGGTTTCTGCTTACATTTTCTACAAAAGTCATTCTGAATTTTTTGTTCGTACATGTATTTCCTATAGTTATGTGTCATTATCACTTGATTTTGTATAGCTAACATAAAGCTTGTGATTTCCGGTAAAGCTCACATATTTGAAAACGTGCGTGGGACTCAATTTTGTTGACTTCCAGGCTTTCTAGATCATGGGTGTGTCTTTCGTGTAAGGTTTTTTAATGGTCTGTAATTATTTTCTCAATCTGCTGCGATTTTCTTTAGGGTTAAGTAGTGTGTAGTTTGAATCGGTATTACAGACGACATCATATAGATGAGAGTCTTTTTTATGTTGATGGAAATAACTTCTTAGTGTTTTCATTTGACCGTTGTGTAAATTATACACGTCTATTATATAATGTCTATCTTTGCTCTTTGGTAGCATTGTCTTTTCAATGATGTTTGTAAAACTGATCGTTTCAGTTGTTATTTTTCGTTGCATCTGTTCAAGTTTTGTGTTGGTTCACTTTAAAGGAGGTACAAATAGATCACCGTTTGACAAAAGACGGATCCACCAGTAAGCTATAGTTAAAATTGTCAGATCTAAAACGTTATATCGTAAGGTTGGACATCTGGTAACACCATAACCTTAAAATATTAGCGATTTTGTATCAGCATCACATAATTTTTTTCGTGCGAAAATGTCGAATTTTAAGCCGAATAAGCGTCATTTGCGGAAACTTTAATTTGAAAAAATTTGTAGCTTAAGTGTATCAATTTCTTGTAGAAAGATATGGTGAGACTGCTTTAAGAGAGAAAAGTTGTCGTAAGTAGTTTTATAGGTTTAAGAAGGGTGAGTTTGACGTTGAAGACAAAGAAAATAGCGGAAGGCCGAAAGTATACGAAGACGCGGAATTGGACGCATTATAGGAGGAAGATTTCTGCCAAACGCAAGAAGAACTCAACAAGCAATCTCACATTTTTAAAATTTTTAAAATCGTTGAAAAAGATTCAAAAGCAAGGAAATTGGGTTTTACATGAACTGAAGCCGAGAAACGTTGAACGCCGATTTTGCACATGTGAAATGCTACTTGCCAAGCATAAACGAAAGTATTTTTTGCATCGTATAGTTACTGGTAATGAAACGTAGATCTACTACGATAACTCAAAGAAGAAGAAATCATGGGGACCACGTGACCATGCTTCAACATTGACAGCTATGCCGAATATTTATGGAAAAAATTCATGTTGTGTATTTGGTGGGATCAGCTTGAGTTGCTCAAACCGAACGAAACCATTACTGGGACTCTCTACCGAACACAATGATGAGATTGAGCCGATGACTCAAAGCAAAACGCTCCCACTACTGCTCCAGACATGCCAAATTATTCTTCTGCTTGATAATGCTCATCTACATGTTGCGGCGCCGGTCAAAACCTGCATGGAAACACTTAACTGGTCGTAATTAAGTCCTATATGACACTCGCCGTATTTACCAAACATTGTCCCTTCAGATTATCACTTGTTGTGATCAATGATACATAGCCTGTCTGAGAAGCATTTCACATTATATAAAGATACCAAACATTGGGTCGATTCATGAATAGCCTCAAAAGATGAAGCGTTCTTCCGACGCAGTATCCGTATACTGCCAAAAAGATGGAAAAAAGTAGTGGCTAACGATGGATAATACTTTGAATAAAACATACGGTTCCGTTCTTTCACAATAAATGCTCAGTTTTCGATAAAAAAACGGCGGAGACTTATTTGTACTCCCTTTATTATGCCAAAAGAATATGTTAGCGAAGGAATGACGTAGGAGTTAAGCATTTAATTAAGTTTTTAGTGTTTAGCATTGTTTGTAATGCCAGTCTTAGTCGTTTGGTAAACTTATCTATAATTTTTTTTTAATTGTCGTGTGTTCTATTTGACTTACACTAAACTGAAATAATTATAATTTTCGTCATCTGTCCTGGTATGTTTTAAAAAGGATTTCTTCTATATTTCCTTTTTTGATGTTTATTGTTTTACACTTTTTTAGGCTGAACTCCAATTTTATGTCGCGAATATTTCTACAAACTTTATCGTGTAGTTGGTTGTCGTGTTATAAGGCCGTGGTCGAAGTTCAGAAACTATTGACGTTTTGTCCACAACTACGGAGGACATCTCCAAAAGAAAATCTTCTAAAAATAAAATGACTGTCCGGTGCGTTTTCGCTTTTATACTCGTGCAAGTATGGTAGGGATGGTGTTGGAGTGCCATTGTTGGCATCACCGGGATGATAGATAACGTGATCAGATTAGCTGCTGACGTCAATCGGGTCGTTGTATGTAATATTTTGACATTTTCTGACGTCACTAGCTCTTTAATTATATCGCGGTTTCTTTTTGCGCCTTGAAACGATAAACCAACATTTACGTATATTGAATCCGTCACCCCTGTTAAAATTATTTTTATATTTATAAATCTCCACCGCGTCTTTGTATAATTCTCTGGTAGTAATTCCTACAATTGGATAAATCTTGTGTTTGCCCAAATTCTAGCTCGTAGTTAGGATGTTAGCATGTTCAGCAATTGTTATTTTGATTGATTACGAAGTAGATGACGTTTGTGTTTTCTTTTGTCCTTGTGATAATCCTAATGTAGACTTGCTCACATGAGCAAGGTATGCAGTTCTTGCAATTGTCTAGCTGTGTGCGGCGTATTTTTGATGTCATTCATGTAGAGCAGACGTGAGATCGTACTGGTCTTTTGATTTGTCGCTGTTAGTCGAAATCCGTATCCTGATTTATTTAGCTTTCTTAATAGTGGGTGGTAGCGGGTAGATACCCCTCTGCGATCCCAGCAGAGGGCAGATCTGCTTCAGGAATGCGATCCCGCCCACGCGGGCCCCGATTCTCCCCCATCCCTATCTGGGGGGAATCATGTCCCATAACCTCTATCCTGACCACACCACTTCCTTTTCCCTTCCATAACCCACTCGCCAACTCGCACTTGGCCAGCGCGGCGAGTTATGGCCAAAACCCTCTCAATGATGTCAACAGCAATCTACGAAAAATTTCCCTAGGTGGGTCAAACAGACTGTTTGGAATCCCACACCGCAAAGGCGGCCTGCCTCATGGAATATGGGGGAGGCAAAATATCGCTTTCATCGAAAAACTTCAAGAAGGCAACCACGCTAACCCTAGTAACATATAACTGCCAATTACTGCTGAATGATTATCAAATGCATGATCTCGAGAACGAAGCAAAGAAGATAAAATGGGACATAATAGGTCTCGCCGAAATACGAAGAAAAGAGGAAGGGGCTATTGTTCTGCAGTCTGGTAACCCCATGTATTACAAAGGTCATGAAACTGAAGGCCAGAAAGGCGTGAGTTTCCTAGTAAGCAACGTCAAAATGTTTAAAGGAATATCAGAGCGTGTTGCATATATAACAATAGAAACAATCAAACAAGAAAAAATGAAAATAATTCAAATATACGCTCCTGCATCCACCTACGATGACGAATACGCCGAACTATTCTATGAAGTTGTAATTAGAGCACGAAACGAAAACAAATGCAAACACGACATTATCATGTGAGATTTTAATGCGATACTGGGACGACAAGAAACAGAAGTAGAAATGTATGTAGGGAAATATGGACTGGGACAAAGAAACCGCAGAGGACATATGTTGATAAATTTCCTAGAATACCAACGACTATACGCGATGAACACTTTTTTTAATAAGAAACAACAACGCAAATGGACCTGGATAAGCCCGGAAGGCAGAACAAAAATTGAAATAGATTATATACTATCGTCATCCAGAAAACTTATCCAAGATATCACCATCTTAAATGCGTTTCACACTGGCAGTGACCACCGAATAGTTCGAACCAAAATCACTATAACAACGAAGAGAAACAGATATAAACCAAAACAAAGAATAGCAATAGATACAGAAACCCTCCAATAGAAGAACCAAATGTACAGAGAAAATTTAAAAAACTCAATAACCCAGATAGAGAAAACAGATGAAACAGAAGATGGATTGAACAAAACAACAAAACAAATAAGCAATGTCATAAAAGAAGCAGCTCTGAAAGTAGCAAAGAAAACACCGAAACAAAAAAGCAAAATAACACCAGAAACAAAAATAATGATTGAAAAACGGAGATCACTATATAGAGAAGGAAAATATGCTACAAATGAATACAGAGAAATAAGAAAACAAACGAGGAAAATGATATGGAAAGATCTAGATAAACACTTTGAAGATGTGACACAAACCATCATCGAACAAAATAAAAACCTGAAATGTTTAAAAAGAAACCTAGGCAGGCATGAAATAACAACATTGAAAGACAAAACTGGAAGAGAGGAAAAAGACAAAGACAGAATATTGAACATTGCTAAAGAATACTATAAGACCTTGTATGCATCACAAATTAAAAAACCCGAAGAACAGATGGAGAGGAAAGTAATGAATATTGGCTCGGAAGGCATTCCTGAAATTGCGGAAGAGGTGATAAGCTATACCTTGAAGTCAATGAAGAACAAAAAAACGCCGGGAGAAAATGAAATACTGGTAGAAATGCTAAAAATATATATAAAAATGCAAAAAATACTAATACCTAAACTAAACAGTTCTTTAACGTCTGCCTTAAAGAAAGAACAATACAAAGAACTGGACTAATGCAGTAGTGGTAATTCTATTCAAAAAAGGAGATAGATCACTAATCCAGAACTACAGACCGGTAAGTCTCCTGTCTCAAATGTACAAGCTACTAATCAAAATAATAACAAACAGAATTATGAACAAGCTAGATGACTATAAACCTGCGGAGCAAGCTGCATTTCGAAAAGGTTTTGGTACTTGTGATCACCTCCTGACAATGAAGATACTAAGAGCTAAACTGCGCCCACATTGATCATAGATACAAAGAGTTACTTAACAACATCTACAACCAAGCCAAATCAAAAATTAAATTACATGAGTATACAAATGCAATACCTGTCAACAGAGGCATCCGACAGGGGGATACCATATCACCCAAACTTTTTACAATGGCACTGGACGGAGTGTTCAAGAAAATGGAATGGTCCAACAAGGGAGTTAATATCAATGGAGAGAAGCTCAACCACCTCAGATTTGCGGATGACATAGTCTTAATCGCAGACAATACAAAAGACCTAGAAGAAACGATAACACAACTGGAACAAGCATCGAGAAACATAGGACTTAAAATGAGTTTGGATAAAACCAAAATAATGTGTCCACAAGAAACACATATAACAGTAAACAACACGGTTATAGACAATGAACAGCAATATATATACCTTGGTCAAATCATACAAATGAGCAAAGAAAATAAGGACGTAGAGGTGAAAAGAAGAAGTCGTTTATGTTGGGCAGCATTTAGTAAGCTATCGAAGATCTTAAAGAACAAAAAATCCGCCAATATATAAAATCACGAATATTCGACCAATGCATACTCCCTATATTAACGTATGGTGCACAAACATGGACGCTTATTAAACTTATAGCCACAAAGCTGGGAGTTATACAGAGAGCCACGGAGAGGTCGATGATTGATATCAACTTAGAGATAGGAAAAGTAATAGCTGGATACGACAAAGAACCAAAATTACAGACATAATAAACAGAATTACACAATTGAAATTAAGCTTCACAGGTCATGTAGCACGATTAACGGATAATACGTGGAACGCTGTAATTATACGCTGGAGACCATGGACAGGAGTAAGAAATAGAGGAAGACCAAGTGCACGATGGTAAGACATCAAGAAAGTTGCAGGATTGAGATGGACGGACACAGCACAGAATAGAGAGAGAGAGAGAGAGGGAGGGGAGGCCTATGGTCAATACTGGGCGCCATAAGGCTGAAAAGAAGAAGAAAATAGTGGGTTTAATGCTGAGCAGAGCGCGCCCAAGTGAATCTCTTTGAAAAATTCCTCGTTGAATTTTTATAAGTTTTGTATGAGTGTCATAACAGTTTGCCATGTATGCATAGTGCTGTAAAAAATTTATGATCTCATTTACCTTGCAGATCTTTAGTATCTTCATCAGCAATGAATGGAGTAGAGGGTCAAACGCTTTGCGATAATCAATATAGCAACTGTGTAGATTTTGTTGCTTTTTCTGTGCTCAACTCTATATGAATTTATCTATGATTAGCTGTTCTTTGCATTCTCTTCTACCTTTCCGACATCCTTTTTGTTCTTCTGTGAGTGACTTCTGCGTGTTTACTTATAATGTTTGTGATATATCTTGTCATAATTATTTATATGATCTGGAGACAAGCAATGGGTCTGCATTTAAATGGATATTTTCCTTTTAGGTAAAAAGTAGGTTTTTCCTTCGATTTAAATGTAGACATTTTAGTAAGGCTCTTTAGAAATTCGTTAAAAAGAGCAAATAGGTAAGTGTAGGTGCAGGCTTACTGGTTTCCTCTGTTGTAGTAGCGTGTATCCTAGACACTCGTTATCGCCGTTTGGTAATCCAGTCGTGTCTTCAATACACACTATTGGTTTCACCAACCTGACGACCAATAACAGCTAGCACTCAATCAAAGTTCCGAACGCTTTTAAGTTTTCTTCCTCCGCTGGATTAGACTTGATTCACGAAAGCAATTCAAAAAATACTGGACAAATAACTTTCTTACTAAATTGTCCAGTAGGTTTATATTGTTGAGGAAACACTCTTCCCCTGGTGATTTTATCGTCTTAATAAGGTGTTGTATAGTTTTTCCAAACGTTACAAATGCTTCCGGTCGATTTACGTCTGGAGGTTTTTACTTGTCTGCTTCCATTATCAGCGCACGAATGACAAGTTTTTTCTGCCAAAACTTTCTCCCAAGATTTTCATTATTTGGGCTATGTTGTTAGGCTCATTAATCAGTCCAATTATTGCTTGTCGTGTTTTAACTTGTAAAGCCTTCCTGAGGCAAATGGTGTTCTGCGACAAGTTTACTTTGCCAGTCGAAGTCGTGCGGTGGAATTCACTGCGTAAAATAGGCCAATCATCAGCCTTTCCATTAAAAACTGGAAGTTCTCGTGGCTTCCACTCACGTCTATGTAGCTTCTGAGTAAGTTGCAGATGCTGTTAAAGTGCTTTCGCAATCAAGTCATCCTTAGACTTAGGGACTACTGCTGGGCGTTGCACTGGATCACTTTGTACGTGTGCTGCAGAAAAACTTCTAATATCATGGTGCGGTTGGAGTAGAGGAGCATGTGGTAGAGGTGATGGTGGAGGAATATTTCCTACAAAGAACTGCTCCCAAGTGGATGTTATAGATTTGACTGGGCATAGGGATATATTGTTCATATTTCTAAAATTCTGACCATTTATCCAAAATCTGGCTAATAGTCCTATACGACTCACCCAAATCGTCATCTTCTTTGTCCACAATTTCGATCTCCTCTAGTTCCAACTGCCGTTTACGTAACTTCGCTCATCTGTCAGCTTGCTTTTTCTTTTTTTAAGCTCCTCAAGAAACTAACTACGCTCCGCCTCTAACATTTCTACTTCTATTCGCAGGTATTTCTTCTTCTTAGTTTCCACGCACGACTTTACCTTAATTGTAGCTAAGTTGGTCTTCTGTAGGGCTGCAACTGCGTCTTAATACTGGTATTGCAGATTGAACTTTTCCAAGTTACAATCCAAATGAGCTTGCTGCTTATGGTAAACGCTGAAACTTATAGACGGGCCGCACACTTTCCAATTTGGAACCTGATGGATTCTGACGTTGAGATTTGACATTTTCCTCAATTTTTGCCAACTGCTTCCTCAACGTACTCAACTCACTGACGTTGTTGCTGAGGATATACGTAGCGTTTTGGTGCTTCTGCCTTATCACGGTTTCCCACTCTTGCCACTCATCTTCTGGAACGCTGTCCTAATACTTACTTTTAAAATACTCGGCAATGAGATTGGGGCCTTTCAAATCCTTTTTACACGTTTGCAGCTATCTCCTCAACTTGGCTTATCTTTCTAAAAAACTTAATTTTGCCGTCACTATTGCCTTGTTGCTGTTGGTTGTGGTTTTGATGACACCTCCGTCTGCACTTATAATGCACTATGCCTTAGGTGGGTCACGAAAGAAGTTGGTGTTCTCAATCAAGAACGATGACGATGACATAAATGATTGATGACGTAACACTTTATTGATGAGTCCGTAAGGACTCAGTTGTCTCTTCCACATGTTGTGTTGCTTAATACCGGTAGGAGTAAACTTTATCATATGCGAAGTCCAACATTATGTCTCTCCTTTGATGCCTTGCATTGATACCATTTCACCCTCACAATGCTTGAACCATATTTATGAATTTAATAGCTATCTTTACACTGCCCAACTCAACAATATCCCAAATGAATAGCACTTACACAAGTCAGGAATTAAGATAACTAATAAAGTTTACTACACCATAGCACTTGTTAAGCCTTTTTTGACAATCCAGTTCTCTGAGCTCACTTTTTTTCTTTTTTCGCCAAACTAGACTAAATTTATAGATCGAAATCGCCTAAAAACTAAACTAAAACCACTGCAAAATACAATTTTTAATGCGCGGGTGAACATAACTTATACTAAAATGCCATTTGTTTTCACACAGAAGTTTAATAAAATAAAATCTGTGATCTGTATGCATTACACTTTTATAGAAAAACTACTTTTCTACATTATACACCAGAAGTATTGCGGTTAAAAGTTTTATACTAGTTGAAATTTCTAAACAATTCTGGTTGAGTAAAGCTACTATATGTAACCTTGGTGATTATTTGAACCGAATATATGCTATACGGTATACAACTTTTACAACGTGAAGATCGCACATTTGTTAAAAATTATTTGGATCAGACTGCGGAAACGGACAAGTAATTATGTGGTTACCGAACTTGTAAACAACTGTAGTTGCAAGTAAGGCAAAATATAAAACAGGCACTCGGCATCATTCCAATATTTGCCCAAGAGAGACAAAAGACTAATTAAATAATATTTCATTTATTTTACGGGTCTTTAATTATTTAATTTTAATTTTTTAATTATTTAAATTTTAACGGATTATTTCTTCCCTATGATTTTCTTTTGTATGAGTAGACAAATACTGACATTGTAAAGGCAAAACATAATTATTTCTAATGAATAGTGCTAAAATATTTGTTTTTTGATTTATTTTGCTTATTTTTTCATCTGCAGTGCGATTTTTAAAAAAGAAAATTTTATGTGCGTCTAAAATATTAGAGTACCTAATTGTATCTAAATATACACACAGGGAGATCGGAAAATCCCTGGCCTAAGTTTAAAGAGTGTTAGAGGGGACGAATATAAAAGGATTTGCAGTACAATGCGTTTCCGAAAACGTCGCATGAATGTGATAGAAAGCACTGTGTAGGGCAGTCGAAACAAGCTGGCAATGTGGGAAACTGTCATTCGCCGCTATGATTTTATACAACATGCAGCGCGTCACGCATGCTGAACTAGCAGATATCCATTATGGAGCTGTGAATGGAAATAGGAGAGCTGTGCGAAGGTTGTACAGGAAAATATTTCCATACAGAGAAATACCGAATAGTCAAACTTTCGAGCAAGTGCATAGACAGCTTTGTGAAAGCGGATCCCTCAATGTCAGCAGACATGATGTGGACAGGCCTCGCTCGGCGAGAGCAGTGCGAGTAGAAGAACACACATTGTACTGCGAATCCGTTTATATTGATCCCCTCTAACTCCCTTTAAATTTGGCCAGACATTTTTCGATCACCATGTGCATATGTATATATATATATATATATATATAAGGAAAAAGTTTGTTGAACCACATTATATATATATATATATATATATATATATATATATATATATATATATATATATATATATATATATATAAGATGTGGTTCAACAAACTTTTTTCATTTTACTTGTAGTTTCTTAAGCATTCTTTCTACTTTTCTCTCTCTTATACAAATATCGTAATCTCGTCAGCAAACCTCAAGTTGTTAAGCCTTATTTCCTCAATTGGTTTTAAATCAGTTGTTTAATTGTATGAAGGTGTTCTGTCGTATTTTGATATGATTTTTTCTTAAACTTGCAAACTTCTTTAGTTAGTATACCTCTGTTTTTTCTAACTTACTTGTTGGAGAAGTACTTGGAGAAAAGAACGATATTTTGCTATGTTTTGGTTATGCCCATACGACTACCATTGCTCTGTAGTTCGACCATGTCAAAGATAATAAACCTAGTGAATGATATAGCCACCCTATCTTTTTTTTTCTTCAGCCTTGTAGCGCCCAGTATTGAGCATAGGCCCCCTTTTTGGGGGGATTTGGCAATTAAACGCCACGCTTGCCGGGCGGGTTGGCGAGTGGATAGTGAATGTACTTTTTACGACCGCCAAAGGTGTTTGTATGACGGCCGGAGAGCATTAAATGTTTTTGTCATTGCCGGGGTTCGAACCCGGAGCCGCCGTGCACCAGTTTGGCAGGTTGAGGCCTTTACCTCGCGGCTGTCGTACTCTCTAGATCGATTTAATTTTATCAAAATGGCTGTATTGATTTGATCGCAGAAAAATACAAGGTGTGCTAGAAACGTGTTTCAAAAACATCCTAAAATTGGTTTGCTCGGCTAGCCGCTCACAGATAAGGAACCCTTTGGGAGTTTTCGTTATTTTATAGACTTCCTAGTAGAGTTTTTTCCTGCAAAGTATAATTGAAACGGATGTCCATATAACGGTTCAATCGGAGTTTTAAGGAAAAACATATTTTGGCAGATAGCGACTTCTACTAAATACCAAATTATAGAACTATAAAGAAACTACAAAACGCTCAATAACCAATGCCTTTATTATCTACCTAAATAGCAGCCGGACGAGTAGCTGTAGTCATCAAAAAGAAAATTATCCATAATCCCTAATCTTCCCCAGCTAGCATTTGAAACAATTGGAGGGAAAATAATAGTAAGCGACTTTTACTTCATAATGATAAGCGCTTATTGACTACCTAAAGCTAAATGAAGAAGACCTGAAAACCACATTCAACACAACAAAACCACTTTGTATGATGAAAGATCTAAACTTTAAAAATCAACTGTGGGGGTCCAGTAAATAACGCTAAGTAAATTAAAATAGAAGGCTACGCAACAAAATACTCCTTTCTAATAGTAGCTCCAGAGAAATTCACAAACTATCCATATCGCACTGAACACATCGCATGACACACTCAACATCGCATTGCAAAATAACGTAATTGAAGAGATTCACTCAGATCATCTACCAATTATCATATCGTTTATTAGCATCCCCCAAATGGTAAAACCTCCACTAAGACTTATAAACGGGGTAACAATATGGAAAAACTTTCAAGATACCCTAGAAAACCAGTTGAATTACCCTCTCAGACTAAACTATCATGAAGAAATAGACAACGAAATAACCAACTTAACAACTTAAATAGCAACCAGTACACAACAAGCAACACTAGCTACCAAGCCTAATCAAAATCCCAACTACCTACCTATTGAAATAGCATACCTAATCAAAGAAGAAAGCCAAACCGGTTGCGAATGGCAAAAAGCCCAAACATTGGCTCAAAACGATTACTAAATAAACTTACCCACAGCTTAAAATAAGTCTTGAACGAGCAGCAAACCAACAAGTACCAAAAATAAATTAAAGACCTCAAACCAAGTGATCCGTTAATGTGAAAAACCACCCAGCGTATTTTAAAGTAACGCGAGGAAATACCGGCGTTAGCAACAACTAGCACAACTCTTGCTACTGACACTGAAAGATCAACAGTTTTTGTAGACCATTATAAAAGAGCCTTCACTCCTAAATACACTTTTGCCCCAAACCACACAGCATACGTAATTTAACACATCGAAACTAATCACTCAGTAATAATCAAACTGATATGTCCCACAACCCCCCATACAATCAAAACTTAATAGACAGACTTTCAACAAAAATTAGCCTGGACCTGACCTCATCCCAAACCTAGTTTTAAAACAACCCACCAAAAAATTCTTAGTCTACCTTACAACCACTTATAACTCGTGCCTTCGACTAGGCTACTGCCCACAGGCCTGGAAGCATACTCGCATCTTATTATAAAGACGCTCGAAACCTAGAGGCCAATAAGCCTGCTACCAACTTTCTCAAAACTATTAGAGAAGATCACTTACTTCCCCCTAATGAGCGAGCTAACCCCTCTCAACATAATACCAACATTCAAGTTTGGCTTTAGGAAAACCTATTCTACACTACACCAGTTGCAACGCATTTACGAAACAATAGAATAAGACTTTAAAAACAAAAGTTATACCATAGCAATCTTCTTAGACGTAAGCCAGGCTTTTGACAAGGTCTGGATCAAAGGTCTGAGAAGCAAAATCATCAATCTTCGAATAACCAACTACCTTAAAGCTATCGTCTTCTCTTTTCTGGAAAATAAAACTTTTGTTCCATGCATCAAGTCAGCAATTTCTGAAAAAAAGGCTATTGTAGCAGGCATTCCCCAAGGAAGTGTGCTGGGTCACCACTATTTATTATATAAATATCTGACATTCTACTTATTAAAGCAACCTTCGCCGATGATATAACAGTCATAGTACAACACACTAACCTTATCCGAGCCATCAATAAATTACAAAACGCAATTCACTAACTGTGCTCATGTTACAATAAATGGAACTAATAATTAATCCCGACAAGTATCAAGCAAAGATTTTCTCTACAAGTCGTATCAGAAATCCACCCAATCTAACAACTAAATATAACATTATTCTATAAAATCCCATAGCTCAGCCATGGGTATACGAGACTAGCTAAACTGTATCCTCTTATTAACAGAAAACTATCACTCAAGCTTAAATGTGCCATTTTGATGTACAAATTACTAATAAGGCCGCTGATCACCGGTATGGAGAAACACAGCCTCATTCAATATACTAAATGCAACGTCTTTAAAATAAAATTCTCTGAATAGCAGTGAATGCTTCCTGGTACATCCAGAACGAACAGCTATATTATGAACTAGATGTACCTACAGTCCAAAGATACATCAGCGCAAGTACTAATAGGTTCTTTAAAAACATTCGCGACGGCGACAGTGCTATTCATTACCATATTGGCAGAAAAAACACAGACTCAAACGCAAGCTGTTTTTTGTCCGTCACGAATTTCGTCTCAGTTTGGTGCATTGCTATAATGTGCTTTATGTTAACATAATGAAATATACAGCAATAGTTCGTGTATTCCTACGTAGTCCCGAACTTGTGTTACACCATATACCGTCAACAGTCCATGTATATATTGATTGATGATTGATGATATTGAATACTACTATAACATAACCAGAATATATTTAGCAATATTTTATGGTACACGAGTCTAACAATTTCAAGTAATTAAGTTTATAGTATCGATTTCGGGATGAAAACTAACAGTTGGCAAGATTGAACACTTTACTTTTAATTAACTACTTGTATTCTTTCATCTAAAGGTGTAATAATAGGACTATAGAGTTTTATATATTCTCGTAACACATCTACGTCCAACGGCCCAATCTTCTGATTTTTTAAATTATTTTTTAAAACTTTATATCCATCTCCCCCATTTGCCATAAACGAATTCATAACAATCCTGTATGTCTTTTCCAAATTTAAATTTTCATAACTTGGAACAAGGCATTCTCTACACCTAACCTTCACCGACACAACTCTTGCTCCTGTTGGATTTGAAATATTATAAACTACTCGTATGCCTAAAACAACGTAAAGTTAAATACAGTTGAGTAATGAAATTGCATACTAACCAGATAATTGCAACAAGTTCATATGAACTTGTATGCGCTGATTATTATAAGGCTTCGCTGCAAATTCTAACATATCTTTTATGTACGTTCCTTGGATTTCACCAATGTCATAAGTATTGCCAAATGGTTGCACAATTACCAAATCATTAAATGTAATATCTAATAATAATAATAATAATAGCGTTTGAGGTTGCAAGATTCTGCCATACTTAACTTACTTCCGTTCGCTATTGAAGAACGTATACCGCCAGTATTGAGTACAGCTATTGCAGCTGAAGTCCAACAATTTTTCTCATCAGTATTTAAGTACTAAAAATTAAAGTTACAAATTTATAGAGTTTTTGTGGCTCGCACTTACTGCGTATATCATAGACTCTGCTAGAAAGTTGCCTATATTACATTCAGTGTATCTGCAGTTAGACTGATCCAAGAAAACTTTACTACTACCTAGAATTTCAGCTCCTACTTCCGTGATTCCTCGTTTCCATGTTGCGAGTTGTTCATTCATCTGATTATCTAAAAGATTTCTTTTTATATAGATGAAGCTTTCTACAGATACAAACCTTGCGGAATTTGCTCATCTAGATAAATTGGTGCCCCATCCCACGAAATAACATTTCCGTTTTTATCGTATTTTATTGTTATATTTCCTACAAACTTTCCGAATGCAGCTGCTTGTACAACAAGAGTGGTACGGCCATCTGGACGTTTAACGACAGTTGGATATGGACCACCTGGTTTTTGTACACCGGGGGGATTTTGTCCTAAATTATTTAAATTAATGGTATAACTATAAAACAAACTGGATTATTTAACCAGTATAAAGGAACGTATGGGAATGGGCTCCAACGATAAGACCAATTTTAGGAGAAGCATTTAAAGCTATTTTCTTTTCAATATCGTAACCGCAATGTGAGAGGACAATAATCGTGTCTACATTTTCTTCTTTTACTAGCCTTTCGGCTTCCGCATTTACTGATTTAACTTCGTCAAAAAATTTTAGCTTTCCCGGATTTGCTATTTGCTAAAATGCATTGTGATTTTATTTTAAAAAATATCGTCAAGTACTTACATCTGTTGTAGCTAATATAACTCCTATTACTCCAATCCTTTTACCCTGCCTTTCAAGCACAACACTTTTTTTATATTTTCCTTGTATGGCTGGCTCTTCGCTGTCGTCTATATTTACCACTACGACCGGAGTTTTAAGAGCGTCTAAGAAAGGCACGACTCCATCAATATTGTCATCAAATTCATGATTGCCCAGCGTCTGAAATTTGTAATTTATAGCCATATTTCAGGTCCGTTAAAATTCAGCTCAGATATAGCGCAATTACGTAAGCGTCAGTCGGAAGCTGGTTGAGAAAGTGCTGCGTTACATTCCATTTGTAAATGTTATACCAAAGAGTTCCTTGAAAGTTGTCTCCCCCATTCAAAACGATAGCATGCGGATTCTGTTGTTTCAGCTGATGAACCAGTGCATATATACGGGAAAATCCAGCGATGCAGTTTTCCCTGCACGCCGACGATATGTTGCTAGTTTCTTCAAATCTAGAATTAGCATAATATACATAAATATAAGAGCTGAAGAACTGCAATGTTTCTATTAAATTTGATATATTTGTGTCTTGGGTAAATTATCTAAATTAAAATTTATTTCTAAAAATAAAAACCTTTTCCACTATTGCTTCTAGTCACAGTACATGTACACACGGCTCAAATCTGATTTTATATTACTAAATTGTAATGTCCGTAGAATAAAATTGTATTTGTAGACTTACAATATACAACATGTTTTTAGATGTGCGTTTTCTTCTACATAATATGGAATATTTTACTCAAAAACACTGCCTTGTCTAAATGTTCATCAAATGTGACAACGTCTGTTTGGATATGTGCTTTGTAGGTATAATAAATAATAAAAAAAACCTTTATACCTATAAATATCTATAAATTATCTACACTGCAGCAGGGTAGCTTAATTTTTTATTTTATGAAAAAAAGCTAAAACCTAAGAAAATATAATTTATTATTTTTAATAAATTTGCAAACATGTAACTCAACGGATTTATAGTGTTTTGAAATATTTTTGGATGTTTGCGTGGCTCAGAGCGAACTAAAATAGTTTGAGCCGATATTTTCCTAATGATTGATTTGGAATAATTTCATAAATGTGTTAATTAAATGTATTTTTATACCTGTGATAGTATTAAACACTTTTGGTAAACTCAATATGTCGATAATAGACAATAATGGCAATTTCAAATTATAAATTCTTTAAAACAAAACTTGAAACAGAAGACAGACAAGGCAATCTTACAAATACGTATGCTGGTTCAATGAAAACCAAATCGCTATAAAAATTTCAGAATCATGGCATTTCATTTTAGCTAACAGATCTAGGGATATATTTAAAGTAACACATCACTGAGTAAGTCTCGTTCCCGACCACTAGATAGAACCTCTAACGAAATATCGGTATAATATTTTAACAGCGCAAGCTTCAAAAGATTATCGTCCAAATTTTATGACATTTGGTCAATTTGTTACCGAGTTACAGTACTTTAAGTGACGCTAATTTTGATATTTTAAAACAATAGATTAAAAGATATTTTGTGTGTTGATTTATAATTGCTTTTTAATAAAAAAATACCGTTCAAGCAAAGCAATGGCTTGACAAATGTTACCCGAACTCTGCTCCATCCAAAACAACGGTTAAACATTGGTTTGCCAACTTCAAACGCGGTCGTACAGACCCAAATGGTGCTGAACGTCATGGACATCCAAATGAGGCAGTTATTCCAGAAAACATCGAAAAATCTTAAAAAATATTATGGGCAACCGCAAGTAAAGTTGAGAGAGATAGCTGACACTGAAGATATCAGAAGGTAGTGCTTTCACTATTATACACAAACATTTGAGTATGAGAAAACTGTTTTCGAAATGGGTGCCGCGCTTGCTCACACCGGAACAAAATCAACAACAAATTGATGATTCAGAGCGATATTTGGGCATATTTATGCGCAATAAATTGGAGTTTTTGTGTCAATATGTGACAATGGACGAAACTTGGACATGGAATCAAATCGGCAGTCTGCTGAGTGGAGAGCAGCCGGTGAAAGCCGTCCGAAGCGACCAAAGACGCAGCAGTCAGCTAGAAAGGTTATGACCTCTGTATGTTGGGATGCACACGGTATAATATTCATCGACTATATGGAATATGAAAACAATCAACAGCGACTATTATATTGGGTTGTTGAAACGTTTGAAGTCCGAAATCTCAAAAAAGTTCACATTTTGCAAAGAAAATAATTTTGTTTCACCAAGCCAACGCATCGTGTCACAAGTCGCTCAAAACAATGGCAAAATGCACGAAGTAGGCTTCGAATTGTTTTCGCACCCACCGTATAGTCCAGATCTGGCCCCCAACTCAAAACGATGCTGCCTGGCAAGAGATTTGGCTCGGATGAGGAAGTCATCGCCGAAATTAAAGCCTATTTTGAAGGCAAAAACAAATCGTTCTACAAGAGCGGCATCGAAAAGCATAATTGCATCGCCGCCAAAGGAAACTATTTTGATGAACAAAGAAGAATTTTTAAAAAAATTGTTGTTTTATTATTTAGGCCCGAGACTTATTGAGTGATGTGTTATTAAACGGTTATTATTACAATTGTATATTTATAATGCAAACACCAGTTTACGTTGACGGTCTTATCTTACAATTTTCCAATTATGTATTTTAATTATCCAGTACAAATTTTATTCTCTCAGCATAAAGTTTAGATATGAGAATTAAATGTTATCAATTTATTTGATTTATCTAGAACAGTCGAGAACCAACTTTTCATACAATTACTAAAAAATATATTAACAGTATTTCTATATATTTAATTAAAAGTCTCATAGTACTCCCGTACGTAAATGGAATTATGTGTAGTAAAATTTAAAGTATAAAATTAATTATAAAAAGTGCATTTTGCAGACCGATGAGTTTTATTTTCTGTCAGAGAATATCATGCCTCAAAACTGTTTCTCATGGACTAGTAACCATTACAATCATTTCTACGGTATACAAAGAAAATAAATTATTACTTTTAATTATAAGTCTTTGTTGTTTTAGATAACGTAGATACTTTTTTACTTAATATCATTTACTGTACCTGTTAAAGTAATCTATAAACACTTATGTTGCAAGGTTACAATGTTTCTGTAACGACATATTTGTTTTTCAAACTGTGCTGCTGCAAACATGTTGTTACCGTTTTATTGCCGACTAAATATAAGAAAAAATTGCATTTTGGAAGCGCATGTTATGGTACACATGTGGCATTTAATAAGGTGAATTGTCAAATTAAATATCGACTTACCTGGCATGAAAGTCGTTTAAGTGAACAATATGCAATTCGAAATCATTTTTAAGCGGAACGGTGCCTGATGTAACAGCAGGACACGAGATAGAGCACGAACACTGTTAACAGGTCGAGCAACATATTTCCATTACAAGTTATTCAATACGGTGCTGCTTCAAATAGGGATCGCCAATCTTAACATTTTAATAACACGATAAGATACGATGTTACTTATTTAATACAAAATATCGCTTCGTATCTTATATTATCAAGTAATGATATTTGATATTGAACCATTATCCACAAACTCATCAAAATTGTGCAATTGCGTAATAATAATCACTGTAGTTCAAGTGCCGTTGCCATTTTCGCTGCATTAAATTGCAATTTTATAAAATCTATTCTAAGCTGTTTTTTTTAAATGCTTCTAGTAGCCTAAAAGTGACCTTCAGATTATAACAAATAATAAGCAGCTCTGCGTATGTTCTAATGACCAATAGTTTATATTGCAAATTGTAGCATGACGCAATTATTCGAAGGTTACCTGGAAAAACCTGAATACTTTAGGTCAGTCACGGGGTTTTTGTGTAAATCACACACACCGTATACATAACATCACTATACAAGTAGTCGTAAAATAGATAAAAATATGAATCTCTTTAGAGTCGTATTAAGAATGAAAAAACATATTTCTCGAAACTTGCAACTTATGTAGTTAATATTAATAACGGATATTTAATAATATACAGTTATATAAACAGAAGAATATTATTATTTATAAAAATTGATAAAATGTTTAAAATTAGTTACAAAACTAATCGTTAGTGTTTAAAACTATATCACTATCCTATTACATGTAAAGGTCCATTTGCACTACCAGGTGTACCGGAAAGTCTTCACCGGTTTCTTCCAATAGGTGTCGCTAGGCTTAATATACAATATTATAATTTGACACGTATTCATTTTATTCTACAGGCATGAAGCTTCAGCATTGCAGGTTATATTTTGTAAAAGTATCACCGTCAAGTTATGTGCCTGAAAACGTGCATTTGTGGAATGGCATGCATTACTTTTTTTATTTAATCAAAAGAAAAAAGCCGCAGAAAGTCATAGTTTGCTAGTTGAAACATAGGGCGAGCATGCTGCAACCATAAAAACATGTTTCGACAATTCAAAAGTGGTGTTTTCGATGTGCAAAACAAAGAACGTTCTGGCAGACCGAAAAAGTTTGAAGATGCGAAACTGCAGGAGTTATTGGATGAAAACCCAACACAAACTCAAAAAAGGCAGAAGCATTAAATGTGGCCTAAGAAACTATTAGCGACCGATTACGATCGATGGCAAAAATTCAAAAGATGGGAAGATGTGCCACATCGTCAGTAAAATGCTGCTTTAAAGGTTTGATCGAAAGTCATTTCTGCATCGAATAGTGACGGGTGATGAAAAGTGAATTTATTTAATCATGGTTAGCACCTGGAGAAGCTGGCCCATCAACCGCTAGACCGAATCGCTTTGGCAGGAAAACGATGCTCTATGTTTAGTGGGACCAGAGTGGCGTGATGTATTATGAACTATTAAAACCTGGTGAAACAGTTAATAATGATCGCTACCGACAAGAAATGATCAACTTGAACCATGCATTGATCGAAAAACTTCCAGAATGAGCTCGAAGACACGGTAAAGTGATTTTTCAGCACGATAACGCGCCGCCTCATTCAGCAAAACCGGTCAAGGAAGCATTGAAAGCGCTTGGGTGGGAAATATTATTGCACCCGCCGTACTCTCCAGATCTTGCCCCGTTCGACTATCACCTTTTCACATCAATGGGCTCTGCGCTAGCAGAGCAGCACTTCGCCAATTTCGAAGAAGTTAAATAATGGATCGATGAATAGTTTCGCTCAAAGAAAAACTTAAATCCATGGAAAAGTAGGGGAATATACGAGGTGTGGCAGAAAAGTAATAAGACTGATTTTTTATTATATATTATATATTTATTATAACCAAACTTAAATAATTAAAATTATTCTTATATTCAGGATTAAGTAAATTTTAACTACTATTTTACTTTTTGTTGGAATGTTTCGTTTTATATCTCAAAAAGAAGGGTAAAGTGACCTTAATTTTTTTGTAAAACGTTCGCAACTTTCACATTTCTCGCTGTATTTAAATCAAATTTGACACGTTTATTCCTTGAGTATATATCTAGTCACAGAATCTGATAAGAGAGAGGAGAGTTATGACTATAAATATTCGCTTTTTACGCGTAACATATTAATTTGGAATGGATTTGTATTAAATTGCCACATTAGGAAATTTACCTGCTTCTTGAGAGCCTTAAAGCAAAGAATTTTTTTTATTGTAAAAGAAAATACATCTTAGCGTCCTTCAAAACCAGGACATTTATAATGTTTTACATTACTATACCAATAAATACTATTTAAATAATTTCATTTGTAACCATAAATTAACTGATTATTGTAAGACAATTTTAGATCTACTTAATGACAGATCTGTATGTTATGTGCAGCCTTGCAGTAAACGTATTTTACGTGACTCAAAGTTGTCAGTCTAGACTCTAGACAGTTGATATGTGTTGGATTAAACAGTCATTTACTTGGAAGTAGTTAAAGTAAAACAAAAAAGACTAAATTTATTATTTGTTTGGATAGTACTGAAATGAGTCGGTTCTATAGTATAAAAAATTTAGTGGAAAAACAAAAACATACATTCTTCTTAAAAATGATATGTGTAATGCAAAATATGTTATATAATCTATATCTATTTATCTCAAACTTTTCAGTTTCTAAACTTCTTTTTCAGTTTCACTTAATCCCAACTACAAGTTAAATGTTTATTATTAAATGCACTGTTTTCGTTCAAAAGCATATATTTTGTGCTTATTAAAAGGAAATTAAAACTCAAAAATAGTCTTAGAAACACTCACATTCTAATCGCCTTTTCAACTTTTTCTATCATAATTTAAAAAGTATGCTTGCGTCCGGTTTTTAGTAATTTTTTTTAAATTGTGTACATGAAGGTAATGTATTTAATATAATATATAAATATATTAGAAGTATGTTAATTATGCTAATAAGACAAAAATTTGATTTTCACAGTGCAAAGTTCTACATCGAATGCTGAGAGTGATACGAGCGCTATCGATATAGTCCAGTAAAAATAGGTCGGAACCTCGGATTTTCCCATGGGGGGCAAATAAAAGCACTGCTTTTTGTTTTCGAGTGCGCTGATTACGGGAAAAATACTAAAAAAATTCGCAAACGCCGGGATCAGTGCGAAAATCGCGTGCAAAGTTTTGTTTTGCTTATATCTCCGAAACGGCAATAGTTAGGAAAAAATGGTTTGCACCAATCGAAAAGGCTTGGAAAATGCATAAAATATGATACTTTTAGAATTTCGTTGAGGTGAAATCGAGAGAAAAATAGCTCTAAAGGTAACGTGATAAAATTCATCGTGATCGCGGAGGAGAGCTGCTCTCCCCACCACGCGGCCGTAAGCGCTGCGAGAGCAAGAGAGACGGACGCGTGGCGAGAGATACATTATCGGATGGCATGCGCGGGCGAAGGAAGGGTGGAAGAACAACAAGCTCGAGCTCCTCGCGTGGCTTTTTTCTTTTCTCCGCCGCTCGGGCGCGTCTTGAAAATTTTAAAGTTCCAAATATACTTTGAATGGGATGAAAAAAAAGTATTTCAACGATAGTGAATTATCACGTGATTTTTAATTCTCTATCGATTGAGCATAGCCTCAAATATGGCCAGAAAAATTTTGTAAATCGAAAAATTACAAAAATGTATTTTACATAAATGTTTTTCAATGATTTTAATGATTTTGATCATTTAACAATACTTTTTAAAGCACTTTTTTACCAATATGAACTAGAAATTTTTTTTAATTTATGCAAATAATTACTAGACTCAAAAAAATTGTCTGGTATATGAAAACCACTATTTTATATCTTCTTTTTTTTATTGATATTGTACAATAAAAAATAATTTATAATAACGTATAAAAATACAGTTACGATTCAGTTCAGCAACGTTATGAAAATTTTAATGTAATGTACCAGCACTTGCAACATCTTACAACATCGTAGCGCGATAAAATAGATTATTCATCTACATCCATCATTTCGAAATCATTTTCCGCTTCTTCTTCTAAAATAACTGGATTTATTGACTGTTCTGCATTTTCCTGTATATCAATATAATCCTCATCTTCGTGTTCATACGTATTTCGCTTCGGATTACCGTTCTCGTAACTCTCACCATTGCAGTTTTTGCAAATTACAGTACAAAACAAACCAGCTTTTTTGCACGTGCACACGTTATTGCACTGTCCTTTACAATTGCAAAATATCTATAACATAAAAAAAATATTGTTTCAACATTACTTAAATTATTCTTTATCAATGACAAATATATTTTGTACATCATAAAATATACATAACAATATTTATTTATTACCGATACAAAAAAAGATACAAGTTTTCTTTTTTTTTAAAGATGCCGATAATGTTTGGCACCTGTATTACGTATTACGATTGATATTTTAAAGATATATGTTAAATCTTCTCGTCATTAAAATAATGTAATATTAAAACAATGCAACAAAATTAAAACATTCATGAATTATCTATGGATTATTAACATTAACTTGAATATTCGTAAATATATTCTTGTGCATTTTCTATATTACTCTCGAAGAAATGTAGAAAATATACCAATTCTCGTGAAGGGCAATTATTGTTTTCGTACACATTTTAGCAGGGACTTCTACGAAACGTCTTTAATTTCCCTAAAAGTACGCTAAGAAAACTGGTCCAAAAGATATTGTAAAATTGTAAAATATTCCGAAACATACTATGAACTTTATACTGTAATCTACCGTTTCATTTTATTTATTTTTTCAATCGAAAACGAAAGTAAATAATTTTTTAGTTTCTTTGTTTTGTGGTTGTTAAAAAGAAATGAAATGATAAATTAAAGTATAAAGTTTAGAGCAAGTTTCGAATAATTTTACGATATTACAATATCTTGTGGACCAGCTTACGCACTTTGCGTAAATTAAAGAAAATAAGAAAGAACAAAATAGTTTCGTAGAAGTCCCTGCATTTGAGCCATCAAATTTTCGATTTCAAAATTATTGTATACAATTACATTTTATACAATTACATGCAGCTATTACCGAACTTTATTAATCAAGATTTTTAAAAGTATATGTATTATCGTACCATTTCCAGCAAATGATTAGGGCTGCCGGTTCTGTTGTCGTGTTGGGCACCAACATTAAATTCGTGCGTTTCCACCCCATTCCTCGGGATTAAGATGCGAATTAGCCAACCAAATTTTATTTGTAAGTAGGTTCGCTTGGCATGCTCTCGCAAAGCTCCAGCAGTCGGAGGAAGTGTGGATAACATGACAGCATTTTTTTTCGTAGCAGCTAAAGATTTAAACATACTATATCGAAGCTCGCCTAACGTAACGTTTGTTTTGTCCTTGTATAACTTTTTTGTTATTATCGTCGCTGCTTCCAAGATATCGTGTACATTTTGATTTTTTTTGTAAAATACATTAACAACTGACTGTAGATCTCTATTCTTCTTTAGCATTGAAAAAATACTTTTTTTCCTTTGTTGAAAAAACAATTAGTGGAGTCGCAACCGCAAAACGCATGCGCAAATAAAATAAATGGTTGGTAAACTCGATGGTCTGCACTACAGTACACCGTTTTCGGGGTTTTTCCCGTGTTCATTTTAACAAAGTACAATTTTTTCGAAATCGGAGTCAAAGCGATGCTCAGAGTAAGCAAATCAATGTCTGTACCGACCACAGCTACAGGTGTATCAATAGTTTCCAGCATTTCAATTGCTCCTCTTACAATCAAGGCATCTGCATCCTCGGTGGCAATTCTCGTTGCGATTTCATTTCTGTTCAGATATTCAGCTAACAAACTAACAAATTTATATTTATTAGCGATATTTGATAGAAACTTCGTTTGGTTAAACGTGACGAGATTTTCCAATTCGATTTCCATATCTGGGGCAACATACCTTTCTTTACGGCAAAACCTTTCATACGACTTTATACCGATTATATCGCTGTTATAACCGTCAAAAACTACCGTAGAATTTTTTCCAAAGTGTTTAATCACATACTCGACGTATATATTAAAAATTTGTTTCAATGTTTTGCTATGCGGCCAAATAACGTGATGCAACAGCCATCCGCCATCAATTACATACGTGAAAGCTTGCAAAACTCATCCGAATGAAGGCAAGACGTAAAAATTTTATACAACTCGGATTTTTGGCTTTCCGCATGTACCCATTGTTATCAAACAAAGATAACGGATACGGTGCAAGCTCATACGTAAAAGCTTCTTTGGTTTTTGTACATCGCCTTCACAGAAAAGAGCGATCCGTGAAAAGAGTAGCGTTGTGTCAATATTCGAAAATTTTTGGTACTCGTCGGAATCCCACGTGAGCCGTCGCCAATGGTTTCACTTTATATACTTTGGACAGAGATACATCGTTTGCATTTTTCCTATCATACATGACATAGCCTCTCGCCCTTTTTCAAATGCCATATGGCAATTAATATTATCTGCACCAATTATTCCCGTTGCCAAGGACATCAGGCAATCTCGTGCAATGAATGGATTGTGCTCTTTAAACCAATACACCATTTTTCCAGGTCTGCATTATATCTTTGTATGCGACTCTTCGATAAATCGATGTGCTGTTCGCTAGACGTTGATTACAAATCGCAAAATTCTTCTAAGCAATCCATAACATTAAAAGCGGCGGGCATTCCTGTAAGTAACGCGCAACAACGCTAGGCGTAACGCCTCGGCCGTGTCTCAAATCGGTACAGAAGAATAGGTTTAAAGTTTGCTCGATCACCATATCCGACCATACTCCTGCAAACGGTTTGTCACTTCTGCGGATAGAAAAAAAACCTTGCCTAGCAAATTTTTCGAAATCGTCGGGATCCATGCACTCTTCAAGTCGATGCATATCCTGCAAATAAATTTGCGCACTTTTTGTATAGGCAAAGTGTCCCGCAGCGTGAAGCAATGGCAGCATTTGCTGCACACTTTGCAAATGCAGTTTCCAATCGCCAAGCCGTTCAGCTTCTATAAATTGCAGAGCAATAGCAACGCTTTTAAAATATTGTATCCAAAGTTTTGATGTTGGACCGTTTTGTTCAAGCTCTTGCATTTTACACACAAATTGTTCAGTCACCGAGAAGCGGTGGCTCGTCACTGAAATTTGTAAAAAATTCACGAATAAAGCGTTTGGCTGTCTCTGTCGCGGATAAGCTCTCTATAATCATTTCACCGAGAGCCGTAAAACTCAAAATGTGCGCGCGCAATGATCTTGAAAAAGCGTGTCCGCTTATCATTTTCTTTACGGACTCATTTGCGTAAATAATTGACCATAAGTCCTCCAATCCGCTTCCACTCATAATATAACCAACTGCTCCCAAGTACGACATCAGTAGGTGGAAGCCACCTAGGCAAACCACCGTTTTAAGAAAAGCTTCATCAGTGCCAACTTGAAGTGACCGAGTTTTTATGTAAAGTGGCTGGTCGCACGTTACAATTGTTGTTGATTGCTTCAATCGTCGAGTTTCAGACATTGCATAATGAAGAGCTGTATTAAGGGTCGTTAAATTTGATGGCGGTGCATTAATAAAAGGCAAACACATGATATGCGATGTATTATAGATAACGTCATTGGAAACGATTTCCATGTATCCTTTCCAAGAAGGAAAATTATCAATTGAAGCGGCTTTGGCCCATAAATACCCTACGTAATACGACGATATGACTGACGAACTACCAAGTTTTAAAGAACGTGCATCAATAAAATTAATATTAGTTAAAACTGTTGATGTATTAATATCGAAAGGAATGGTTGGAATCGTTTTTTGCGATGCCAGTACACCTGCAGACGGCATACTTTTACATTTCTTGGATCCGCCTCTATAATCAACCGAAAACTGCGGTGTATAAACCGAAATGCCTCCCAAACAGTGGAAAGTGTCTTTACCTGGTCTTTCCCGACAAAATTTAAAAGTAGCCTGACATAGAATCTGTCATATTTAATTTAAAAAAAACATACAAAGTAATAAATATTTAAGAAGTATTGTTAAATGAAAAACATTTATGTAAAATTCATTTTTTACGATTTACGATTTACAAAATTTTTCTGGTCATATTTGAGGCTATGCTCAATCGATAGAGAATTAAAAATCACGTGATAATTCACTATCGTTAAAATACTTTTTTTTTATCCCATTCAAAGTATATTTGGAACTTTAAAATTTTCAAGACGCGCCCGAGCGGCGGAGAAAAGAAAAAAGCCACGCGAGGAGCTGGAGCTTGTTGTTCTTCCACCCTTCCTTCTCCCGCGCATGCCATCCGATAATGTATCTCTCTCGCCACGCGCTCCGTCTCTCTTGCTCTCGCAGCGCTTACGGCCGCGTGGTGGGGAGAGCAGCTGCTGTCCCTCCGCGATCACGATGAATTTTATCACGTTACCTTTAGAGCTATTTTTCTCTCTATTTCACTCTCAACGAAATTCTAAAAAGTATCATATTTTATGCATTTTTCCAAGCCCTTTCGATTGGTTCAAACCATTTTTTCCTAACTATTGCCGTTTCGGAGATATAAGCAAAACAAAACTTTGTACGCGATTTTCGCACTGATCCCGGCGTTTGCGAATTTTTTTAGTATTTTTCCCGTAATCAGCGCACTCGAAAACAAAAAGCAGTTCTTTTATTTGCCCCCCATGGGAAAATCCGAGGTTCCGACCTATTTTTACTGGACTATATCTCTGCCCGGCATGTCAATGATATTATTAAGTATTTTTAATATTAATTTTTATTTATGCTACACATAAATTGGCTGTATTTATCAATTATTACAAAAATTATAATAAAAAATAATAGCTTTCAATTAACCGACTAATTATTTCACGGGGAAAACACAACAGCAAGCGGCATACCCAACAATGCAACATGCCGCAACAATATATCCTACACAAAATCAAATAATGCAGCTTCCAACTCATTCTTATTCACACTCACAATCTATAACAAACCTTCAACCAACAAATCAAGTCGACATTTACAATCATATCCCGATCTACAAAATAGCGATTGGCAAACCGTACCCAACAGGAAACGTAATAGAAGCCCTGACGAAACTGGACAATCGACAAAAAAGAATTCATATTGATTAGGAGAAAGAATAGAAACCACCAACAGATTTGATTCGCTATCGGAAGAAGAAAAAGTCAATGACAATACACAAGAACAAAATTAAACCACCACTAAAGTCCCACCGCCGCCACCAGTCTTCATAAAACAATTAATGGCACTGATAAATGATATTTCTAAAGACAATTACATCCTCAAAGCTCTAAGTAACAAACAAGTCAAGATATAGAGCAAGACAAACGAAACATACTCTAATATTACCAAACAACAATTCCATACATATAAACCTAAGTAAGAAAGGAACTTTAAAGTAGTTATTAAAAACATAACTATGCAACAAACACAACCGATATCAAGCAAGACTTGGAAAAGCTACGACACACTGTAGTTAATATTTGGAACATTGAACATGGAATATTTAAAAAAAATTGTGCTAAATTGGTTCCTAAGGTTTTGACCAGGAACGAAAGGAAAACCGTGTGTAAATTTTTTATGAGCCCAACTCCACCTTGAAAGGACGCCGTTTTGGGACTGTTAAAATGGGTTGTTGTGATAAGAGAGATTCCAAGTTAAAACCTTCAATGCGTAGCAAAACCATTAGCAATGCTATATTGATGTTCAAGGATTTTATTTTAAAATACATTATTATATCTTTATTTAATCAGTCTGATTACCTCTCGACGTACTTTGTATAAAACTAACATTTTATGATTTTCCATAGAATGACCCAAGATGTTGAACGGCAGTTTTATGATTTTTCAAATTAACTTATTTTTGCCTTACTATCTTTAATTAAATATTATTTTAATTATTTCATTACAGTTTTATATTTAAACTCAATTGTATTTTATTGTACTTAACGAATTAATTAGAATAACTGCCGTTGGCTGTATAGATGTTTAAAAAGGATTAATTTTAGTGACTAATTAATTAAAACTTTAAAACAATTTGAACTTTTAAAATATTATTAAAACATAGAATTTACCTTAAATAAAAAAATACAAAAATTGTTAACTAAACCTAGAAATATTGCTGTTCTGTATTAATACTTTTAGCTGCGTGACATTTGCTTTCTTGCGAATATAGCCTAAAGAATATTTTAGTGTCATGCAATATTCAGATATGAGACAATGTATAGACGATATTAAATATGTGCCCTACAGTTAATAAAGGCATTGTAATAAATTTGGTTGAAGCATTAGGTTATTAAAATTTATGTGATTAGATAACAGTATACTGATATTACCACTGGAGCATTTTGCACTATAAAGACTGCTTGGCTGTCTTCCCTCTATTAAGTTCTCGCTGTATATTAAATATTAAATTAAAAGGATACAGTTTGTACTTAATTAAGTTGTCTGTCTTAAACTAATATTGATTAAATAAATATTTTGGAAACGGCATTAATTTTAGTTCATCGGTTCTTAGTCTCTCAAAGTTTAAGGAATCTTGTAATTAACTCAACTAAGAAGCACTACTTCCATAAATCCTAAAAAGCTTACGAACATGCCTTGTGATTACTTTGGCAAAACTTACATAGACCACATGAATAGACAAATATCAAGCCGCATGGCAAAATGGGTTTCTCATAAACGGAAAAAAAACAAAAACCGTAATCTGCATATATTTGCTTTCTCGGTACATAAGAAAGAATTTTTTGTACAAAATCATTACGGGTGATGAAAAGTGGATTTTGATTGATAATCCTAAACGCAAAAAACGATGGGTTGATATAGGCCAGCTATCAACATCAGCTCCAAAAATAAATATTTGTGCCAAGAAAGTGCTACTGTGTGTCTGGGGGATTAAAAAGGTGTCATTTACTACGACCTTCTGGAACCTAGTCAAACTGTTGCAGCTGCACGTTACCAGGCCCAATTGATCAATTTAAGTGATCGCTCTGAAGGAAAAAAACATTTACGGGTCAAGGAAGGCGGAAAGTGATATTACTGCATGAAAACGCTCATTTCACATACAGCAAATCCAATACCAGAAACTCATCTTTTTGTTAGGATGGGGTTATCCAGCATGGGGCGTATTCTTCAGACTTGGCTCCTTCTGATTACCTCTTATTCAGATCGATGTCGTCATATTTGAAAGACCAGCGGTTCACGAAATTTGAAGATGTGTGAAAATGACTCAATGATTATTTTGCTTCGAAACCACCAAGTTTCTATCGCGAAGGCATTTATCATCTACCTGATATAAGGCAAAAGGCCATATAAAGTAATGGAGAATATTTCGATTATTAATTATATATATAAAAAAAATTATGAGTGCTGCTGCTGCTGCTGTCACACAGGTCAAAGGTCAAATCGTTCGTGCCTTTCCGTGCCGACCCGAAAGCCTCCGAAGGACAAATTTCGGCCCGGCGGCAGGCGCGACCGAGGTAATATATTTCCGGAACCGCAAGCGATAGAAAATTTTCGTTTGAGAGCGGGTAATAAAGCACTTATATATAAAAAAATTATGAGTGCTGTCACACAGGTCAAAGGTCAAAGTTCAATCTTTCCGTGCCGACGTAAAGCCTCGAAGGACAAATTTCGGCCCGGCGGACGACCGAGTAATTATTCCGAACCGCAAGCGATAGAAAATTTTCGTTTGAAGCGGGTAATAGTTATATATAAAAATTATGAGTGCTGTCACACAGGTCAAAGGTCAAGGTCAAAGTTCAACTCTAACTGGGTATACGTAAATGCGTCGTCATGGCAACGGCGTCCAATTATGTCAAACAGAACTTTTAATCGTGTTTTATTATTTTAACTACTATGCGAAGGGGCTCAAGCATGTCGGAGTTGGACAAGCTCGCCGGCCGCTGCCAGACCTCGTCTTTGTAAAAAGTATCTTTTCAATAAAGTTGGGTTTGACCAAACAAAGCCGAGTTTCTACTTGCACACCTATTAGTTCATCGACTGTTGCAGCCATCAAGTACCATACATATAAAACTACATTAACCTTAAATGTATATAATTCTTCTTTCTCAAAAAGATTTGTGTTTGCTGGTAATAGGCTGAATGTCTCCCATCTAACGATAATGCCCTACTAAGTAGCTATTAGATAACCCACTAGTATATCTTCTTAGCTTTTTCTCAGATTTATCCCTTAAATTATAATATATATATAATTATTATTCCTTTCTCGCTAAGTTCAAACTAAAATAAGTAAAATTCGATGTATACTTGAATGTTTTCTGGTTATTTGGAAGTGAAAGTCGGTTTCTTTGGCTTTAAAATAGAGACAGAAGTAAAATATTTTAACTTTAGGATAAAAAGTGCTTCCTAAGGATTTTTTTTAATTAACCTATTTAAAAGGATATCGTGTGCGGTATAATATTTACATTTTAACGTAATTCAACCAAATTTTGACATATAAATGTCATTATAATAACTCAGAATACTTATATTTATAATAATTAACGTTTAAAAATCTTGACATCTTCCAAGAATAAAAAATAAATTTAGGGCATATGCAGTAACATAAACATTACAAAAAAACTTCAAGAAACATTTAGATTACACAAATAGAATGCTAAGCTAAAGTTGAAATTAATTTAATTCTTTCACCTTGACAATTTCAATTGGAGCTTTTTTTAGTACATGTAAATTAAAATAAAGTTTTAATATACTTAAGTAGTATTAGTTACAAATTTTACAATGCATATACTGGGAGAATTTGGTTAGATGTAATTATGAGTAAAATTAAAAGGCGCTGAAGTTTTTTTCCAACTACCAAATAACTTATTATATTTATAAGGGTTACTACATTTCAAAAAAACTATTGCACACTTTATTATGCATTAAACAACTACAATTTCACCCAGAAGTTGTTTATAAGTTGTATAATAAATTTTAATTTAAAATAATAGTTATAATTTTGTGAAAATAGCCATTTTTAGCAGTTGCCGAAATCAACATGCATGCTGCACAAAAAATGATTAAAAAGATAATCCAGTTATAAATAAAATGAGTAGTAATGTGGGCATTGGCGCGACTGCAGTAAATAAAATTTTATGATTCATATTTATATGTAAGGAGAATCCACTCTTGGTGAATACTTCACAATTTAAACAGATATAAAAACATAATGTGAAATATTACAAGAATACTAAAAAATACGTTGGTGGTTAGTCTAAAGTGGCTCCTATCATTGATAGTAAAAGTTAAATCTATCGTGAAATAGTAGGAAGAAAACCAAAGTCTACTTTTTCTAAAAATTGAAACCTACCTCAACTATCGTTATTAAAATTAAAATACAGTTATCGCAACAAAGTGTTTATCGAGCGACATTCAAGAGGTTTGCTTACCGGGCCCTAATAGTGAGAGTGTGCTGCACTACGATATGTTTCAAGTAGTACGTCCTATCAAATTCAAATAATTTTAAAGCCTTTCGAATTTCAGGCGCTAAATTATGAATCATACAATTCTCGCTTAATTAATTATTGTTAATTAATTTTTGGTTGTAAAATAAACTACATGATATACGATTTGCAGCTCCCGAAGATACTATGGAAAGTTTTAAAAGAAAAGTTATTTTATATTTTGACAAATAATTTGAAAATTTGCAATACTAATAATTTATATCTGTGTCATACCAGACTGCAGGAAATTCCTCTGCTACTTTCCTTATAACTAAATATTAAAATAAATATTGTCTTTTACAGTTATTCCGATTAGAGTTAATATTAGTAACACCTCATATTTTATTCTAATAATAAATATTTGTTTTTACTTTTATTTTTATACATTTATAAGTTTAGAATTTCATATGTATTTCTTACGCCACATGTTGACTTTCATTGGCATTCCCACAACGACCAGAGGCATATTTTTTTAAGTTATTTATTTACAATCTGTCTGTCATAGTAGCATGCAGTAAATGTTATGCATATATATGAAAATAACTCGTGATTTATTACCGAATGGTAATTACTTTTTATACGTTATCCTAAAATGGATTTATTTTAAACATACATATTTAACCTTCACATTTACTAGTTGAATCTATTTTGTAGGTTCAAGGGTTTCAACCTCTTGAATCACTAGCTAGAGCGTTCGGATGTGCACTAAGTCTGTCATGATAAGTAACACTTTGTTTTGTAACGATTTTGTTAACTAAGCTAACTCTGAGTTCTCTTTTGGTGACTTTATTGGGTACCTACCATGGGGCATTTACGATATCCCGGAGCACTTTAGACTGGAATCTTCTTATTCTGTCGATACTAATTTTACCAGTAGAGCCCCATAATTGTAGGCCGTAGGTTCAAATTGGTCTTAAGATTGATTTATAGAGAACTTTGTTGCTTATTGAAAGTTGAGGCTTTCTGCTGTCACCACATTTGTCTGTGTTTTAAACCTAACTGCTTTCTTTTAGTCCATACAGGTTGCTTCCAGATTAGTTGACGATCCAGGTGGATTCTCAGGTATTTAACCGTGGTATTTGTTAGTCTTTAAGAGTTACTGGGGGCAGGTTTCTCGCCTCAACGTGAATGTGATATGACTGGATTTAGTTTCATTAACTTTAATGTGCCATTTTATGAGCTATTTTTTGTAAGGCTCTTAAGTGAGTTTGCAGATTTTGTGGTATTATTGTGGGGTCTAAGTGGGTTGTGTCATCTGCATATGTTGTTATTGTCCTAGATTTTGTGGGTAAATTTGCTGTATACAGTAAATATAGGATGGACCTAAGAGACTGTCCTGTGGTACTCTAGAATTTACTGGGGATAATGTAGTGGCCTCATCTTGCGCTCTCACCAAATAACGACTGTTAGTCAGATATCATGATTACCTGGTAAAGGTTGTCTGGAAAGGTGCTTTTAATTTTAAATAACAGACCTTCATACCAGACTTTGTCAAAGACCTGGCTAATGTTAAAAAACACAGTTGAGCAGTATCTTTTAATTTCTAAAGTTTTGTAATATTTTATCAACTATCCTTTGGACTTGCTCAATCGTGGAGTGCCGCTCCCAAAAGCCAAATTTATAATGCGGTAGTAAGTAGTTATTTAGAATTAGCGGTTTGAGTCTCGACAGTAGCAGCTTTCCAAAAATTTTGGAAAGAAGAGGAATAAGACTTCTTGGTCTGTAAGAGGATACTTGTTAAGGTGGTTTACCAGGTTTTAGAATTGGAATTACGCAGCCCGCTTTCTATTTGCCGAGGAAATATTCCAAATTGAAATATAATTTATAAAATGTGATGAAAAGAAAACATCTTTTAAATAACCAGGCGTGTGTAAGTCGGGTATGTCTAATACGGAGTCGACATAGTAAGACTTCTTCTTGCAAGAAAAATTTTCAGATAACGTCCATTTAAGAGGAATTAATGGTACTGTTATTATTTGTGACCTAAAGGTAGTCCAATTTTTCTGCTATTTAATACGCACAAATTTTACTAAGAGCTAAGATACTGCACATATACTCATTAGAAGACTGAATACAGACCACGTTTAGCCTCGTAATCACCTATTTAGTTTCCAGTTAAATATGTACCTGTACATGATCAGGAATCCAATTATGTATTTCATATCTTTTTAATGTAATTATTGGATCAGATATAAATTGACTAGATAATGCTTTTTTCTATTAAAATGGCTATTATTTCAACTATATAAACAGACTTTTCTTTTGGCATATATTGTAGTTCCAGTATTTCTTTGCGGTGTATTTCACAATTCACGCCTGCTGAAAAACGGGAACCATTTCTATAATAAATATATCTATGATCAAATCCAGCAAAGACAAATTTAAAATATTGTTCTTGTTATAGAATGGTTATTCACTAGGTTTGTTTAGTACGCTTTCATTGCTAACTGCATTTTACGACTGCAAATGTCATCAAGTTACGAAGATGAGATTTTCAGGTATAACAAGATGGTATTTACACCCCACTAGACTGTCAAAATTCCTAGTGCATACAATTGTAAAATTTGTAAAAGTATAATCCAGAGAAGCTTAGCGTTAATATATACTCTTAAATATTTTGCGGAAGATGTATATTCAAGTGGAAGTGAAAAATAAAATACAAGCTGAAGGAGAGTATGGCACCGAATATATCGACAGAAGTAGTCGATAGAGGTAGTTTTGTTTAAAACCGTGCATGAGTGCTTCGTCCGCAACTTGGTTAATAACTTGTGGTAAAGTTGTTTCTAGGTCTCATTTTTCATTTCCCAAGAAAATAAAATCATCTAAGGGATCAAACCGTCTACATAAAATCTGCGCCTAACTAGCTGAAAGATAATTTAACTCAAAATATTTGCTGCAATACCAAATAAGCTGACGGAGAGTACTGATTTTGGATCTTTATTTTATATTTAAAAAAAAACAAACAGGACTCTACTTGAAAATTACACTTTATAAAAAAAGTTAACATAAATTTAAGAGAAATACCTTAAAATCTTCACTTTTGCAATTGACAGAAAATATTATATGTCCATGAGCGCTAATATATCTTATCTAAATCAAAAACATTGCTATACTATGTTGATTGCCAAAAACTTGCCGGATAAAATTTTCCATGTAAATAAGTTCATTGGTTATTGTACAGTGTTGACAAAAACCGGTTATTCAGCTCGAATAAGTAATCTGTGTTCTAGTATTCACATTAATCGATAATTAACCATTAATTCTAATATTTTATAAAAACAACTTAATAAAGAAATAGGACAATACAAATTGAACTTTTTCTTTTTTAAGAACATGTATGATTGTGGTTAAAGACCTTACTTAAGGTACGTAGATGTTACCCATATTAGATTATATATTTCTAAATGTTAAGGATGTCCATGACAAGAAACGTATTTCATCATATAATACGTTACTCGGATAATGTTCAACTGAAATAAATAGTTTATAATTCTAATATATTTAAAAACGTTGTTGCTAACACCAATACAAAAAAATCCTAAGATATTATCTTAATTTATTTCACACTTTTATGATGGAAGTACCACTTCGTTTTCTAAATGTGAAGATGTGAAATTATGTTCATGAAGTTTTAACAAATATACATCTCTTAATATTCCATTTATTTAAGTTCTTAAAGAATAAATTGCGCTATGGAACGTTAAATTCGTTTTTGTCTGGTTTTTGTTTTGAATTTTCTGTTTCTGCTGCTTTAAAATAATAATATATGTAAATAATATAATAATAAATATATAACAACGCTCTCAGTAAAATTTTGTACGTACTAGTGATAATATTTTAGCATTTTTTAATTTATTTTCTTTTATTGTATTTATTTTCTTTAAAAGATTCTTGTATAGTCTCTATAGGTATATGTGTGGATAGTAATAATGAAAAGTGATCGAATTAAATTAACTACTAGAAAAGATCAGGCTAGCGTTAGACCTACAGCACATTATGTGTCAGTATAGATAAAAATATGTGTAGTTGCCTTTGTGTAAGATAATAAATCCTGCTTTATTTACTAATTCTTTGATATGTTTATTAGAGCTGGAGGCTTAGTAACAAATAAAATATAAGAAAGAAGATAACTATTAAAATTTACAATCTACAACATAGGACTTTGTCTTCTTCTTCTTGTCGTGCCTTCTCTTAATAGAGGTTGGCGATTACATCGGCAAATGTTTCTCTTTCTGCAGCTGCTCTAAATATTTGTTGAACATTCATGCCTGTCCACTGCCTTATATTCTTAAGCCAACAAGTTTTCCTTCTACCCCTTCCGCGTTTGCCTTCAACCTTACCCTGTATGATAAGTTGGGGTAGGTTATATTTTTTATTTCTTAGTAGGTGTCCCAAGTAGGCGGTTTTTCTTCTTTTTATGGTAGTTATAATTTCTCTATTACAGTTCATTCTTTGTAGTACCTCTTGGTTTGTAATCCTGGCTGTCCATGGGATTTTAAGTATTCGTCTCATCAACCACATTTCAAAGGCTTGCAGTTTGTCTATCTCGTGTTTATTTAGTGTCCAGACTTCCGTTCCATATAACAATATTGACCATATATAACTCTTTACCAGTCTCCATCTGATTTGTAAATTTAGATTTTTATTTGTCAGGAGTGTTTTCATTTTTATAAATCCTTGCCTAGCTATTTCTATTCTACTCCTTATTTCCATATTTGAGTTTAGATCTGAGTTTACCCAGCAACCTAAATATTTGAATTTTCCAACTTCTTCTAAAGCGTTGCCATCAATTGTAAAATTTATACCCCTCGGATTTTTACTCACTTGCATGACTTTTGTTTTCTTAGTATTGATTGTTAGGCCCATTTGTAAACTTGCTTCGTGTACTTCGTTAATTAGCTGTTGTAATGCTCTAGGGTTGTCTGCTATTAGTACGCTGTCATCCGCGTATCTTATGTTATTTATCGTTTCCCCGTTTATTTTTATTCCTAAATTGCAGTTGTGTAAGGCGTTCTGAAAACTACTTCCGAATAGAGATTAAATAACATTGGGGACAGTATGCAGCCTTGACGTACCCCGCGTTTAATTTCTACGTTGTTTGTTTCAGTGTCTTCTACCATTACTTTAGCACGTTGGTTCCAATAAAGATTTTTGATTAGTTTTATGTCTCTTTCGTCTAAGCCAATGTTTTCCAAACATTCAATGAGTTTGATGTGTCTTACTTTATCAAATGCTTTCTCATAATCGAGAAAGCACAGATACACATCTTTTTTCTGATCCCTACATTTCTGCATCATTACTTGTATGCAGAAGAGAGCTTCACGCGTTCCCATTCCATTTCTGAAACCGAATTGGTTGTCACTCACTACTTCTTCACATTTTCTATATATTCGGTTTTGCATTATCTTCAAGAGTATTTTAAGGGCATGGCTCATGAGACTTATTAATCTGTAATCATTGCAAGATTTCGCATTTGCATTCTTAGACAAAGTAATAAATGTTGATTCCAACCAGTCATTTGAAATGTTACCCGTTTCATATATTTTGTTATACAAATCAACTAGTATCTTTAGGTTGTCTTCGTTTATTAGTTTAATTAGTTCCATATATATGTTATCCGGTCCTGGGGTTTTTCCTATTTTTATTTGGTGTATTGCATTCTCTACTTCTCGCTTTAGAATTGTGGGTTCTTTTTGTTCTTCTCCTCTGTTTTGTATAATTGTTTCTAGTCTCTCGTCGTCAAACAATTTTTCTATATATCGTTCCCAGATTCTTATTTTCTCAGTTTCATCCATTATTATTTTGTTGCTGTCATCTCTTATCATCATTTGTGTTTTCTTTCTGTTGGTGCCGACAACTTCTTTTATTTTCTTATATAAACCAAACATGTTGTGTTGTTCGTTCAAGCTTTCTATTTCTGTACATCTGTCGCACATCCATTTTTCTTTTGCTTCTTTAATTTTAATTTGTATAATTCTATTTATTTGTTTGTATTCTGTTTCATTGTTATTTTTTGACAATTCTCCGTCTATCCATTAGGTCTAATATTTCTTTCGTCATCCACTTCTGTTTAAAGTTCTCTTCTCCTTTTAATTTCAGACTTTCATTTCCAACTGTGTGTATCGTTGTTTTCAATTTTTGCCACAAATTATCAATATCTTCTCGTGTGCTCCCTGTTGTTTGTGAGCCATCACTTATCAAACTTGCTATTTCTTTATTTATATTATTTATTACTTGTATTTTTGTTTCTGCATTTCGGAGTTTATCCACGTTTAGTTTTTTGTTTGTTTTCTTCTTCTTGATATTTTTTTTCAGTCTGACTTGCATTTTGATGATTATGGGGATAACCCCATTGCTTTAGTTTACTGTCTATTACAATTGCTACTCCATTTGTATGTTTGTCTTGATTTCCTGAGTAATATATGGTTTTGTCATTAGATCTTAGAATTCCGGAATCAGGCCATCGTACTTCACTGATTCCTAAAATTTGTAAATTTATTCTTTTCATCTCCTGGATGAGATTTGCTAATTTTCCAGGTGAATATAGGCGACGGGCGTTCCATGTGCCTATTTTAATGGTTGAATTAATATTTTTCCACTCGGGGATTCTTAGCACCCCCTGGTTACTTAAAACCTGCCGAGGACTGGGGGCCGTAATTAAGTTTCGTGCTGCCATGTAATTTTCTTGGAACAATAATACAGTGGTTTTCCGTTGCCTTATGTATCGCGGTACTGATTGCCGGTTGTAGCGTCCATCGCTGCCGCCATCAGGTTCCATAAGTGAAGCTGTTCCAATCTCCTCGATTTCCACCTTCACTTACAGTTTTTTTTTTGAGAGACCCGCTTCCATCTTCAAAAGTTATTACAACCAGGGCCATTAAATCCAATACTTGTAAGTTGCCCCTCATTTAGTTTGGCCTGTATGTCGATACAGTTTACCGGTGTGTGGCCGCTGTTTTATCTTTACAGCAACTAGGAGCCATAAATGAGAGTTGGGTGAATGTTGGGACCAAAACCCCAGTACGACTACCCAGTTACCCGGATAGCCCGACAGTACTGGAAGTAGAGGTGCTACCTCTAACAGTCACCCTACACACCAAGGACTTTGTAATTGGCTTATTAAGTTTTCTATCGTTGTTAGTGACCATGAAATACCAGAATAGTATATACTACAAAAAATCCACTCAATAGTAGTATATAATTGTATTGTGTTGGCCTGCAAAGATGACGTGTGATTCGTGTAAAAGCTACATTTGATCTTATAAATGGTGGCACTCCTCCTCTATTAGCTCGGCATCCAGTTTGAGGAATGTTACTGACATTTAAATAACCAGTAATAGAGATTTGGGAATTAACTTGTTCTTGTAACTTTCGTAAGGCTATAAGAATCTGTGTAGGGGAAGATAGAAGCTAATTTTTCTTGATTGTCCTTTTGACTAATGCCTAGTTCTCTTTTAATTTAAAATTGTGACGAAAAAATGGATTATCTAGGAATTAACTAGTTTTAGTCTAACTAAAAAAATGTACCTTTACTCTTTACGGGGTGGAAATCGGGATCAATGGGTCTTTTCAGTAACGGTTTTAGGGGAATGGAAAATTGTTAGAATAGGAATCGGTAGTTTACTGCTGTCAAATGCGTTTGGGGTTTAAATAGTTGAGGATACAATTAATTGTAAGATTACCTTGTAAAATAATATTTATTCTGCCATCGCTGCTACTGGTGGTTCTAATTCTATAGTGATAGAGCTGTTACATTTTAGATGATTCAATTAACTTTCACTTTCATGAAAGATTTTTTTAGCTTTAGGTATAAAATTGTATTTACAACAAGTTTACCCTTTCTATAGGCTTATTTTTTGTATTTGTATAAAGAAGCTAAAAAGGCTAAAGATCATTTCATATTAGGAAACTGCGATGAAATTAATAGGAATCTTTAAGGCAGACAATTGCAAACAGCATACAAGAATATAAAAAATCTGCTAAATGAAAATAAGACAAAGAACCACACAATAAAGGATGAAAAATGAAACATACTAACGGAACAAGAAGATATAATTAACAGATGGAAAAGGTACATCAAAAGATTATATGAAAGAAATAATTGTGAGGATTTTGTAATTGAAAAAATAGAAGAACTTGAGGAAAACTAACAAACAGACATAATGCCAAGATCAGAATTTGACAAAGCTGTATAAGATTTGAAAGACAGAAGAGCCCTGGGAATAGACGAGATACCATTTTTAAAGTGCCTGGGCGAACATAATGTACAGAAGCTCTTTGAGCTAATTGGGAATATATACGAAACAGAGGAGTTACCATTAGATTTGACAAAAAAATATATAACAATTCTAATACCCAAAAAGGCAGCTCATTTGAATGTGAAAATTACCGCAAATCAGTCTGACTACACATGCATCAAAAATGCTTACGTAAGTCATATACAAAAGAATTAGATAAAGAATAAAAGAAAATTTAAAAGAAGACCAATTCGGATAAAAAAAACCTAAATAACTTTTATAGATTTGGAAAAAGCTTTTAATAACGTAGACTGGCACAAGATGTTTCAGACAGTGAGGACTATTGTAATAAGGCACAAAGACAAAAGACTATAAAAACAAATGGCAACAATTAAATGCGCACAAAGACAGGCAATTGCCAATATCAGAAAGGAAGTATGACAAGTTTTTGCACTATCTCCACCATAATAAAGCACTAAATTACATAAAAGAAAGAATGAACTTGGGGATAACAACACAAGGTGAAGAGATTGAGATGCTGCGTTATGCCAATGACATTGCAGTGACGGCAGAAAGTGAAATAGACCTAGATGAAGCCGTAGACCAAATTTAACGAGTTTTTAAAAACATATAAAATGAAGATAAATAAATCAAAGACAAAAATATTAGTATGTGAGAAACGTAGGCATGGACGGACTGGAGTACGAATAGAGGAAAAAGTAAAAGAATTTATCGAATTGTGATACCTGGGGAGCATTATGACGGACGGAAGATGTAAACGAGATGTAAATAGCATAATAATACAAACCAAAATAGCTCTCAATTCTGTAAACCATCTGCTGACATCAAATAGCATTAAACTAGCAAGAAGAATTCAACTAATGAAAACATATGTACGGAGAACAGCTTTATATGGGTGCAAAACACGAACCGTTCAAAAAAATAAAATGCGAAAATTAAAACCATTAGAAATGTAATGCTACAGAAAAATATTGAGAATAAAATAGATGAATATAATATTCAACAAAGAAGTGCTTCGAAAGGTTAAAGAAGTTTTTAGACACAAATTCAAAAAGAAAGAGACAGACTAGTGCAGCATATTTTAAAACACAAAGAAATATTAAAAACTATATTGAAAGAAAAAATTGAAGAACAAAACGTGAAAGGAAGACCAAGAACGAAATATATAAAACAGATAATGAACTATGTCAAAATTATAACGAGTTAAGGCGACTATCGAAAAACCGAGAGAAATGGAAGTCTTCGACAAACCACTCTAAAGATTGATGATAAGAGAAAAAATTGTATCACTTGTTTATAAAAAGGCAAGTGCGTGATCATCAAAAATACAAACCACAAGGACCACCTCTATAAGGAGTATAACCACAATAACATAAGGGTTTAAATAATTCTAAAGCTGTATATCTAAAACTGTAACATTGGAAACAACTAAGAGGTGGAGAAACATAAACACTGAGAGAGGTAGATATCAGCAATTAGGTAGGATAGTAGGTTTAGATGATTAAAAGTCAAGCTACATGACACTGAAGTTACTCGCGTGTCGTCTTGCATTGGGTTAATCGTAGACTTAAAGTAACTTCTTGATTTTCCAATTTATTGATAATATCCTCCTCAGAAGATTCAAGCAGATCTCTGCAAACTATCCTGCAACACCTCTGTACATGCTTCATATTAAATATCGACTCATTGTAACATTTATACTTCCTAAACATTTTATAGTTAAAAGGTTACGTATTTGGAATAGGTTAGCAAATTCTTTACTTGAGTAGGATTATTGCAAACCAACTGTTTCAATTGCATTGCAATCATAAAAGGATTGACTTGACTAAAATGTTTTTAGATCCTACTAAATAATAATAACATCTGCCTTAATTTCTTATGGGAATCATTGGCGCCCTTTTCGGGCTCTTCAATCCTTTTTTGTTAAGCGGGATTAGTGCTTATTATTACACACAATTATGTCAAATGTTCTGGTCTGATTTGGCCTTTTCTATTATTTTCCTGCATTCTTCCCTATTTCTGACTTTTTCCCTCCATCCCTTCACGTGCATTTTCTTTAGGTCTTCCAGGACTTTGTTTTTCCATCTATTTTTGGGTTTTCTCCTTGGTCTTGCTGTTACTGGATCCCATTCGGTTATTGTCTTGATCATTCTATTTTCGTTTGCTCTCGTTACATGTCCCAACCATCGTATCCTTTGTGCTTTAATTTCTCGTACTCTGTCTTCACTTTTTAACTCACTGTCAATTCTTTGTTCATTCTCACTCTATATTCGTCTTCTTCTATTTTCACTGGGCCTAGAATTCTTCTTAAGATCTTTCTTTCATATATTCTTAGTTGTTCTTCATCCTTCTTTGTTAACCTCATTGTTTCAGCTGCGTATATAACTGTGGGTCTTGTAAATTCTTATTTTTGTATCTTTTGTAAGCTTACGATCTTTTAGCAATGGTTTGTGTATGTTAAAGATTTTGTATTTCTTTTGGATTCTATCTTTTATGTCTTGTAATTTACTGTTGTTATTATTTGTCTCAGTACCAAAATGTGTTAATGCTTACACTTTCTTAAATTCGTATTGTCCTATCCTGAATGGTGTTTGATCTTCTATGTCTCCTCTTTTGCATTTCACATACCACGTCTTAGCTTCGATCATTGAGAGCCTTCTTTTTTCGCTTCTTTATCTATTATCTTAAATGTCTCATTTAGTTTTGTTTTGCACTTTGATATAATAAACAAATCAACATCTGTATTTCCTTATTTCTTATTGTTCCTCTGTGTTCTGTTTTTCTTATTATGTTTTCTACGACCACGTTGAATAGCACTGGCGATAGTGCATCCCTTTGTCTTACGCCCTTGTTTATCTTTATTTACTTTGTTTCTTCCTCTCCCACTTTTATTGTCGCTTTTGAGGTTTCCACTGTCATTTGCGTTAGTCGTATTAATTTTTGTGGTATTTGTAATTCTTGCATGTATTTTATTATTTGGTTCATTGTGTGTATGGCGTCTACTGTGGATCTGTCTGGTGTAAACCCACACTGGTATTCCCCCAGTTCCCTTTCTGTGTACCTTCTTAATCTTTGTTGAATTATACTTGTAAATACTTTATAGGAAGTGTAATACCTCTGTAGTTGTTGCATATTTCGGGGTCTCCTTTTTTGAATAGCGGTTTGATTATTCTTCTCCATTCATTTGGAATTTTTTCTTATTCTTAGATTTTTTTATTATGTTGTGTGATCTTTTGTGTAGTTCTATTTCTCCATATTACAGCATTTCTCCATTCATTTCATCCAACCCAGGGGTTTTTCCATTCTTTATCTTTTTAATCGTTCCTTCCACTTCCTCCAAACTTGGTTCTTCTTCTATTTATTCGTTTACGTCGTATCCCTTTTCTCCTTCCTTTTCTTGTGTATACATTAGACTGTGAAAATGTTGTCTCCAAGTTTTTTAAATTTTCTTTCTTCTTCTTTTAGTCTTTCATCTTTATCTTTCACCCTTCCCTCTATTCTTTTTTTATTACCTTTTGCTTCGTTTTTGCCACCTCCAACATATGATCCGTGTCCGCATTCGCTCCTCTATTTATTCGGACGTCTTGTATGTTCGCTGCTTGTCTCTTCCTAACTAGTACATGGTCTATTTGATTGCCTGTATTCCTTCCTAGGATAAGCCACGTTTCCTTGTGCTCTCTTTTGTGTTTAACCTTGTGCTGCTTATTACTAAATGCTCTGCTGGCGCATAGTTGCATAGTCTTACTCCATTATTATTCGTTTTCTTGTAAATGGTGTATCTACCTGCGACTTCTGTAAAATATTCTTCTTTCCCCACCATTGCATTAAAATCTCCTAATATCATGAGGAAGTCGCTCTTCTTGCTGCTGTCCGTTACCTTCTCTAATTCTACGTATAGTTTTTGTTTTTCCTCCTTATCTGTTTCCTCTGTTGGTGCGTAGCGTTAATTATCATTAAGTTGTTCGGTTTTCCTTTAATTTGTAGTAAGGCTATTCTTCCGTTAAGTGGTATACATTCTATAATTGCATTAATTCATTTCTTTCCGACTATGAATCCTATTCCATTTTTCCCTTGTTTTTTCTCTCCTGAATAGAACATTGTGACGTTTTGTTGACTAATCTCTCCTTTTTCTTTCCATCTCGTTTCTTGGATTGCTAACAGATCATATCTTTCCATTTCCTTTGTTATTTGTGCCAGTTTTCCTGGCATTAACATAGGTCTTACGTTCCACGTTCCAATTTTTACTACATTTTCCCTTTTATCGTTCTTCCTGTTTTTCTTATTCTTGCTTTTCTTGATTCCATGTCCTGGCTGCTTCTTTCCCCTAGCTCTTTGTTCCTTGTATATTTGTAGTTTTCTCAGTCTTTTTACTATCCTTTCAACGGGTAGTGGTATTTTGATTAATTTTCCATTTTTAGTTCTTCTATTGCGTATTTATTTTTTGGATTATTTGACTTGGCTTCTTTTTGTTTTTCATTTTTCTCGGATTTGTTTCCTTACCTTATTTCTTTGTGCGTCGTCATTGTTTCTTCCTTTCAATTTAATATTTTTTCTAGTTTTTTGGGAACTGTTGTTGGTTCCGTTTGGTATTTGTGATTTCCTATAGCGTCGTCTTCTGTTGAAGATTTGTTCTTTATATCCCCACCTGTTGCATTTTCTTTTCCTTCCTCTATTTTCTTGCATGGGGCTAGTAATGTTTGTGTCCAGTATTTGTTTCTCTTTGGGATTGTACCTGTTAATCTTGTTTCCTTAGGGATGTTCTCATTTTCTTCGTCCGTGGATCTTCTTCTTTTTTTACCCTATTTCTCTTCTTTTATATTGGTCAGATCTTCCTTGTCTGTTACCTCCTCCCTCTATTTCTGTGTTAACTATTCCAAAGTATAGGATTTGCAATTAATAATTAATTTGTTGTATGTTATATTCGCCCTATGACCCTCTTCTCTAGCTTTTTTCATGTGCTTCAACAGTTCCTTGCGCTCTTCTAGTATTGTTTTTGGGTAGTCATCCGTGAACCACACTTTTACATTCTTTGAGTTTTTCTTTTTTCATTACCTTAATCTTTTTCGTTGGAGATCCGAATTCTATCAATATGGGCCTGGTTCCCTTCTTGTTTACCTCTTTTGTTCCTAATCTTCTTATTTCTTTAATCTCCTGTTCCATATTAATCGTAATACCCATTACCCTCATCAATATCCTAACCTTCTCATATAGTATTACGCTTTACTCATATTTTTCCTCGGAAATTCCTTGTATCACTGTTTTCCTTTTTTTTATTTCTCTTTCCACATCTTCCATCTTCTTCTCCTGTATTTTAATATTAGTTTCCAGTATCTTGTTTTGTTTCTTTAGCTCATCATGTTCTTTCCTAGTTGCTTCGTCCTCTGAGTATAATTTATCTATCTTTGTGCTATGCTCTAGATCCGCTCTGTCCTCGTGTCCATTCTAGTTAGTTTTGTTTGTATGTCTTCTAGTATTTTCTCTATATTTGTACTTACTGTCGTAGTTTGTTAGTGCTTAGTGTGTTTATTTCGAGTCTTATACTTGTGACGACACGCTAAGGGACCTTCCCGAATCCGCTCGGAGGAGGACGTCGCCCACTTCTTGTCGCCGCCAGATTCGTTTAAGTCAATACTCGGTAGTATGTTATTATAACTCGTGTAAATAGGTGGTCGTTAGAGTTAGTATTCGATTACAGACTATTGTTTTACGAAAAGGAAAACTGCTCAATTATAAACTGTATAAACTCCGCCTCATGGTATGAATATGATGTGTTGCCTATCCTCCCTCGTCGTGAAAAGAAATTCTTTTCTTATCACTTTTAGTGCATGCAACTTTCAACCTTATTGCTATCTATTCCTTAACCTCAATATTATTTATATTTATTTTACTCACAGTTTGTTACTATTCTGTTCATTATTTATTCTTTCCGCCTTCTTCAGACTCTCCTTCACCAAACATCTACATTCTTCCGCTTTTAGCTCAGTCAATTTGTTCTTAAATTGCACTCTAAAACTGAGCAGAGCAACATGTGATAACACCAATCGCAATTCAAAGAAATATATCCCTACTAAATATCTAAATATCTTAATAATGAAGGTACATACAGTACCTTGAATTTGGAAGGAAAAATAGCAATTTTCCGCCTAGATGTGTGTGAAAAACTCTACTTTCAATTTCATTTTCACTCACTCGGAAGTATAATTTGTGTGTATCTGAAAGATTTTCTAATTTAAGAGAGAAGCCACCCTTATTAATAAGATTTAAAAAGAAACGGGGATAGAAATGTTAACTATAGCAGAGCTTTACTTTACAGCAGCAAAGCTACTTATTCTTGAAAGGTGCCCGGTATTCAGGAAGCTCTGGTTACGACACTTATCGTGTATCACTCAAGTTTCTGTTTGGGTAGCACGATACCTTGCCTTATGTCCTTTTAATACCGGGAAGATGGGCTCACTTAAAAACTCTGAAAAGTAGCATAAAATGGCGAGCGCTTTTTGAGAGAAATTACTTTTATGAAAAGAGACGTTTGTGGTGCCTTAACAAAACGTAGACATGGTAAAAACCTTGCGCATCTTTCATCGTAATATATTTATAAAACATTCAATTTTAAAAGACACTGTAACTTAAAAATTCCGAAACAGTCTAGAACTTTGTTTTTATTAAGAACCAACTTGTAATATTCACCACTAAACTTATATACGCATTTCTTTACTAACTAAATACTGATGTACATTAATAGATGTGGTAGAAGCATTTTAAAAGTGTAGCAAATCAATTTGTAATAGTATTGTTATGCCTCTGATATAATTACCTTAAAATTGAACACAAACAGTAAGATAGATCGGCTGGAGTTGCTTTCAAAAAATTGTAGTACATTTGTTGTTACTTGCTAAAACATTTACATTATAGTAACCTATGTACATGCGGATAACAAAAATATATAACACAGAAACGTTATATCACTAATAAATGACAACCCAACAAACTTACTAATATAATATGCTTTCAACTTCAATTAATTTACAAGAAGTACAATATAAGAATGAACCGCAGCGGTGTGAGATTTTTTGGGAATTTGTTTTTACGATCGACCATTTTGCTAGAGGTCGTTCTCTATATCTGTACATCAGCTAAAAAGACTATTACAGTAGCACGAGGCAAAAGAATTTCAGTAATGGTAAGTGCTGCCTCTTGAAAACAATGCTACAGCCCACAAATCTCAGATTGCGTTTATTGCACTAAGAAATTGGCGGTTTAATGACTCGTTTGCACACTTTATTTGCCGGTTATAATTTCAAGCTGCTCTTTTCCTTTGACAAAGAAATGGCTTTACAACTTTTCTTCTTTTTGGCGTGTTTTATTAAATTACAACAATATTTATGTAATATTCATAACAAAAACATTGTGAATACAATACTTCATACTACAAATCAATATTTATTTGAATTGCACTTTACATACGCTCTCCCATAGTATTTACTTTCAATCAAACTCCGATCCTGAACTATTTGGTACGCAGCAAATTTGCAAGTTAGCATACTATTAATAGTTCGATCTCGACAAGCTATTCATTGAATCAATTTATACGATCACTAATTAAAGCTCGCTCTGCACGATGTAAAGCCAATGCGCTGAATCTCACGAACGTAATTGAAATAGGACTCTAGTTTGCATTTGGTTATAGGTTTCAGATTTACTAATAATTCACTTGAATAGCTAATTACAAATTATTTATATATAGTGCTGTTGACGTAAATCAGGAAAATGAATAAATAAAAAAATTATGTTAATATAGAAGAAATATATATATATATATACATATATATAGTATATTAGCAGTAAAAATTAAGTGGCAAAACCATTCTAGAATTTTCAAAAAATTGATTTTTATTTTTTTGGCTTAAAAAATACTGTGATGCTCCTAGAATATGTAGCAAAAAGTTTTATACGTGAAAAATTTTTTTTCTTTAAAATATTGAAGTAGTTTTTGCGTAAAACCGATTTTACTTTTGAAATGGAAAGTTCATACAAGTAAAAATGAAAGGCAAAAAGTGTACGAGGGTCCAACTTGGTTAAAAAAAGCCAAAACAAAATTTATGTAAAACTCGTTTCAAAACTTTAAAGGCGTTTTCCTCGAAATGACATTTTCACAATAGCATGCACCATAACTAAATCAATTTTTAATATTTTTATTTGAAATTTTAACTACATTTTTAAAACAACATTATAGAGAAAATGTTTTATTTTGCTCCAAATTCAAATTTGCGTCTGTTCTAGTGCGTGCCGCGGAGCGCCTCGACGCCAACTTGTCGTAGCAAAATGGCTCCAGAGCCGCCATTTTAAAATATTTTTCAACAAATTTTTTATTACCTTTTCTTTCATGCAAAGAAAATATTAATTTTTTTTTTATATTAATGAAGATTTACAATCTGCTTTACATAGCAATAAGTAAATTAGCTTAGCAATTTACAATGAAGTGATTACACTTCGAATTAATTACAACTTATATAATTTGTTTTACATAATTATAATAATTACTAAGTACTGCTATGGATCCACATCTGTAGGATATCTTCTGTTTAGTCGTCTTCGTACTGGTGGGGGAACGATTAAAGTACTAATTTTTTCTTTGTTTTGTTCTTGGCATACGAAGGAGCATTGAATATAATCCTTAGTATTTTGAATTGTAGCCTTTGGATGATTTTGGTATTTGAAGTTTTAGCACAGCCCCAAAGTTGAACTTCGTATGTCCAATTTATCTGTCGTAGCTTGGGGTTGATTTATATTTTCTTGTTCATAATATGCGCTTTCCATGTTACTTTGCGATCTAACCTCAATCCTAGATATTTTATCTTATTTTTCGCAGAAAGTTGGATACCGCTTATTGTTACTTCAGGGCATTCAGTATGTCTATTTGTAAATGTGACCTGTGCTGATTTCAGTTTACTGTTATTCGCCACCTGTCGAGCCAGTCTTCTAGAAGGTTAAGGTGGTGCTGAAGATTAGCTGACGCCATTTGTGGGTTTTTGTTTATAGAGATTAAGGCGTATCGTCCGCAAAAGTAGTGATTTTTGTGGTGACTGTTGTTGGAATGTCGGCAGAAAAAGTAGGTAAAGAAAGGGTCCCAGCACAGTACCTTGTGGCACTCCTGACTTGATGGGAATAATATGTGGATGTTTCCAGATTTAATTTTGTTTGGAAATAGCGGTCGGATAGATAGGATTTGAGTAATAGATAATAGAGTGTGGGTAAAGTAAGTTTTAATTTGTATAATACTCCAGTATGCCACAAGCGGTCGAAAGCTTGCTTTATGTCCAAGAAGGTGGCAGTGCATAACTTCTTCTCCTCAAGTCCTTTAAGTATTTCATTCACTATTCTGTGCGTTTGTTGGATTGTTGAGTGATGCTCTCTGAAACCGAACTAGTATGATGGTACTATTTCATTCAGATCAACTGCCTGTGTAAGACTTTTCAACAAAAGTCTTTCAAATATTTTGAACATAGTTGGAAGTAAGCTAATGGGTCGGTATGATCCAGCATCTTGTGGTGGTTTACCGGGTTTGTAGATCATAATTATTTGCGCAAACTTTCCAGTTACTGGGTAGTAAGATAACCTTATCATGCCATTATAGATGGTAGTCAATAGCACTATTGCTTTCCTGAATAGTTGTTTATGTATTAGAGGCGAGATTAGGTCAAACCCAAGAGCTTTATAGTTTTTTCCTTTAAATATTTCGTGTTTTACTTCCGCCGGGGAAAAAAGTTTAATAGGCAATGTCATTGGGCAAGGACTGTCCAAGAAGTTCTCGATTTCTTGATCATTATCCGCGAAGATGATTGCCTTTTCCCCCAACTACCGTCCTTGTTTTCTTAAAGGAGGGATATGGGCGACTGGTCTTTTGAATTTTTTCGTCGCTTTCCAGATGGAAAGGTCCTCTTTTGATAACGCAGTAATATAGTTTTATATTATAGCATTTCGGATTTCTTGCAATGCTGGCTTTAGTTGTCTTATAAGTCTATTGTATGCGTTTCTATCAATAGGATTTTGACTTCTTTGTCGTCTGCTTCTAGCTCTCTTTTTTTTTGCAAGAAGTTCGCGAATATGTATGGGTGTGTTGTTTGTAGTATGTGCATCTTGCGACATGTCACTGGGGTAGATTTTCAAGATGCTTCTTGTATTACACAAGTGATGTGGTTTACCGCAGCATCAAGATCGTCAGGATGTTTCAGATTGAGATTGGTATTGAGATGTTCGTCGATATAGGCTCTAAAAGCACCCCAGTCTGTTTTAGCTGAAACGAGCTTAGGAGCGTCGGGTAGACAAGTAATATGCGTACTTAGCGTAGCAATTAAGGGAATGTGATGAGAAGAGAGATCCCAGTGTGATGTTATATTAAGGTAGTTTTACTTTGAGAACTAAAAAGTCGATTAAATCCGGCAGCTTGTTTTGGTGTGTCGGCCAATAGGTTGGTTTTCTAGTAAAAAGATACGAGCAATTCTTGTTATTGATGACCCGCAAGAGATTTCTACCCTTGGTGGTAGTAAGTCTTGACCCCCAGTCTGTATGCTTGGCATCTCTATCGCCTCCTATTATAAATCTGTTTCCCAGCTGCTGAAAAAGTGCTTCATATTCTTCAGTTGAAATTGTATGTCTGGGTGAACTGTATATCGCAGCTGTATCAAAGGACCACGGCTGTCCACTGATATGGATAATTGTTGTTTGGATTTTATGTTTGATTTGTGGGTATCTCATGGTGCTTGATGGTGTTCCATCAGGATGATTATTGTGATAAATTGTATATTGTGGTATTTGTAATACTGTCCTTTCGATAAAATGTGTTTCCGAAACCTGTTGCATTTTGTTGTATTGAAGAAAGTTAATCAGTTTAGTTTCATGGTTGATTAAACCATTTGCGTTCCATGAACTAATACGAAGTGAAGGAAAATCCATTAATTAGCAATTTTGTTTATGACGGTAGACAGAATCTTTAATATCATACCGTTCTGATTGATAAGTTGAGCGAACATTGACTTGAATTCATTGAGAAAAGTGTTCAGTTGAGTTTCTAAGTTTTGTTGGTTTTGCAAAGTAGTTCCTTGTAGTGCTTCAGAGTATGACTGATTGGTTTTTATACCCTGCTGTATATTCCCTGTAAGTTGTGATGTGGGATGGTTTAGAGGTTGATGGTTCATATTTGTAGGCCTAGCTCTTGCCTTTTGCAAATCACTGTGGACTGTGCATCCTTTATAGTTGGCTGTATGACTGCCTTCACAGAGTGCGCATTTAGCTGGCTTATCTCTAGATTTTTGGCATAATGTAGAATTATGGATTTCTTCGCATTTCACACATTTGTAGGGTCTTGTACAGTAAGATTTTGAATGGCCGTACATTTGGCATCTTGTGCATTGTATGATGCTTTTCTTTTTATGTGGCGGTTCTACTTGGATTCGCATGTTATTTAGAAATTTAAGTTTATATATATATATATATATATATATATATATATATATATATATATCTTTGTTACATGGTTATGATTCGAGGTCAACGGAGAATAACATTAAAGGTAATTTACTGACTCGGTGTTTTATGTTTATATTATTGCGGACTTTATAACCTTTTGTTATCCGATCTTCTTTGATTTGCGATATAGGAATCGAGTAATGGAGATTACAAATTACTATTCTGTAAGCTCTATCATTTTGTAGGTATGATGAACGATTTTTTCATCATTTAAGTGATATAAGTTTCCTGTATGTATCTGGAGTGTTAGCATTAAGTTTAATAGTATTGTTAGCCAGAGCTTTCTTTTGATAGGTTTCTTCTGGTGTGTCTTTGGATAGGCTTTCAGTCATTTTTTTAAAATCTGTTACTCCATAAATGAATATTGGTGGAGGTTTTGATATTTTCGGAATTTTTTTTTTTGGTTATAGGTGTTTCAACAGTTTCGTTTGTTAGAGAGTTAAACCTGCTTGATGTTATAACATTAGATGGTCCAGCTGCATTTATTATTTTTTGAACATTACTTCGCTTTCTTTTTTTTATAACTTGCCATTCATGTTTATTCACAGAGGTTTCATCATCGTTACTAACTTGCATTGCTAATTCATTATTATTACTGGAAGTTTCGTCTGCAGGGACTGCACTTATTGTATTTTGTTGCTGATTAGTCGGCTGCGAATAATAATTGTGTTGTGGATTATTGATTTGTTGGGTGTTGAAAGGATATTGACTGTTTGATAGCTGATAGTTCATTTGCACTTGTGAAAAGGATAACGGTGGACCTGATTGTGGCTGGAATTTGTGTTGATAAAAGGCGAACTGGCGATCGCTGATTGCTGCGTTTGGCCGCACTGATTAGCATGAAGAGAATTAAAGCCGTAAGGATGGCTAATTTTGTTTTATAGGCGCTCGTATGTTAATATTCGAAGTAGTTATTATTGTTTCTTCGATCACTTACATGACAATTATAATCACTCGCCCTTACGGCCACACCTGCCGTATATGTTACGCACTTTCAATCTCAGCGAAAACGGAACGTCCTTACTCGTTGAAACTCAAGCGGCAACTCAAAATGTTAAATAAATGCCTTTTTGGGGGAGTTTACAGTGGTGTTACCCCTTAAATTATTCAATGTAACATCCATCAGTGGTCATGACCTTAGGTACCGTAAAAATTTCTGCAAACCAATGCAATTTTTTTCTTGTTCACACGTGTTATTACCTCTATTATAAGATTTTTACACTGTTCTTGGTATTATGATCTTCGTCTAGATGACATTCTACACATATTAGGTAATAAAACTGCAGTCAGGCCTGGAGAATGGCTACAAGACGGGAGACCAGTGGACGCTGGAGCAAAGTTTTGGTGGAACATGTACTCCCACCTAATGATCACTTTCTTTATCCAGAACTTAACAAATGTTTTTAACACGGTAACATAGCTGTCGGAGGTCAGGTTCAGGTCTTCCTCTAAGAAGTGGAGTGGCATCCTTAGGCTGCTCACAAGCCTCAAGACCATCCTGTGATAGTGTTAAGGCTTGAGCAACCTCGGTAGGTAGGAAACTTCGTATGGATGACAGTAGACGCTTTAGAAACACTTGGCAAACCAACGATTATTTCTTGCCCTAGATAAAGTTGTTCTGTTCGAAAAGAATCTCAGAAAGCCAGCGCTGTCGTTCAGTACCACATGGATCTTTAACTTCCTGTCCATATTGTTTTTATTAGTCAGCAGTTGGCGGTTCCTCAGGACAAAAGACTTATAGTGCAGGTGCACTGCTAGACTGACTGTTGACCTCGCCACGTCTATTTCTTTTTTCGGTTCAGTCATACCCAACCAGGACTCCAATCAATCTTCTTTTTTTATTTTCAAATTCATTATTTCTATTGTGACCAGATTGCTTACCATGGGTTATCTGTGGTAAATTTTAGTCTTTTGTAGCTAAACCAAGTAATAATTTTTGTTTGCTATTTTCTGGCACAGGGGAATTCGAATATAGGACTTTTGCGTTCGTATTCTCGGATTATTTTATCGACAATAAGATTGGTTGTTGGTTATCTAAGGCTAACTTGTTGTGTTACATAATAGAGAACTGCACATGTCCATAAAACTTGATCAATAATTCTGTAGAGGCAATTCATTTTGGCAAGCTCCATTCTTCAATTATTGAAAAAGTTCTAATGAATGCAGTTCATAAATGCACAGAAAATAGTAAATCATGTTCGCTTTAACAAAAATACATTGTCATAGATTTATTAACATGTTACTGTGACTGTTCTTGTCCATTCTTTTTTGTTTAACTTATATATGACATTTTTGATTACACGTATCTTAAAAAATTTAGCATAACTAAAATTATTAATTAATTATTTTAAAATAAAAGGGTATAAAGTTAATTTGGCTCCTCTTGGTGCACCCTAGATAACGCTAAAGAACTAGCACATACTGGCAGTCAGATAATCTTAAGATCTCCTGACCATAAGACACATTTAACATTTAACATTCTATCTTCAAGAGCAGATATGCTACCAGACAAAGCTAATAGCCCTTTTCAGGACTTAATAACTGGAAAATTTGGACTTTCTGTTTAAATCTAATACATAAATATAGAAAACATAAGTTATTAAAAAAGCCAGTATCTATCAAAACTTCTAAAAAATGACAACATCGACCTAGTCCTATACAGAAAATTTATTGTGAAACAAAAGGGCAACTACGGAAAAGGGGAAAAATATCGGGCTATGAACTACTAGGAGCTACGTGCCGTCATATCTTAAACAAGATGTAGAAAACGCCTTCCTTGACTCCACGTCCGCTGATGACGAAATCCATAACGTTGTCATAAAAATTTGAAGCACCACCGTTCCAACACCTACAAGCCGCCAGCCGTATCAGCCCAAGTCATTTAAACACCCCCCATCCTTCTGTGTACGTGGGTGACTACAATAGTCATCACGAGCAATGGAGGTATAGAGACCGTGACCCAAATAGCAACACGACAGTAAAATGGGCAGAAGATGAGCTAAAGACCGATACACACTTAAAGCAGCAACGTAGAAACGCTAATACAATCTTGATCTATGTTTTGTCTCGACTGACAACAGAGGTCAGCCCATGAAAGCTTCGCGACTTCTCAGCACCGTCCAGTCATAGTAGAGGTAGGAATACAAATCCACCTAATTACCTCTATCCCTTGCTCAAGGTGAAATTTTAAAAAAAGCCAACTGGACAGATTTCTCCATGAAACTAGACTCTACCCTCTACCAGTATAAACTACAGCAGGTTTGTCCGCGCCGTAATGATTAGTGCCAAAAAGTGTATATCAAGAGGCTACCGCAAGGAATACATTCTCGGATGGTCCCAAAACAGTGACAAGATGTACCAAAATTTTCTTGAAACTGATGGTCAGGACACAGTGTAGAGAGAAAGCATGATATACAAGCTTCTTCGTGTAATCCCCTACAAAATAATAGCCCGACTGGTAGACAGCTTGCTCAACGAAAGAGTGTTTCATGTTGCTAGAAGACCCGACGTCAGCTCCCCAAGAAAACTAAAGAATGGGCTACCACAAGGATCAGTCGTTGCTCCATATTGCAGACATGCCAGAAAAGATTAAGAAAGTTTGGCTACGTTGATGACTTGGTACTTACAATAAGATGTAGTTCTATCGAACAGTCAGAAGAGACTCACGACATATCTAGAAATAGTGAGAAAATATTTCCGCAAGTGGAGGCTCCAACTTATCGCCACCATACAGAAGCTACCTGCTTTCACATAAATAATAGGCTCGCTAGAGAACTCAACATAAGATTTAAAAATACCGTACTTACTTATAATAAAACAACAAAATACCTGGGCATAACCCTTGAAAGAACACTATTTTTCAGAGAGCATCTAACGAGAACTGCTGAAAAACTAAAAACAAGAAACAATATAATTCAAAAACTATGTGGCACAAATTGGGAAGCATCTGCCTATACTCTGCGCTTTTCTGCTCTGGGTCTTGTCTTCTTAACTGCAGAATACTGCGCTCTAGTTTGGTTAAACATACAATTTATTAATTGAATATAATACAAAGAGCATTACGGCACTACACCAGCACCATGCAAACGCATGAACAATTTTGCGCAAAACCTGTCATTTATAATTCTCAAATTCCTTAAAACTATCGTGGCCGCAAATTTACCTGTCCCGGAATTCGCCTTAATGCAGGACCCGGGAAAACCACGAAAACCCGAGTCAGGACTGGCGACACGAAACTGCTGGTGGCTCTGAGTCCACCTAGCGTTTACATTGCTACTCCAAGAAACGGACTAAACTACCCTAACCTACGCCGCACTTAGTGTCTGTTAATCTGTCCAAAAAGTTCGCATCTCGCACAACACTTGTTTTCCCAACCCCTGCGCGCCCATCACGAAATTCACGTCAACTCGTAATTTCGCGCACCGTTCCGCGAAGACCGCAAGAGACGTTAAACATTCACGCACGCCCGAAAGTCTCTTCTTCGCTTCGTGGCCATCTCCAGCCGCTTGTAATCAGGGTCTTTCTGCCCTGGCCCTAGCCTCCTCCGTGTTTTTGTTTGGTTAAACAGCCCACACGTATAGAAAATAGACGCACAGCTAAAGAACACCATGAGAATGATTGCTGGTGTCATCAAATCAACTCCCACGCAATTTCTTCCAGTCCTAAGCCACATCCCACCCCCTTAACTGCGTTGAACAAATGCTCTTACAAGCGAGTATGAATAAATCGTAGCAATAGATATCAAAGATGCCAACAATAACCGACTTCAGTCTAGACGACCACCAACAAAAACGGCAAGTAAAGGGCGACTGTAGAAGATGTATTCAATCTTACGAACGCATGGACTTAAAAATGGACTGCACAATAAAACAATAATTTGCCGTGCATCACTCAAAACCCACCGGGTTTCGACTTGCCACATAAAACATAGTCCACGCTTAACAGAATCAGAACCCAACATGGCAGATGTGCATATTTACATGAATGGGGCAAGCAACCATCACCTCTCTGTGATTGCGGAGAAACCCAAACCATTAAACACATCACAGAAAAATGTCCTATACGATCATATAATTGTAGGCCCAAAGTCAACAGATTACATAGACTAGCTGTTCGTCTGTAATACCTTAAAGTATGTTTTATATTGTTTTACATCCTATATTGTGTGATATATATATATATTGTATTCCAAATTCTATTAATGTTATATATTTCAAGTTTTTAATGTGTCTAATAGTCATAGGATAAATAAATAAACTTAAAATAAAATACATTTTTATTTATATTACTATTAATATTTAATTAAAACGATTACATTTATATTTTTACACGGACCCGTGGGCCCCCATGAGGTACCGCCTTAGCGAAGCAGGCTAAGCTGGGGACACAATAACTGCCCTTTCTTGGTTTAAGGTCTGCGTGAAAGGAAAAAGTAATAAAATTTACGACAACAATAAAACTACTAATGATGGGATGGATTTCTGTTTAAATTTTAGCAACTGTTATTGAGTTGTCAGTGTAATTTTGCAATTTTTTCTACGAGAAAAACCACGGAAAAATTAAGCTCCTCCTAGACGGTTCATTGTTCGAGATAAAATAAAAATGTCCATAAAAAGGCTATAGTACATGTAACATAAATTGGATTTAACATAATTCCGAAAAGTAAATTCATCACGGAATTCGAAATCTAAAGACTTGAAAATTGAAAAAGTCTGTGGGAGTTGCATTCGTTTGTTTCTCGTAACTCCTAGAACCTATGAGCCCATAGGTGTTCTATAAAATGCGGATGTTTCCTTCATGTAATTATCCGTATACCGTATTTGGTAATTTGTTTGGTAGTTATTGTATAAACTAAACATAATATTTTCATATATAAGGTCAACAGTGATAGAAACATTGCATTCTAAACACCATACATTTTGTTAAAAACGTTCATTCCATACATATCAATAATTTGTTTTTTCGATTTATTTGCGATACACTTTTACATATGCATCACAATACCATAAAAAATTAATAAAAAGCGAAAATTACGATTTAATTTGAGTTAATATTGTAAACTGATAGCATGTTTATAAAATATTCACTCAAATAAGCTTGGCTTATTTGATTTCAGCCCTCATCTCCTGTCACCTCCTTAATACCGCAACGAATGGATATTGTCATGATATAAAAGCTGGTATTAAATTTGAGCGCCTAACATTTTATTAGTTACCCAAATTTATGCTAATTTGCGGACTCAATTTTTAAAAAATAGTAGCAAACTAGCAAGAAACTAAAATAAAAAATAATTTATTTACACGAATAATCAACTTATTTATTACATTTGACTTATTTATGTACTCATTACAAAACCAACTTTAAAAAACTTTTATTGGACAGCTAAAAAATATAGAAGTTGTGCGATGATGAATTTAATTGGTATTAATTTTCTACTGTTGTTACACTAGCAAATTATTATCAACTGAGTAAGTATGTTAATACTCACAAATGAACGACATTTAAAGAGGCTACTTGTAGAGTATTTACCATTTATAAGTTTTAATACTTAAGAATTTTTAACATTATTTAGAGAAAAAGATGTTAAGCATTTACAACAGTATTTTTACTAAGTTATAAATAATGATAATAATAAAAAAATAGATTAAGTTAAACAAACGTTGTACAAATAGAAATTATTGTTATTCTTAACTGTATTTTACCTTAATAATGCAAAATTAAAATCATAGATATAATTCTCAAAATTTTCCCGCTCGTAAAGATGACATAATGGTCAGTTTCGATGTGATCTTCTTTTTTACTAATATACCTGTACTAGAGACCTTGCAGCTTTCAAAAACTAATTACAATTTGGAAGACAAGGCGCTCAAATTAATTAACCATTGCCTATCTAATACTTACTATGAAAAATCCCGTATGCATTGCATAACACTTGATATATGAAACCTTAAATACTAATTAAAAACGTTTAAAGTCAATGACTATCTATGTGACAGATATATATGAATACATTTGTCTTCAATATATATGTAATAAGTAATATGACGTAATGATTTTATTTTCCAAAATAAATATAACCGCCAAATCAACAGTGCTCCTACAAGGCCGGATCCAGATTTCAAGTCAAGGGGGGTCATATAGTCGAGGTCTAGTCAGGACAGGCTCCAATTCGATTACAATAATAAAGCTAATTAAAAAGAAGCAGCATTATATTGTTATATGCCAAAATAATTTTAGTCAAATTACAAAATCAATTTTTCTTTTGTTTTCTTGCGAAACGAGTTATGATTTCCTCATTTTGAATGGGTTTGCTTATGTAAACGTGGAGAAGTGCCAGTCCAGTTAGGCAGTCTTCTTCCACTGAAGCTCTAAGCCAAGTTTTAAGCCTCCTAAGAATGGAAAAGATCCTTTCTGCCCCAGCCCAAGGGGGGAGGGTCATGACCCCACTGATGCCCTTCCTTTTTTTATTTCAGGTATTAATAACTTTCATTCACTTTGAATTTCTTTTGAGAAAGCGCGTTTAATAAACATACAGGTACTTTTTAATGCTTTTGTTGCTTTTAGTACTTTCATTATTTTGTCGGTTGGAAATTTGGTCAGTGTCGGTCTTTTACCGTTTTTTTTTCTTTGAAATTCTTTTTACTTTATTGGTATTAGTTTCAGTATCAATTTATAATCCTATTTTTTCAGGATTGTTAACTTTTTGTTTTCTATCCATTACTGTCTTCTTTACGTCATCGGCTACTCCTTGTATTACTTAACCTCTCTTTCTAAGGCCTCTATTATTTTATCTTGTTTATTTACTTTTCCTTTAGATAATTGCTTTCTAGCTTTACATTTATTTGATTTATTTTAATTTTACCACTCAAACATGTTTTTAATTTTATCCATTTTATATCGCAGATCTTACCCGCTAGAATTTGTCTAACAATTGTTATAGTGGAAGGCTTAATTACCTAAATCGACTTTTCGGAGATTAATATGACTCACTTGTTAGACTTCCCTGCATTTATCATTATTGTAATTACAAGTTCTGTCTTTTCAGGTTTCTAGTTTATATTTATTTATATGTTTTAAATTTTAATTTTCTTTACTTTATTTTCGGATATGTTAAGGAATTTGTCCTTATTTAAGTATTCCTCTTTATGGCTTCTAACACTCGTAGCAATAATCACAATAACAATGTAAACAATTTTTTTCAGATGCTTTTATTTTCACGCTTTTGCTTGTCCTGCAGATTTAATCATTTAAAGCATACCATTATTGATTATTATTTAACTTTTTGTTTTTATAGTTCGATTTTTCGCGTTGTTTTTAAGTTTAATATCAGAGAGCAATTTTCTATATTATCACACAATGCCTACTCTATTTTTAACATAATTTCCTTAAAGATCTACACATTCTAATATCAATTTTTTTTGGTTTGGAATTTTCTCATGAAAGGGGATTTGTACCTCTCGGTTTCTCGGCTCTTCGTTTGATCTTGAGTTATATACAATCAGGAGTATTTTATGTTTCGGAAATAGATGATAATCTATAATAAAATAACTAAATGTGATAAGTAGTGTAAACAAGGAAATATTTTTAATTTTAGTTCTATTAATTTTTAAATGCGCTGCAGTAAAACAATGCCTTTCTTTTTACCGTATGTTGGGTGTAATGATAATTGCAATTGCTCTTGAGTGTCATCGTTTTGACAAGGCAAGTTTAGAAAATTTTATATTATTTGTAGAACAGTATGTGTTTGAATTATTTTAACAGGTTGTTACAAAAATTAATATTTCGTTGGAACACATTGTGTATGATACTTTTGATCTACTTGCATCAAGCAATACTCCTGATACAAATTTACTGTTGAGATAGTTGAATAACAGTAAGCCATTCTGTTCTTAGAAGTAAAATATAAATTTACGATAAAAATACAATGCTTAATGTCTTTGTTAATATATAACTTCTTGACCTGAAAGTTGTACTTTAAATTGTCGCCAGATGTACTCAAAAGCAAAATTGCACTTATCAACAGGTAAAATTTTGGTAATTTCGGGTGGTGATAAACTGGAACACAGTGCATAGTTCGCGCGCTTTGACTTTCAGTATAAATTAAACAACTAAAAGATTTAATGTACTAAAACCAAAATTAAAACATAAAATCTACAATAAAAGTGATATATATATATATATATATATATATATATATATATATATATATATATATATATATATATATATATATATATATATATATATATATATATATATATATATATATATTATCAAGACCTTTCCTACCATACAGTGTAAAGGTATGTATTTACAAAATAACTAAACTAATTCTTGACATAATATTTAAAACTAAAAATTATTCTTGATTTCTACTCGTATGTACTAATCTGGTCCACTCCTTTTGTTCTGTGCCATTACCTTCGCTTCTTGCCATGTTATTCCTTTCTGAAGAAATTTTTCTTCTATTGTTCTTGTCCATGTTTTTCGTGGTCTTCCTCTTGTTCTACTGGTACCTACTTTCGATTCCCATATTTCCTTAACCTGTCTATCTTTGTCCATTCTAAGTAGATGTCCTAACCATTGTAGCTGTCGTGTTTCTATTTTTTTTCAGTGGTTCTACTTTAAGTTCTTCTCGGATTATTTGATTTCGTATTTTATCTCTTCTGGTTACTCCTAGTACTTTCCTCAGATATTTCATTTCCATACTTTGTAGTTTACTTTCCTGTCTCTTCGTTGTTACCCACGATAACCCCCCCCCCCCAAATGTCAATGTCGGTATATAAATTGTTTTATATATGGTGAGTTTTGTTTTCCTAGAAATCTCTTTGTTGTTCAAGAATGTCTTTCCTAGTGCGTAGTACAATTTGGCAGTGTTTTCTATTCGTTTGTTTAGTTCAGCTTCGTGTCCTCCTTTGCTGTCTATAGTAACTCCTAAATATGTGAAACTTTTGACTTGTTCTAATTTACTGTTGTTGATTTTTATGTTTGTCTGTTCTTCTTGTTTACCAATTGCCATGACCTTAGTTTTGTCTATGTTAATTTTCATGTTGTAGTCCTCTAACGTTTCTTTCCATATTTCCAGATTATATTGTAGGGCCCTCTCCTTTCGTGCGAATATCACAACGTCATCAGCAAACGCACATTCCGAGATGTTTATTCGTTGCATGTTTCTGTATCCTACACATAATTTCGCTACTTTTGACCTACATGCGTTAATAATGTCGTCCATGAGTAGTATGAACAGCAGAGGGCTTAGTACACCACCTTGTCTTAGGCCATTGCTTGTTATGAACTCTTCCGATTGTGAGTATCTAGTTCTTACATAGTTCCTGCAGTTTTGGTACATGCTTTTGGTGGCATTAAGCAATTGTTTTCCTACACCCCTTCTAATTAGGCTCTTCCAGATCTTTTTTCTTGGTGCGCGGTCAAAAGCTTTTTCTAAATCGATGAAGGCTAGGTAAACTTTTTTGTCTTGTTTTGGTGTTCTTTCTATTACTTCTTTTAAGCTAAATATGTGGTCTTGTATACTATGTCCCTTTCTAAATCCGCTTTGAGAATCTATTAGTTGTCTTGCTAGGACTTTTCTTAGTTTCTGTTCTAAAATTCTTTCATAAACCTTGCATGCTATGCTCAACAGTGTTATTCCTCGGTAGTTATGACAACTTAGCCTATCTCATTTTTTGTACAGTGGTAATATGATTCCCACTTCCCACTCTTTTGGTATTCTACCGGTTCTCCAAGCCTCTTTGCAAATGTCTAAGAATATTTGTGCTCCATATTTTCCCATAGTTTTCAGCATTTCTGCCTCTACTCCGTCGTGTCCAGGTGTTTTCCCATTCTTAACGTTTTTTATTGCTTCGCATAGTTACTTCATTGTGGGTTCTTCATCCGTTATTACTTCCATTCTTTCTGCTCTTTGTTCTCCTTCTTCATCTTCTCTTGAATTTTGTATTACCGTTTCATCTACTGTTAGGATTTCTTGGAAATGTTCTTTCCATATCTTTATCACTTCATTTTCTTCGGTTTTGAGTTTACCTCTTTTATTCTTGACTTGGTTTAGTATTGTTTTCTTCTCTGTTCTACAATTTTTGAGCACCCTATAAAATAGCTTCTAGTTTTCTTTGCTGTTATGTTCCATTCTGTGTCCGAACTTCTCCCATGACTTTTCTTTAGCTGTCTTTATTATTTCTTTAACTTTCTTCCTTTTTTCCTTGTATTCTTGGTATGCTTCTTCAGTTTTCTTATTTAAATAATTTTTCCATTTCCGTTTCTTTGTTTTAATTTCGTTTTTAATATCTTCATTCCACCAATCTGTTTGTTTATTTTGGTTATTTATTTTGTCTACACCACATACTGCCTTTGCTGCAGATTTCAAAATTCTTTTAAATATTTCCCATTTATTATCTATGTCTTCGTGTAGAAATCTTTCGTCCAGTTTTTCGAGTTCTTTCTGTATTAGTTCTTGGTATTTTGTCTGATATTGTTCTTCCATGAGCATGTAAGTCTTAATCTTTTCATAAACTTTTTCTTTTGCAAGTTTTCCTTCTCTTTTGTTTGTTTTCTGTCCATGTGTCTTATTTTTCCTACTAACAGGTAGTGATCGCTGTAAATTTCGGACCTCTTCTTACCCTAACGTCTTGAATCATATTCCTTTTGGCCTTTTCTATCAGGATGTAGTCGATTATTGATTTTCGTCTCTACTTTTAACTTCCCTGGTGTACTGATGTATTTTCTTATGTTCGTAAAACGTATTTGTGACGATGAATTGGTTCTCTCTGCAAAAGTTCAGTATTCTTTTTCCATTATTGTTTCTTTCTTGTTCTCCAAATTTGCCTAGTGATTCTTCCGTTGACTTATTTTTACTCCTACTCTTCCGTTAAAATCACCTACTGTGATTACTGTCCCTTTACTTTCTTCTGTGAGTGATGTTAGTTCGTTCCAAAATTGGTCCTTATTGTTTACATTATCGTCTTCGTTTGGGCCGTAGACTGCTATTATTGTTATTTGTGTTGGTCTTCCCTATTTCTACTGACATTAATCTTTCATTTATGCATGTCCAATTACAAATTCTTTTGCCCATTTCTGATTGACAATGCATGCTACACCTCCTTTGCTCTCTGATTTTCTTGGACTCCTCTGTATATCATAATATAATTATCTTCTAATTGAATCATTCCTTGGCCTTTCTTTTTTGTCTCAGTTGCTACTATTATTTCTATCTCAATTTGTCTCAGTTCATTTACTAGCTCCTTCTCTTTCCCACTAATTCCTCTTACATTCCATGTTGCTAAATTCCATGTTTCATGCTTCTTTTCAAATTTCTTTTAGGTTCTCTCGTTTTTGTGTCTTTTTGATGTTTGGGTTGTTTCCTATTCAAATGCCATTTCATTGCCTGGTCGTCGTCTTTATATTTGTCGTGCAATCCAAAATCTGTAATCAGTTTTTTGGGTCGCCGTTGGTTATTGCTCTTGCTTTTCTTAACTCTTTCATTGTCTCTTCCCATCTCCACTCTATTCCATCTATATACAGCTTTCTAAATCCTATTTTAGCGGTTTTTCCATGTGTTCTCTCCTCCTTGGCCCTTTTCCTGATTATGCCTTGTATTTCTCTGTCTTTCTTGGATAAATCATCGTTGATAAATATCTTGACCTCTTTATTCCCTTTTAGTTTGCTTTTGTTCATCATAACTACTTTCTTATCATTGGAATTTTCTAGCTCGATTAGACAGGTGTTTTGGCCTAGTTTCTTAGCTGATTTAATTGGTACTTCTATTCCCAGTTTCTCTTTGAATACATTCAATATGCCTTCTTTCAAAACCTTAGGGTCATCGATATCAATTTCTAAGCCTTGTATCACTAAATTATTTCTCCTTTTTTTGTTTTCTAATCTCTCAACTTTTCCTTTTATTTCTTTTAGTTCCTTTGCCATATGTTCATTTTCACGTTTGATGCTTTCGTTTTGTTCTTGTCATTTTTTGATCTCGTCTTTATATTCCTGTTGGTTCTTACGAATTTCTTTGACTTCTGTAGTGAGGTTCTGTATCATAACAAAAATTTTTATAATGTATCGTCTTGATTTCCTTTTTTTTTCTGGCGATCTCTTTGTTAATTTACTTCTACTGAATACGTCTATTTGTCCCGATGGTTTCCTTTTCTTTGTTCCATCTTCCGATGTACTAAACTCATTCTCAGAACTATCCATATTTTAGGTTTGGTTTTAATAATTCTGAGTGCGGCTCTGTTCCGTATTTACTATTTACAATATTGTATGTACAGCTGTGTTCAGCGCTAGGAGCCTTGCCCGAATCTACTTCTCGGAGGTCAAGTCTCCTCTGATGCACGTACTTAAATATTAAACTGAGAAATTAGCAGTTTTCTCTTACCTTAATTGGCACATTTATTTTTATTATTTCCACCTTCACCGTCATGCATTAAATAGTATTATTATTTGCTCGAAACCTCCCAAAATGGGTAAATTGCTTCGGAGCGATTTATAAACACACGCACTTACTCTAGGCCAGGACCGTCGCCCGAAAATGTTTGTAATGGCACAAAAAAATTTAATGTAATACAAGTTTTTCGTAAGAAATAATACAAAAGTTATTGTTCTTAAATAAAAAGGAAATTATTTTAAAATGACCATATATGTTATGTAAATATTTACACATAATATTGCAAGAGCCAATAATATTATCCGCAAATTTAAAAGTTGTCAAGCTGGCAAAAAATGGAACAATTGTCTCGCTCTAAAAAATTATCTCATCGCTAATTTGAGCCTACAGACATTTTATTAGTTTATTGCTTTTTATAATAATTACAATTTTGATTATTTGAAGTATGTGACGATAAATTCGAGTTGTGTACATGTAACTGCAAGTAAGGAAAGTTGTGTAAACATTCCATGTATTTGATGTTTTACTGGAGTTAGTGTGTAATGCTGATATTTGTATTTAATAGAATAAAAATTAAAAAACTTAAACAGAGAGCATTTTCAAAAACAGCATAATTATTTCTTTTTTTATTATTTACATTGTCATTAACAATACATACAACGCCTAGATTGGAATTCTATGAGGTATCATTTCAGATTCTGCTCTAATACCTTTTAAAATCTCTTTTAAAGATAACTTGCTATTATAATATTTATATCCAACACGGAGACAATAACTAAAATACCATAGATACAACAGATATCTTGAAATTTGAAGAATATTCAATATCTTTTTGTTAAGTCTATAAAAGAACACCATTTCTGCAGTTTCAAAAAATGAAAATGTGAGGAAACTTCTGTCCCTAATTTAACATAAAAATTTAAGCTGAGTTACTTCTACTTTAATTGAAGTAACGGCTGATACCCATTACTAAAGAAAATTAAGAGAATAATAATGGAAAAAAACCATACTAAATAAAAACGAAACAGATTGCTCTGTAAGCAATCCCAGAACGAACTTAAAAATCTGATGTGAACATCACGACTTTCCTTATCCTATTATATATATATATATATATATATATATATATATATATATATATATATATATATATATATATATATATATATATATAATGCTCGCTATTCGTCCCAGAACTTGTTATTTTAAAAAGGACGAGCGCGAGTCCAACACTAGCTGATTAAAATAAACAGTACAAGACAATAATTGACTCGTACTTACAATTTTGCTACGTCACTGAAGGTAACCGTCGAGCTCGGTCGCACAGCCTGCGTCCTCCCTAGCGGCCAAGCGCTCCCCCGTCCTCCCGAAGTCGAAGTCGGCCGGTAGCTCTCCGAGCGCGCTGTGATTGATCCGCTTAATTAATTTTTAATCGGCTACAACTTATTTATTTGACCTCGGATCAAAAAATTTCATTTTAATTTTTTGTTCGTCTCGGTTTGATCTATCCAGTAATATAAATTTCCCGAAATATTTTATGAACACCCGGTATGTTAAAAATCCTTAGTTTCAATTTTTTTTCGAGTTCTTATTTTACCAACTTTTATTTTAAATTCATGTTTATCTCATGATAATAAATCATTTTTATTCTCATAAATTTTTTGTATCTTCAACCGTTTAGATACGTGACCGCTTTGAGACCGATTTTGCAACCTTGTGACCAAACGGCAACGATTTTACCAAAAGCTTGCATGCGTCCCTACCTACAAGTAACTTGCATACGAAATTTCAAGTCTCTAGCTCTTACGGTTCTCGAGATATCTTGTTTATGACAGACAGACACACACACACAGAACCAATGGCTAAAAACAATTTTTTTGGTGTCCTGAGGCTATATTTCGTCCAGAAATGTGAAAAACTGGGTAGGTCAAATTTCCGCCGATTACATTACTTTCCTTATTATAGGATAAGGAAAGTAAAAACCTCCGAAATTCGAAATCGAATATCTCGAAAATTATTCGACATAGAATTTTTTCGACTTCATTTTCGAATTCAGCGTAATTTCCTATAAGAATCTCATTTAAAATCGGAATGTCGAAAATTTTCCCAAAATTCGAAGTCGAATATCTCGAAAACTATTCGACATAGAATTTTTTCGATTTCAGTATTGAAATCAGCGTAAAGTTTTCTTTAAGAATTACTCATAAAATCGCAATGTCGAAATTTTCCCGAAAATCGAAGTCGAATATCTCGAAAACTATTCGAGATAGAAACTTTTTGATTTCGATTTTGAAATCAGCGTAAAATTTCCTATAAGAATCCATTTTAAAATTTTAAAAAATCCATAATTTTGTGACAGCGACAGACAGACCGACAGACATATAGAATTCAGTAACGAACTTTTTAAGTTCGTTGAAAAATAATTTTTTAAAATCAATACGAGGGGAATCCCCTTTAGATATCTCTACCTACAATGCTTAGAAGCCGCAATCTTCTCGGTTTACCACATGGTGCGCAATCAACAAATTTCGGATTATATATGATGTGTCTTTATAGGCAGAATAATTTTTTTTAGTATTAATGACTCATTTGTTTATTTTATTAGTCCTTCCCTCAAATCACTACATCATTGACAGCAATAGTATAGATAGAGTTGGACTTGGACCTGTGTGACAGCAGCAGCAGCAGCACTCATAATTTTTTTTATATATATATAATTTAGAAAAGTATATAAAATATATTTTTTATATTGTGCTATATTTTTACAGTCATTTTTAATAAAGGAAGAACCTGTCGCAGTCCTGTGCTCTTGTAATCTACTTTTTTCCGGCTGCATTTCTGATATCATTGTACCATCTACATAAATATATCTTCTATTTTTGTTAGTTGTCTGATTCTCTCTATTGGAATATTGTCTTTAGAGTGATATTCAGTATTGTTCGTTCCATGTTTCTTTGTGTTACTTGTATTTTCTGTAATGTTCTTTTTGTAAAGGCCCATGTTTTTCTCCTATATATCAATACAGGGATAACACATTGTTGTAATACTCGTGTTTTCATATGTATGGTAAATTTTCTACTTGCATTTTTGAGAATATATTTTAATCTTCCAAAAGCGGTCCATGCCAATTTTATTCTTTGCTGTAAGTCTGCGTTCTGCATATCTTTGTGTATAGTTATTCTTTGGCCTAGATATATGTAATTGTCTACGTTCTTGATGTCGTTGTCTTCTAGTTATATTTTTGCTCTTTGCTGATTTTTGATCCTTGCAAAACTTCTGTTTTTTGCATGTTTATTGTTAATCTGATCTCTTCCGATCGTTCCTGTAGTTCTTGCAGATCTGTTTTGTTATCGGATATTGGAACAACGTGATCTGTGAATCTTGTTGTTTATTCTCCGACCATATATCATTAAACCTCGTTTCTCCCATGGAGTTTTTTAAAAACGTCCTCTAATACTAATGTAACACCTTCGGTGAAATTGCGTCACCCTGCCTGATTTCTCTTTCTATCTTTATTAGTTTGGTATTTTCGTGCATTCTTACCATGCTAGTTGGTCCTCTATAGATTTTTTCAAAAGTTTCATATATCTTGAGTCTATGCGACAGTTTTTCAATGATTTAAGGATGGCCCACATTTCTATTATGTTAAATGCTTTGTTATAATAAACAATATATTTCGGAGTGATTCTATGTAGTCTAGCGTGCTGTATTGTTTTCTAAATCCGCTTGCTCCGGCGTTTAGTACGAATCAAGTTTCTGTGTTAATCTCTTTGTTATTATTTTGGTTAGTAATTTGTAACTTTGGCACAACAGACTAATCGGTCTATAGTTTTTTAATAGTGTTTTATCGCCTTTTTTATATATGAATACCACGATGGCATTTTTCATCCTGGAGGTATTTTTTCTTCTTTCAGGCATTTACTTAATAAAGTGTTTAGGCTCTGTAGTAGTGCTCCATCCCCATATTTGATAAGTTCTGGTAGTATTTGGCTTTTCCTGGTGCACGATTATTCTTGAGCTCTTTATTGTTCTCTCTAATTTTGTTATGTTTATTTCTGGCATTTCCTTTGAGCCGGCATTCATTATTGTTTTATATTTTATTGTTTGTGGGTTTTCTTTTTTTTATTTATATAAATTTTTGTAAAAATTTTCTGTTTCGTCTATTATTTCTTTCATATTTAGAGTCATTTGACCATCTTCTTTTCGTTAATTATCAGTTCGCCATTACTATTTACCTTCCTTTTAGAACTTTAAGAGTTTTTTTATTTATTGATGTTTCTATTAACTTTTCAGTATATTTTGCGGTGTCTTGTTTGATGTTCTTTTAACTTGTTTATTTACTTCAACGTATTCCAATGTTTCTCTTTTATTTTCACTGGCTAGTTGATTTCTAACATCTATTAAATTTTCTGTTTCTATGTTTATATTTTTCTTTTCTATTTTTTATATTTGTCACATATGTTCCAACTTGGATAGTAGCACTTGTAATTTTCTTGTTTAGATTATCTATTGTGTTTTCTTTCTCTAGTTGATTATACTATAATTTTTGTATTAGTTCTTGTTGATATTCGTTTTTGTGTTATACTACAGCGTATTTGTTTATTCTATGTGTTTTTGGTCTTATCAGCTTTTGTCGTTCTTTATGCGTGTTTATTTTGAACTGTGCCCTTGCCGGTCTATGGTTACTTATCCCTAAAAATTTGTTTATAACTGTGACATCTGTAATTATATGTTTACGGGATGATATGACAAAATCTATTTCGTTCTTGGTCCTGCCATCCGAACTGGCTCACGTCCATTTTCTTTTCTTTTTTTACATAATTTGTTCATTATAAATAGGTTTTGACTCTCTGTATAATTTACCAATAACTGCCCTCTCTTATTTCTGTTCTTTATTTCAAAGTTTCCCATTGACCCTTCGTTGTCTTCCTTTTTTCCTACTTTGGCGTTAAAGTCTCTAATAATTAAGTAATGGTGAGTTTTGTTACTTTCTATTACCCTTGCTATATTTTCATAGAAGCTTTCTACTTCTTTGTCATCATAGTTTGATGTCGGAGCATATACCTATATAATTTTCAGTTTGTATTTTGTAGTTAGTTGTAGTGTGATGTAGGCTACTCTTGCTGATATTATTTGCATTTCAATTACTTTTCTTATTATTAGTTTATGTATAAAAAATCCAACTACAGCAATGTTATTATTGTTTTGTTATACTGTAACTGTAAGCCTGTTTCTAATCTGGTGCGTTTTTCCTCGGTTCTTCTGAGTTCTCCCAATCCTATAGTGTCCCATTTTTTATTTGTCATTTCTTTCTCTAGCTCTATCAATCTTTCTGTAGTTTGGAGCGTTTGTGTGTTGTTATATGTTGCTATAATTAAAGTTATAGGTTTTTGGTTTCGATGATGTTTTAATTTATCTATTGAATTTTTGCCTCTCCCAGATTCCATGAGGCTAACCTCCTTTTTGAAGGTGTGGGATTTGTGGTCACTAAGTGATTCACCCACCTGAGATCCTCTTCCAGGATTTTTAAAATTTACTAATTTTCATTTTTTTGTATTACTTTGAGGAAATCATTGCTCTACAGTAATTTTTTTTTGGATGATGTAATATAATTAACTAACTTTAAAATGTTTTTCTAAATAAATACAAAATATTGAAACAATCCCAATTTTTTTACTGCTGTCGATGTAAAGTACAGACTTAGCGGTTATATCGCCCAAATACTCTCTACATCTCCCTTGACGTGGGATTATTCTTTTAGAGAAGTTTACCATAATGATTACCTATAAATCCACCTATATTTCAGCAATTACAATTCCCATGTTTTTTTAGCTATGAAATCGTAACAAGTTTGTTTATATAAACACTTTATATCAAGTGATACAAAAAAAATTCTAATTGAGTTAGATTTTAAAACTATGGAGGGCAATCGATCCATCCCTCTGTGAGATAACACGATCAGAGAATTTGGTTTGAAGCCCAGTGTTTCAAGTGCTATGTGATTCTTAAAACCACATGTTATTCAAGTTCAAATTGTTTTTTTTTAAATAATTGTTTAACATCTCCCGGTAAGGTACGCCATTGACAGTAACAGCATTGACAACTTCGTCTTCAAGAAACTGCGGGTGACTGATTTCTGTAGTCCATGATTCAAATTAAACGGTGTATTTTTATGGATAAATTAATTTTTTGTGAATAGAATTTTTAGAATTTTTACTAACCCAGAGGCAATAATGTTAACGAATTACTAAGATGTTTAAAAAATGAATGTAGTCTGAGTTTTTCGCAAAAATATCAACTACTGTGTTCTCTACAACCAAGTTTACAAATGTACGGTGCTTTTGGTGTTTTTTTGGCTGATTTTGACATGTGTTTGGATACCAATTTTATAAACAATGTTCGCAGAATGCAAACGGTAGACACAATTTAAATCCTAAAGTTTGCATAACCTTATCTAAAGGCCATTTTTCTATTAAAATTTAAAATTTGATATTTTTTACAAATTCTAGTATGCAAAAGATTATGCTTCATTTGGAATTCTGGACAAATAATTTTAAACTATTTTATTAGAGTTATTTGGGAATTCAAACCTTTACTGCAGGTAGCTGAACAGACGATTTTACGTTTGAATGTTGGACAGCATTTAAAAGAAATGGTTCCTGTGTGGGAATAATTGTCCTTATCGTATGACTATATTTAGGTGATGTTGGAAGTTCTAAAGCAGAAATTTATTCCCTTAAGTCCAGTATTTCTTACACTGGCAGTTCATATCGTTTTGTCCAACCATTTTCACGCGATTACAGTTTTTCTTTAGATACTACAATGTGACTCATTTTATGGTGTCACAAGGTGTTGGATATGTTTCAATATAGAAATAGAATATAGAAGGGTTTTTTGAGTTCTGGTTTTAACAAATACAGAAGTACATATTGTGTAATAAATAATATTTTAATAGATTATAAAAATTATAGGTATATTGAGAAATTATCTTACTGCCCTATGTATTCATAATTAGAAAAACATAAAATGTCAGAAATTGTTTATTTTACAATTACGATTTACTGATAAAGTAGAAAAAATGTAGAAACAGTATTTTAAGCTAAGTGTAGCATAAGTATTTCTTTTGTTAAGTAATTTTATCCGAAAAATTTTGACTAATTTTGAATAGTTATACTCGTTGATATACAAATAGCAAAGTCACCTAGACATATTGCACACGATGATGCATTGTCCTACTAACCTAGGCCTTTAAAGCACCCGGAATTTTCCTGTTGCTCCATTCCGCCCTGAGCCTGCTGCAGCGTAAATCAATACGTAAACCACCGCTAACTCGAGCACGTTTTACTATAAAGCAAGGTAAGTGCTAAATTGAAGAAGTATGAACGTTAACACTAGCCGCGTGCGACAAACTAAAAACATTTGAAATCTATTTGCCATTTAGTAATATTTACTGTTATTTAAAATGCTTTCAATTCAGTAAACCATTAAGCTAATGAATCAGGTTTCATTTACATGCAAACGGCAGGTCTATTATTGAACGCCATCACTTCCGTTGTCAACAACTGCGCGACATTTATAGACCATTGATCGAATTGAATGCTAAATGAAGCGTTTCAAGAGGATACTATTGGAGACACCCGTAGTCGTACTCGGTTTCGAAACCCACTAGACCATCAAGTAGCTCTAATGTAAATTAATAGCTGAATTTATACAAATTTGACAAATTAGTTATCTGATATAAAACTTAATACATAATAATTTTGTAGAACAATTGGTATTTTATTTATAAATTTTAGTAGCACACTGTAGACTGTATGGATATTGTAATTTATTCAGTAGTGAATTTTAAAACTCGAGAATTTCTGCTAGTCGCATCGCTTTTGTTCAAAGTTAATTAAAGCGTGCGGTTTGGCTTGTCATCATTCCAAATCTGTACGTGAGTTGTCGTAAAAGGGACATAAATGCAACCAGTTATGTAAGGTATTATGGAGAGTAGAATGTTGCTTGGACCAATTAGTATCCCGCCATTCAGTTTTAAACTTCATTTAAATATGACCATCATATTAAAAGACCGAATAAATAAATGTTGCAATATAAATATTTATTTTTCTATTTGTTTTTAAGTAAACTTTTAGTTGATTGTTACAAAATTTGTACTATGTTTTAACATATAGTTACCGATCTAAAAGTAAAATATACATGTTATTTTTTTATTACCTTCTTAATGTTTAACTAGGAAAAAAGCCCGTATGCATTGCGTAACACTTGATATATCAAACCTTAAATACAAAGTAAAAACGTTTAAAGTCAATTATCTTGGATTGTGGCAAATGTATATAAGTACAAACAGTAGTCTTAAATATATGTAATGATACTGATAATAATTTATGGAAAGAAGTAATAAATTCACACATGTGAACTGATAAGAAAGTAGCACAAAAATATAGAGGAAAAATAGAAAAATGATAGCAGCAATTCAAAAACACATACAAGTAGATGTTAAACACAGGTAGGGCTGGTATAAAAAAAAAACTTTAGTTAACACAGTTAAGGAGGTATGTGGTGCAACCCAAACAAACATAAAAAGAACATAAAAAACGAAGTGAAACTTAAAAAGAACAAATAGAAGCAGTACATAGAAGAAGGAGCACAGAATAGAAACAAAGAGTGCAAGTATAAAGAAGGATAGTCAAAAATCTCATAAATTTAAACAAGAAAAAGTACTGGCAGGACTTTGGTACTAAAATGAAAAAAGAATTCCATACAGATTAAAAGCATTCTTACAAAATGTTTAAAAATGCAAAAATGGTAAACTAACAAGCTGGGGCCAAACAAGTAGAAAATAAAAATGGGATTGTACTTACAGAAAGGAACTAAATAATAGACAGATGGAATAGAATAGGAAGATGGGATAGAAGATGGGTATTTTAAAAAAACTTCTATTTACGAAAGAAGTCGAGAAAGCTGAAAATGGGAAAGCTGGTGAAAACCATGCAAAAGACCAAATTGTGTAAGAAATCCAAATAGATGTGATAGAAGCCATAAGAGCAGCGAACACCATTGAATAACAAGCGAAATTCTGAAAAATGTGGGCCCTAAAGTAATAGATATGCTAACTTTAACATACAACCAAGCTTCGGTGAAAACGAAAGTGCCATCGAACTAGAAAACTGGCGTCATAGTACCACTTTTTAAGAAAGATATAGCAGCTGTGTAAAAACTACAGAGGGACCACTCTGCTGAGTATACCATCGAATGTCTACGAATGGATTCTGGAAAAGAAATTAGTAAAGCAAATCGACAAATCACTAGAACAGTTGCATGATAGCTTCAGAAAGGAACGTAGCATGACCATATTTGAACACTCAAAGAAATGGCAGAAAAGTCCCCAGAAAGAAATATTGAAACGCATCAGCTGTTGATAAACCTAGAAAAAATCTTCGACCGACCTCGGGGATTTAAATTTCGAGCAATATTTAAGAAAGAGGTGAAGGGCAATCTAATAGCTCCCATAATGAGCCTATACGAAGAAAATAGAAACTCTATAAGGACGGACAACAGGCAATTCCAAGAATTCCTAGTCAACAGTGGTCTGAGGCTGGGAGGAGTATTAAGTCTTTTACTTTTCAACTTGCGAGCACGACAGCCGCGAGATAAAGACCTCGACTCACAGGTTAAAAGTAACGGCAAACATCAAATGCTCTCCGAATAAATGGGTTTTTGCAAATGACCTGATAATACTTGATAAAAAAGAAAGTGACCTACAAAAAAACTTAAAAGTCTGGAGCACATCAATGAAACTTAACAACATAAAAATTAATGTGGAAAAAAATAATGGTAACAGGCAGAGGGAGGGCCCACGCAAACATCAAGACGAATAGGAAGACGCTGGAACAAGTCGAGATGTTTAAATACCTAGTGATAAACATTAACAACAAAGGGTGCCATGATGCAGTAATAAAGGCAAGATTGAATAATACGTCTAGACTATTTCACAACTTAAACAATTCATTCGTAGAGAAACAAGGGATCTCGGAGAAGACCACATAAACCAATAATATGGGTTCTCTCAAATGTTTAATCAGGTTAGGAAATGAAAGACCCGTGAAACAAACTTGGAAAGCAAGAAGACATGAGAAGAGACCCAAGAACGTGAAACAACAATGTGAAAGAGACACAGGCAAACAGAGGGACAAATCAGGCACAGACAAAGAAGATGGTGAGTAACAGAAAAAAGTGTAAAAAATTTACTCATTGTATTAAAGATCAATAGAACATAATTACGCACCCTACACTAGGGCAGAATACACTTAATATTTTTTTCTCCGATCTTCACCCACGTATGCCTCCTTATGAAAAATACTTTCTAGCAAAATCTGGAGGCGATCTGATGAGTTTATGGTGAAGTCTAGTCGATTCAAAGATGTTGGGAAAAAAATTAATAATTCCGCGTAGCCTCATCAGTTGCTACTAGGTGGCCACTGCGCTCCACAGGGGTTACGCACCCACTACGTTACTGTACTGTCAACGCACGGTGGACATTTACGGGGGGACACATGAGGACAAAGCCCGTTTTGCGGCTATTTCAAATCCCAATTTGGTTTTGGCCCTTAAAATGCTACTTAACAACGTACAAAACAACTGATTTATTTTATTATTATAATAAATAACATGCGCTAAACATTTAACTTGTTCTTGATGAGCAAATTCCCACTGAGAGCGTAGTCAGAAGTGGTGTGCTTAGCTTCGAGGTGGACATCTTAAACGCATTTCTCCACTAACTGCCAGTGATTTGGAAAGGGGACGAGATGGTTGAACTCTCTTGAGAAGAGGTGGTTTCACAAGGAAAACATTTATGTCGACCAACTGGAAGTAGTGATCGGCCGATAGGTTGAGCTCAGGCTTTGTCGGCTTGTGAAACTGTCGAGGAGGCGGAGGCGCGGCTTTCGAACTACGAGAGGTGGCCGATTTTGTCGGGCCAACGAAATGGTCCTCGTCTTCAGAGAAGAGTCCTCCTAGATCATGGCGGTAGTGATCCACTCTGGACTAGCAAAGTAAACGTTCTTCGGGTGCGCATCGCCAGCTCGTGGAAGATGTAAAGTCCATGAGAAACGGTTTGGTTTCTGCGAATGAGAAAAAAACGTGGGATAGCAAACCTTGATGATGTACGTTGACATGCGAGAAGGTAATATTACTAATGCAATGTTATTGGAATTTCGGGAATTTATTAATATTTCTCAATAAATGGATTGTGATATTGAAGATACTATACATAGTTTTTAATACATAAGTTATCTAGTACATTTTATAACAAAAACTTAGACAAATTGTTTGATTTGTTTTGACCTATTTTGTTTATCTTCTTCTTCTTCTGTCGTCAAGGCTTAGGCCATTCTGCCTGTTCCGAACTTCATTTGATTAGGGCCATCTTTTCTTCGGTCATCCTACATCTCTGCGTCCTCTTGGGTGGTAGTTTAGGATTTGTTTCGGTATTCTTTCTTCTGTCATCCTATTAACGTGTTGTCTCCAATTGTTTCTATATTTTTCTATTTTGTCGTTAACGTTGAAAATTTCTAGTTCTTCCCTTATTTCTTCATTTCTTATCCTATCATTCCTTGTGCAACCTTTAACATTTCTGAGAAACCTCATTTCCGCTGCTTGTATGCTAGATTTGTTTTTTGTGTTTGTTATCCACGATTCGCTTCCATAAGTGAGTAAAGGGGCGGCCATGGTCTTGTAAAATTTCATTCTTGTTTTGTGTTTTAGCGTTCTATTTATTGTCCCGCAAATTGCTTGGAATTTATGAATCTTGTTTTCTACATCTTTATCATTTTCGTATGTGGTGTCGCAGCCTAAGTAGTTGAAATGAGATATCTATTCTAAAGTCTTTCCATCTATTATTATTTTCGATCGCACTGGTTGTTTTCCTTGGAAGGCCATTATCCAAAACAAATTTTGTCTTTAGATATTTTCAAATTGTAGTTTTCGCAGAGTAATTTGAGACGGTAAATTGATCTTTGCAGATCGTCTTCGTTCTTTTGAATTATTGTTAAATCATCGGCATATAGCAGTAAGTTTATGTTTTTGTCGTCTCGTAGTTTTATCCCCGGGTTTACTTGTGGTTTCCAAAGTTTAACCACGTCGTCGATATAAATATTAAATAAAGTGGGTGATAGCCCACACCCTTGTCTTAGTCCTTGATTTGTTTGAATTTTATCAGACTTACTGCCGTTGTTGTTTATTACTATGTTTGTGCTAATATATAATAATCTTATGATTTCTATAAGGTGGTTAGGGAATCCTTTTTCTTTCATTATTTCAAGGAGTTTATGTCTGTCTACGCAGTCAAAAGCTTTTCGAAATCTATAAAAGCAAGGTGGGTTTCCAAGTTGAATTCTCTTCTTTTTCAATTAATCTCTTTAAAACGAATATTTTTTCACTACTTTAGAGTACTTTGCGAAATCCTGATTGCCCTTCGTCTAGTAATACATCAGCTATGGGTTTTGTTATTTCATTAATTATTTTGGAGTATAATTTATAGGTGGTGTTTAGGAGGCTGATTCCTCGATAATTTGAGCATTTTGAGCGGTCTCCTTTTAAATATTGATATGACTTCTGCTGTCTGCCATTCTGTTGGGATCTTCTTCTTTCGCCAACATTCATTTAAAAGATGTAGTATTCTGAATTCTAGAAGTGGTCCTCCATATTTCAATAATTCTATACTAATTCCATCGGGCCCTGCAGCCTTCCGGTTTTCATTTTCTTTAGGCATTTTCTTAGTTCTTCTATGGTAATCATGTCAATTGTAAAATCAGTTTCATCAATATCTTCCTGTATTAAAATATCCTGTTCGTTGATTTCTCGATTATTCCATAGGTTTGTGTAGTGTTCCTTCCACTCTTTGTCGTTAATCGTTTTTAATTTTACTACGTCCTTTACTGTGCTGTTCAAATGTTTCATCATTTTATAAGCGAATTCCTGTCTTCCATATACGTCGTGTTCTATGTTGCTTATCAGTTTTTCCCAAGATTCTTCGTGGGCTTGTCTTACGATCTGTTTTACTAAGTTTCGTTTTTCATTGTAGCGTTGTTTATTTTCGGGGGTTCTTCTTTGTAGGTATATTAGATATGCTTCTTTTTTCTCTTTTATTGGGTTCTCTACTTCTTCATTCCATATTTTTAATCCTCTAGTTTTCTTTCTTTTCCTTTTCTTCCCTACTGCTTCATTCGCTGCTTTAATGATGCCGATCTTTATATTATCCCATTCTTCATTGATTTCATTACTAGTGGGTGTACGTAGTAAGTGTTCTTGTAGTCTGTTTTGTTATAAATATTGGGTACTTTCCTCTCTAAGGAGATGTATTTTGAAAACTTCTTCTGGGTTATTTGTGTTTGTGGTTTTCGTTTCTTCCATTTTGTTAATAGGGTTATAGTGGCTACTAGAAGATAGTGATCTGAATTTATATCACTTCCCTGTAAACTCTTGCGTCTTGCACGAGGTTTGTCATCTTGTTATTGACTATTACATAGTCTATGATTGATCTTAATCCTCTTGCTGACCAGGTGTATTTGTGTATCTTTTTCTTGAAAAACGTGTTTGTTAGTTTTAGTTCGTTGAAAGTAGCGAAATGTCGTAGTTCTTGTCCATTATTGTTGCTTACGTTTTCGCCGCATGTGCCTACAGTTCCTGGGATGGGGTCTTTTCCCACTCTTGCATTTAGGTCTCCACTTATTATGAGGTGGTCTGTCTTTGTATACTTGTTTACTACTTTCTGTAGTTGTTTGTAGAACTGCTCTGTTTCCTCTTTCTTTCCCTCTTCAGGGCGTATACTCCTATAACCATCATGTGTCCTCTATCTATTTTCATTCTGGTAGTTACTATTCTTTCATTGATATATTCGTAGCTTACTATTTTGTTTCTCCACTTTTATTGACCATGATTGCGACTCCACTACTTGCCCGTCTGTTTTGAGGTATTCCGCTGTAGATCATTATATAATTATTAGTTTCTTTAGTGCCTTTTAGTTTCTTTTTGTTTCACTTATAACTGCTATGTCTACTTTTCTTTGCATAAGTTCTTTGTCTAATTCAGTTTCTTTTATTCCTAGCCCTCTAACATTCCACGTGGCTATCTGTATTCTCTCCTTAATTCCAGCTCGTTTGTCCTTTTCACGCCTTTTTCGTCTACTTGGTGATCCGTCTGGTTGATTCTCATGAAGTTTGCCAGTAATTTAAGATCCCCTGGCAGCGTTACGAGCGCTGTGCAGGTTAAGCCGGTAGTGGGGCTGCCACTTTTCTGCCTCCGGCAGGCAGAGCAATTTCTCAGGTTACTATCCCTTAGACACGTTGCCTTCTCTACGGCTGTTGAGCCGTGTCTGCTCATTGCAACCGCCCATTCTGGGTCAGACGTTGCAGACTCTTTACCATATCTGACTTATTTAGCCTGCGGGTTAACGCAGTTTCCAGGGTGTGGCACGTGGAGCCATAAGTGAGGGTTGGGCACCCTGCGGGGACCAGTTACCGGGAACCATCTCCCATTTATAACGCTCGATGTGACCGTCCCGGCAAAAGGTACTACCCCTTCAGCGTGAACCCCAACACATTTTGTTTATTAAAATGCAATTAAGTTCAATAAAAATAAATTAAACGTAATAGGGGATATTTAAGAGGTACTGCAAGACATGCTGAAAAGACTAGCAGAAAATAACTTTCAAGAGTATTTTCTCGTGCTGGAATTCCGCTGCAAGCAATGCATTAGCTCCGGAGGTTATTACATAAAGGAGATAAAGTATTTCCTTTTAGAGTTTGGTTAGTAACTGCGAGGTAGAAAGTTTACACATTATTAGGTATAAAATTTTAATACATCAACATTGCATGCTAGTTTAATTTCATCATATAGCAGTACTAAATAATATCATAATCACTCACTACCTGATAAATTTATGAATATTCAGAATAGAAAATAAGAAACTTTTAATAGTTTTCTACTCGATAATAACGGCAGAATTCTAAATTACCTGTTATACATGAGAAATTCATGATGTATCGACGAACTTATATTTTATATGTAAAATTCTTAGAGGTAAGCCCAACATTACGTACTTAAAATATTAAGATACTGTCCTTTAATCTGATTATGCCTAATGCGACCTTGATATTCTAGTAAACTTTTAGCCATCATAGGTGCTTATTGTGTTAATTCTGCTATTCATAATGTTATTATTAGTCAAATATTGTTTTTGATTACTAACTAGTTATTTCTAATTTGATGTAAAATGATTTATATACAATCTAAGAAAGGTAAAATGTATTTGTTTCTAGTTATTTCTTCTTCTTCTTTTATATCTTTTTCATGGTGTAGCAGATATAATCCTCTTTTCTTCTTTCTTTCTCGATTCTTTGCTACTCTTCTCCATTGCTTTTCTGTTATAGTTTTTATGTTGTCTTTCCAACGTTTAAGTGGTATACCTACTAATAGCTGTTTACCATTCAAAATATGCGCATGCATAATACTATAAATATAATAATTTAATAAATATAAAGTTAAAAATTAAAGATTAAGTATGTATACACTCCTGCCGAAGTATCTCTAAACATCCTTAATTTTGTTCGTATGTTAAAAACGTCTCTTTTTAATGTTGTTTGTTATTAATGTGTTAGTACCACGACTGTTTATAGCACTATTTTTTTCTAGTTAACTGTGCGCACTAATAAATGAGTAACTTTAGTGATTCTGTTAATTTAACACAATATCAAAAGTTACTTTTTAAAATTATTTCACATAAAGTAACAGATTCGAAAATACAGCGAAAAACGGGGCAGGTCGTAATAATTTCTTTCAAAGATCTACGTATCATAAATAACTGGAATAAGACTACAACCATAAAATAAATAGCATCGAGATAAAAAAACTGAACATTAATATAAAGTTAGACAGGGGTGTATACTTTCGCTAACACTTTTAATATTTATTCAGAGTGCCGTTACAAAAGCCTTAACCAATTAACCTAAAGCGATAAAAATTAACGGAGAATACCTCAACTGTATTCGATATGCTGACGACATGACAATTCTTACAGATAACGTTGAAGATTGTTAATAAAAACCCCATAAACAACAAATTGCTCCTTATAGATGGTAAACAAATTAAATTGGTTAGGATTCATAATTAACTTAGATATCAAGTAAACGAAACCTGGAATCCAGATCAAAGTTAAAATCAGAATAATGATAGTCCGAAAATTTTTCAATAAAATGAAACAGTTACTATGCAACAGACAACTTGATATAGATAATTACTCTCTAGAACATTCCATATATTTTGTCTCATCACCTTATGTATACTTTTTTATTGTAGGGTAGCGATTTCTTTATTACATTTCTAACTGTGAATATGTGGTCTCGGGTACAGCGTCCAGGTCTAAATCTGCTTTGTATAATAACTTGCAATGCCAGATCTTATCAACCTTATTTACCTTACCTAACTGGCAAACAGTACCGTTTTAAATGTAGTTTGGGATTAATTTTTTGGCTATTCTATGCACTTATTCTGTCATACCATGACCTCTCTGAAAACAAAATTGCTGTTTTGATATAGTACTTTGTTCTTCTAAAAATGGTTTTAACTGTTACAGTAGTATCTTTTTAGAGACTTTAGATAAAACGGGTAGCAAGCTGATGGGTTAATATGATATAATGACTTTCTCTGTTTTTTGGCTTTGATATTATCACAATTTGTGCAGCTTTCCATTGTTTTGGAAACGCCTGTAATTGAAATATTGGATCAGTGTTATTACCTTTTCTATCAGCTCTTTTAAAATTTTGGCTGTTATTAGATCACAACTTAAAATGTTCTTTAAATTAAGATTTCTGATAATATGACGTGATCAACTGATCTTCTAGGATAAGCAATATTGCTCGATTTACTGAGGGTTTTATAGATAATTAATTCTTCGTCTGCAGGCAGAATCTAAAGTGGGAAGAGTTACTGGTAATGCTTCTAGCTTCCTGGTAGCTTTCCATAAAGAATAGGTAGTGTCCTTAGTAGATAATAAGTTTGTCAAGTAATTTTGCACCCTTTATTTTTTAAGATTGGTTGACAGATTTTCTAATTTACGAGTAGCTTGATTGAGTTTAACTTTACTTCTGAAATTTCTGGCGGCTTCCCAGAATATCTTAATTCTTCTTTTTTATATTTTCTTAATGATCATAAAACAGTATTCTATAACGTATTGGCTTTCATAGTGTAGCGTAATACCCCAAGATATTTCCTGCATGGCCTGATTAAAATATTCAATGGCACTAAATAGTTATTTTCTGTTTTTATTGAGATTTTTTATGGTTCCCTTTTGATACGCTTGTATTGGTGTGTTGCTCTTCCATTATTTAATTTAATTGTTGCTTTGTATATGTAAATTTTTATAGAGATATAATCTCCACTAGCTATATAATAGGGTTCAAGCGTGTTGAAAGATTATGCAAACTGCTAATTTATAATGTGTTGCCATAGAGAGCACTATACAGAAGAAAATAGTGTCTCGGTGTTTTTCTGCTATTCCAACGGTAGAAGCTTGAATATAATCTGATTAATTTGGAGTATTTTAGGTCACCGCGGCGGTCGTGCACGGAACACGGACGAATTTAATAGTGGCGATAAATAATCCGAATACGGGTCTTATCACACTGAAATTGAACGTAGTGAAGTACAGAACACCGGTAAGCAGAAGTGACATAAGTGAAGTAAACAATAGTAAATAATAATTAAAACTGAAGTGCAATTTAAACTGAGTTATAACAAGCTAAAACCAAACTTTCCTTCAATAACGGCCGACTTTATCAATCGAGAGAGCGCAACGGGGTATTAGAGGTCGACCTGAGCGAATGAACTGTGCGATAAGCCGAGTTTGAAACTAAAAACTGTAAATATTTATTTAAAGTACTAGTGTAAATATTTATGTAAATTTCAAATGAGTAACAGCGTTAAAAGGAACATAGATTTAAATAGCAGTGAAGAGAAAGAAATAGAGATATTCAAGCCTAGCAAAAAAGTAATTACATCACCAACTGAAGAACACAAACAGAAGCCGACAATAACAAACATGGCAGATTTCCAAGAAATCAAGAATATGATGCTAACAATGACTGAAGAAATAAAGAAAAACACCGAAGAAACACGTAAACTAAGAGGGAAATGCAAAAAAGAGGAAAGATGGCTAACGGAGAAGAAACAACTAAAAATATGGATCACCAAATTAGAAAACCAGATAGAAGGAATGGATAAGGAGAAAAGGAGAAACAACGTGGTGATAAAAGGAATAGGATTTGACCCACAACAGAAACAAAACGCGGCTAAACAATTCCTAAAGGACAGATTAATGGTAGAAGCAGAAGTTAACAAAGTAATAAGCATAAAAACCAAGGAGGGACGATTAGTAAATATTATTGAAGTAAATGCATGGGAAACTAAACAGGAAATTATGAAGAACAAATACAAATTGAAAGGTAGTAAGATATATATTGAAAATGATCTAACACTAAAGGAAAGAGAAATACAGGCTGAGATAAGGAAAACTGCTAAGGAAGAAATTATCAAAGGACACAAAGTAAAAATAGGATACAGGAAAATAACCATTGATGGAGAAGCCTACATTTGGGATGATGATGAAAAGGGCGTAACCATAGCAAAAAATTGAACAAACCAAACAAAGGAATAACAGAGATGACGAAAATGGCAAAGAAAAAGGACAATGAAGCGGAATACAAATTATGGAAAATTGGAAAATGGAAAATAGGGACAAAAATGAGAAAGACGAAACACTAACAAAAGAAATAGAAAAACAAAGAAATATAAATAAAAAGAAACTAAATACATGGAAACTAGGAGCTTGGAATATTAGAAGTATACAAGGAAAAGAAGTGGAATTAATAAACGAATTTGAAGAGCAAATTTAGAAATATTAGTGATAAATGAAACAAAAAGAAAGGAAATGGAGAAATCAGTCTAACAAACGGGCACATATTAATATACAGTGGAGTACAGAACGATCAAAGAGCAGCAGGTGGAGTTGGTGTATAATACACAAAAAATAACTGAACAAATCAGTACCTGGAAAGCAATATCGGAAAGAATACTATTAGTAGAATTAAGGAATAGACAGGGAAAGATTATGACAATAATATCAATATACGGACAGACGAAAATGAAAGAGTAGAAGCGTAAGAAAAATTCTGGGAAGAATTAACAAATACCACAGAAGAAGCAAAAGGAAGTATATACATAGCAGGCGACTTCAATAGTAGAGTAGGGAAGAAAGATGAAGAATATAAAGAAATAATAGGACAATATGGAGAGGAAGTGCGAAACAATAACGGGAAAAGACTTTTGGATTTCTGTCAATTGCAAAACATAATTAGAACCAACACATTCTATCAACACAAGGAAATACACAAGTTCACTAGAGTACAAATAAATAGAGGGGAGAAATCAATCATAGATTATATATTAGCACAAAAAGAAGAGAAGAAAAATATATTAGATGTAAGAGTAAAAAGAAGTGCAGAAATCTACAGCGACCACTACTTGCTTATAGGAAAAATAAGACAAAATGACACGGAAATAGAAAAAACATTAAAAACAATAAAACGAAGCCATACAGAAATAAAAACATATAAACTTAGAAATAAAGAAACTGCAAAATATATCAACAGAAAACAGAAAACAAACTAAAGAACAAAATGGACGTAATAAAACAGGCAGATGCACAAAAGGATGGAAGCTATTTAAAGAAATCCTAATTAATACAGTGAAAGAGATATGTGGAACTTATAGGATGGAAAACGGAAAAACAAACAGCCTGGTGGACAAATGAGATAAAAGAAGAAACCATGAAGAAGAAGAAAGAATGGAAAAATACTTAACAAGCAAAACAACAGAACAATACGAATTATATAAAAATCAAAGGAAAAAGTAAAGGAACTAGTAGCAACAGCAAAAGAAAAATTATGGACAGATTTTGGAAACAAAATGGAAAAAGATAGCACAGGTAACCAGAAATTATTTTACAAAATCATAAAATCCTTTAGAACAGAAAAACAGAGAAAGAGATATACATAAAGAACAAAAACCAAGATACAATAACAAATGACACAGAAATAATGGAAAGATGGAGAATACTTTCAGGAGTTACTAGGACAACAGACACGTACAACAAGAATTATTACAAATGAAACGGGAAAACAAACCAGATAGAAGAAGAGGAAATTGAAAAAATAAAAATGGACGAGCTGAGGAATGTAGTAAGAAAACTAAAAATGGAAAAGCACCGGGAGATGATAAAGTTACAGCAGAAATGATTAAACACTTGGGAGAGACAGGGATGGAATTACTACTAGAAATATTAAACAAAGCATGGCAAAGTGAAAAATTCCAGAAGAATGGGGAGTGGCACTAATAACGCCAATACACAAGAAGGAGACAGAAAACAGTGCTGTAACTATAGAGGAATAACGCTACTGAACATTATTATAAAAATATATGAACAAATAATCAATAACAGATTAAAAATAATATTAGAACCCCAACTAGCAGAACCGCAAAGTGGATTTAGACCAGGAGAAGTGCGCAAGACCACATCTTCACATTTAAACAACTAATAGAGAAAAGACAACCACAAAACAAAAATCTTTACCTAGCCTTTATAGATCTGCAGAAGGCATTTGACACAGTTCCTAGAGATAAAGTATGGAAAGGACTGAAAGAAAAAGGAATAAATAACAAAATTATACGAGTGATTGAAGACTTATATAAAACCAACACAAATTATATAATAAGTAACAATAGGAAATCAGAAGGGTTCAAGACAGAGAAGGGATTAAGACAGGGAGGAGGACTAAGCCCAACCTTATTTAATATACACATGGACAATATCATCAGAAAAACTGAACAAAACATAAAGAAGTTGTTTGTAGGACATAGAAATTCAGAAAGAGTAGAAATAGCCGAGGGAGTGTTCGCAGACAACGTGGTGTTAATAGCAGGACAGGAAAAAACTTTACAAGAAAATATAAATACATGGAAAGAAGTACTAGAAACAGAGGGCATGAAGATAAACATAGATAAAACTAAGATAGTGGTAATTGGAGAACAGGATATTAGAACAAATATCAGAATAGAAGACTTCAAAATAGAACAAGTAAAGGAATATAAGTATTTGGGAATAACATTAGACAAAACAAGGAAACAAGTTGCAGAAATAAACGAGAGAATAAATAAAACAATAAAACTGTACTATGCAATGAACAAAAAATTCATAAACAAGAAAGAAATAAGTAATAAAACCAAGATAAAAGTCTTTAATACAATATACAGACCAGTACTAACCTACGGAGGTGAATCGTGGATACTCTCAAACAGACAAAAAAACCAAATTCAAGCTACAGAAATGAAATACCTTAGACGAATACTAGGAGTAACCAGAAAGGACAGGATTAGAAACACAGAAATAAGAAAAGAATTAGAGGTGAAACCAATCATACAATTTATAGAACAAAAGCAACTCAATTGGTGGGGACATATACAGCGAATGAATAACAAAAGACAAGTAAAGGCAGTATACGAGGCCAAGACACAGACAAAAAGGAAAAGGGGAAGACCAAGGAAACAATGGAACCAAGTGATAGAAGAAATACTACAAAAAAGAGGAAAATCATGGGAAGATGCAAAAAGGGTAGCAAGAAATAGAAAAGATTGGAAGAAATTTATAGAAGAAAAATAAAAATAAAAATAAAATGTAATTATAGATATATAATGTAACATGAATAAATAAGAATGTAAACCCGACACCGAAAGGTATAAGGGTAACGATTATAATAATAATAAAATAATTTTTGTAGCTCATAATACTTAATTGAGGTGTTTATTATAAAAGTTGTATATTAATGAACAGTATCATAGAGATGAGGTGTAGTTTATACCCTCAATTAAGGGTTGGTAGTAGAATGAGCTTCAGATATTGATATAATATCTATTTCGTACATTGATTAAAATTTCTTTACTTCCTGGCTATGTTGGGGCTTTGGTATTCCATAGTGAAATTTATAAAATGTTAAATATTGCAATTCATGTTGCTAAACATTGTTTTATCCATCATTTCCATAAATTTTGTCAAACAAAGATGTCTGATATGAAATTTGGCGTGCCGTACTCTGAGCGCTGAATTTACACGAGGACGTCCGTGCCGAAATGGCGGGTGGCCGCGGCTATCGGACTGCTGCATTGCCGAAGAAAAAGCACGTCTGCTGCGGCCATTTTGTTTGATTCAGACGAACGGAGTTTGGATTGCAAGTTAAATTATTTCAGGTTTTCTATCTAGGTAGAAAGCCGATCTAGTTAAAAATTGTTCCCATCTTGCAGAAGTTTGAGGGAAGTCGAGTGAAAAATTGTCAGCCTAGGACTGCAAAAATACCTTTTAGCGGGCAATCCCTAGTAATTTTAAATACGTGAATGATATCGTACTTATAGTAAGCACAGAAAGAGGTCTACAAAGATTAATAGACAGAGTAGTCAATTACATTGCAGAATGTGGTATGAAAGTAAATATCAAGAAAACAGAAATTATGATTATTAGTAAACAAAACATATCCGACCTACAATTATAAGCTAATGGAGCACCCCTACAAATAGTAGACAAAATCATTTGTTTATCATGTACATTAAATGAAAAATGGTTGAAATTAATTTGCTTAAATAAAATACGTAAATATCAGTTTTTATTTATCTGGTTTGCATTATGTATAAATATGAAATTTCTAGAGTTTCTTAAAAGAAATAATCGCCAAAATATTAGCACAGCCGAAAAGAACCAATGTTGATGTAACTTAAACAGCAATTAGAAAAAACGGTTAATATTCTTTATTCAATAATTGACAGCAAGCGAAGCCATGTATATAGACTTGAGCTATATTGCAGCATTTTATTAAAAATTCTTTATCTAATTGTGGCAGTTTTGTCACACTTGTACTTTTTACACTTAATGTTTACCTTACAAATAATACTTAACGTCTACAAAGATTTGCAAAGAACAAGACAGACACGAGTAGAATAATAATAAACAATCGCTAACCCCAAATTTCAATATTAACCAAGCTGCGCCTTACCTGAATATATATATATATATATATATATATATATATATATATATATATATATATATATATATATATATATATATTATTATTATTGAGGTAAATATTTACAACCTGCCAATGATGGCTATAAGTAAATGTGTTTAAAATACAATACAGGAGGGGAGATCGTATCCAGGGATAACACTCCCGATAAATTAAGTATTGATTATTGTTGATTTAATATATCTGTAGGCCACTGTTTTTTAAATCTTCTGATTTCAGGTTGGATGTATAGTAGCCTGGTTTCTTCATTGGGGTGATCAGGGAGCTGTTTGAGGTAGTTCCTTATTAATCTGATAATTTCTTCGTGCACAAACGGTATTCCAGAATCTTCATGTAAATTTTTATTACTAACGTACTATGGTGCATTGAAGATCATTCGAAGTATCTTAGATTGGACTCTCTGCATAATTTTAGTATTAGATGGCTTAGCACACCCCCAAAGCTGGATACCGTACGTCCAGATAGGTTTTATGATACACTTGTAGAGGAGTAATTTATTTTCTGTTGACAGTTGTGATTTGCGACCTAGGAGCCAGCTCATTTGACGAATTTGTAGGTTTATGTGGGTTTTCTTAGCAGAAATGTGTGCCTTCCATGTAAGTCTATGGTCAAGTGTTAATCCCAAGTATTTGACTTGAGTAGATAAAGGTAACGGCTCGTCGTTTATTAAGACTGCAGGGCAGATGGTGATCCTGTTTGTGAATGTGACTTGTGTGGACTTTGTATGGTTTACTTTGACTTTCCATCGTTTCAGCCAAACTTGCAATTGATTAAGATGCGTTTTTAGATTTTCAGATGCAATTTGTGGGTGTTCGCTTATGGATAATAGAGCGGTGTCGTCGGAAAACGTAGCGATTGTAATAGTATTTGTAGTTGGGATGTCAGCCGTAGATATCAAATAAAGAAGTGGACCAAGAAAACTACCTTGAGGGACTGCTGAGCTTTTGGGGTAATAGTTTGAGGTTGCTGTATTTATTCGTTTTTGAAAGTATCTGTCTGTGATGTAAGATTTTAAAATAAGATAATGAGGCGTGGGAAGGAAGGATTTAAGTTTGTATAGGAGTCCGTCATGCCATACACGGTCGAAGGCTTGTTCAATATCTAAGAATGCGGCTGTACATAGTTTTTTATGTTCAAGGCTTGTGAGAATAGTTTTGACAATTCGATGCCATTGTTGTATTGTCGAATGACTTTCTCGAAAGCCAAATTGATGAGGTGGTATTAATGTGTGGATTTCAGTATCTTCAAAAATTCGTTTAAGTAGCAGCCTTTCAATAATTTTGGACATGATCGGGAGCAATCTTATTGGCCGATACCAAGTAACTCTGTTTGGAGGTTTATTTGGTTTATTGATCACAATTATTTGTGCAAATTTCCAGGTGATCGGGAAATATGCTAGTCTGAGGATACTATCATAAATTATGGTTAGGAAAACAAGTCCTTTTCTGGGTAGTTGTTTTAAGATCTGACCAGTAATCAGATCAAAGCCAGGTGCTTTGTGATTGTTGCATCTTGAAATCATACCTTTAACTTCTTTTCGAGTGAAGAATTTAATCGGCAGCATCATCGGGCAAGGAGCGTCCAAGGAGTTTCTCACGAACTCGTCATCATTATTATTATTATGTTCAGGTGCACTAAAGACTTGTGAAAGATGTTCAGCAAACGTTGAAGCTTTTTTCTGCTCTGTTTTTCACCAGCTTCCGTCGTCTTTCCTTAAAGGTGGAGTGTGCTGAATAGGTCTCTTAAATGATTTGGTTGCCTTCCAGATACTGTGGTCGTCTGCTGATAACTTAGTGATGTACGATTCGAATGTGGCATTTCTGGTTTCGTGGAGAACTATTTTTAGTTGTCGTGTTAATCTGTTATATTCATTTTTGTCTCTAGGGTGGCAGCTTCTTTGCCATATACCCCGTGCTCTTCTTTTTTGGGTGACAAGGTGTTTTATATGCACAGGTATGTTATTCTCTGGTTTCTGTCCCAGTTTTTCAGGGGGCGTGGCTATACGTGCTGCTGCCTGTATGGTTTGTGTGAGGTGATGTATTGTGTTATCAATATCTTTGGGTTGTTGTAAGTGAATATTCAGATTTAGGTTGTTATGTACATAGTTTTTAAATATATGCCAGTTGGTTTTTGATGATGTTAACTTTGGAACTTTAGGACAGTTTATTATGTGAGTACTCAGTGTGGCGATTGTTGGTGAATGATCAGTGGAAAGGTCGCAAGATGCTTCTATGGTGATATAATTAGGTGCTATACCTCGAAGGACAAAAAAGGCAGGCAAGTCTGGAATTTTATTTTCGTCTGTTGGCCAATAGGTAGGTTGCCCTGTAGATAGATAAAAACAGTTTAAGTTTGTTATAGGTTGTCTTAAGTTTCTTCCTTTTGTCGTACATAATCTTGAACCCTAGTGTATGCTTAACATGCCAGTCTCCTCCAATGATGAATTTACCTGCTAATTGCCTAAAGAAGTCTTCATATTCAAGTGTGCTTATTCCGTACCTTGGTGGCCTGTAGATTGCAACAATGTTAAAGAACCATGGTTGAGCGGTAATATGGATTACTGTAGCTTGTATCTTGTCAGTTTGAAGGTTTGTTTTCTCGTAGTGTAGTATAGTATTATTACCTGAACAAGTAACTATTGATAATAACCATGACACCAATGCTAACAGTTAACAAAAAATTGAACTATTACAATTTCTTGCAGAATTTAAAAATATGTTGGCGTAATTAATTAATTAAAATAGCATAGTGCTAAACATGTCATCAACCGTCATATGTAAATTAGCTTAAAAATGAATTTATTACTACCCCTAGCATCATGGAACACATATAGGATAACACTTAACAGATTGTTATTTGCAACTTTAAAAATTTAAAGTATAGCATATTCGATGGTGTTTAATAATATGTCAAGAAGACAATGACACTCTTCTAAGTTTGTAGAAAAGCATTATACGTTATAATTTTCTAGGTAATACCAGTAATGAAAGTATGGACTACAGGTAATGTCTTTATAAGCTCAAAATTTTTGTGAGTTTGCTATTGACAAGTTATGGGAACTTATTTTATGCTTAAAAAAATTGATAAACATTTCCGATACAAAGCCCAAAAACATATTTTACAGAAAACTTAAAATAACTACTCTTGCACTTTTAAAATTACAAAATAATTCTACAAAACTAGATAATAGAAAATTAGGAAGTGCATGTGGTCACCTCTTACAACCAGCAGGTGCGGAAGCAGTAACTTTGTAACATTACGCCTGCGTGTCGTAATACAGTCATAGCAGACTTTAGGCGAACTTTGTAATGTATATTGTTACACTTTGCTGAACTTAGTCATTCTGTACGTGGGCAAAGGGAATGCTATTACACAGTAACATATCCTTTACATATTTTTTCTGCATTCTAATCTTTTATGTAGACGATGCTGAGATAATAAATAAACGCAACTTAGAATACATCATTTAAAATTAATTTTATTAAAAATCTAAAAAGTTCGAAACCTTCGACTTTATGTCACTAATCCAAAGAAACAAAACAAAACATTTAAATAAGACAGAACTTACAAATCCGCAAACCTTAACTTCTAGTTTCTTCCAGATAACTGAATTCTGTTCTTTTATTTAATAAACAATAATTGAAAAACTCAATATTTACACAGATTTTCTTATTACATATAAGCATTATACAAAATAATTCATATCTTAAAATCTTACTCTGTCACTTTTATATTTTGCTAAAAATTGAATTATTGAATAAAATAAGCAATTGTCTTTATATTGGAAACCAGCATGATCGATATCACTTTATTTGCCATTGGTTATATGAAACGATTGTTTCTGTTTGTCTGAAATGATGCTGCAACTGACAGCTCGCTTGAAACTAACTTGAATGCTATTTTAAGGGCCGAATGGTTTTGATTTGAAGTTTGGAAGCTTCACTAGCAGCAAGACAGGCAGAGCTAGTGCTGCTAAGCGATTACGAAACAGGAAACCTAGGGGCGAGAATTGAAGAGCGATGTGACGTAGCCGCAGCAGTGGCTGTTATGGTAATTAAAAAGTCCATTTATAACTAAATTGGTCTCATCCGTCCTAATATACTTTTTAACCGTTAGCTTTTGGTAAACGAGTCCGCATCTCTGAAGTTATTTAAGCCAATTTGTAAATATATACATCGCTCGTATTAGCTTTACCTTACATTATGCTCCTACCCACTTGCTGATAATTCTTTTTGAGTGGCTAATATATTGAAGAGTAATTACAAGTTTTAAGTAAATACGTATTAAAAAGAAAAATAGTAATATAGTTTTCGTTATGCTGAAATTTCAAAATTCAACGTCATACATATACAAAAATTTAAATTTTAGTGCATAAAACGTTACTAAAAGCTTTTTGTTGTAAAGTTCAATTTTATCTTTAGCGAGAAATAATAACCATAAAGTAAAATCAATTGTTGCGTTTAATTAAAATCTGAAGAGCTATTCTCCAGATAAATAAAATAGGGTTAAAAGATAAAATATAATTATTTTTTAAAAGCGCCCTTTAATTATGTCATTTATTAGTAATACAAGCTAAAATATGACTCATCTGTTCTTGGCAAAATACTTCAGCTTTGTTTCTGTAGCTTATTTATTTATGAATACCCCTTAAATTTAAGATTTTTATATTTTTTCAATAACAGTGATGTCTGGAAACGCAGCTGAACAAGGAAGTAATTCAATATTGTTGATCAAAAATACTTCAATAATTTTTGCTTTAATATATATAAATAACCTTTAATAACAAACCTCTTTTTAAAATATCTTTTATGATTTCTCGTACTGCTTTTATACATCAGTGCAAAACAACTTCTCACTAATTTCATTGCGCAATTGTAATATTTAAATAACTACTAATATTGCTTTAACTTTTATTGAAAACTAAACATATTTAATAACAATTCTGTCAGTTTCAATTACAGCCGCACAATTTTTGGTGGACGATTGATTTTACGAGCAAAGAAGCCTGGTTCTTTCCAACAATTTAAGCTTTTACATTGACCACCAACTTATCTAAATCGTTTTGTTAATAAATGTGCTTTTATTTCTAAATTGTTTTGTGCCTATCGAAGTCTTAACCCTATGTTAGGTGCGCTGGAACCAAGTCACCTAGCCGTGCTATTTTTTGTTACAGGATGTAACTCAATATATTTAAAAAAATATAATTATTGATTAAACAGATTACCTTATATAATGGCATTTTTTTGAACTAGATAAGATTAAAGAACAACCTTAGTATTTGGAGAGGCAGGCGTGTAAATAGCCGTGCCCTCGTAAAGCGGTGTGGGGAACAAATTACGGCCGTCTCGTGAAAAGACGCTGCGGCCCAAATCGTCCTTAAACAGCCGGCGTGAAAACGAATGGGGGCGGCTACCGATATCAAACCAACGAGTAAATTGCCAAATCGCTTACCTGTCATTGGCTTTGGACTGCTTTAATGCGTTGACTTCCTGGTGGCCACCGTATGTGCTGTTGACTTCGCGCCTGACTTTGCGGGAAAATTATAATGCGACCGCACTTGCCGGGTTGCGTTACGAAAGTATCGCCGTTGGCTTCGCGCCTGGCTTAGCGGTAGATTATTTGCGGAAAAATTTTGATGCGACCGCACGTGCCGCCTATCCGCCGTTTTTAGTGTACGATGGCAAAACGCCTGCCGGCAGACATCAAAGTCACCGCACCGCATCGAAACACAGAAGGTTCAAGGGCGAAAGGCCGCCACATCAGTATTTGTACGACTCGAGCACTCAAGCCGGGTACATGTATAAATCCTGCGCGCTGCATGTTACCGTTAGCGGTCGCTAATCGGGTATGATAAAGTGCAAGACGAGGTTAAAATATTTAATTTATTATGTGTGAATGAAAGAAAATTTGCAAACCAATAACTAATAATAAGCTAAACCTCAGCCATTAATACTGACACTAATCAACAGTACTTAGTGCCCTACACACAGCCATCAATGATGCAGTACCAGACTCGGTATCTTCAGCTTCCGAATAATATAATGCAACCACATTTCTAAACAGTACAAGTATAATGCAAAAAACCTATGTCTAATCAGCAGGTAGGTCAAAATGTAGCACTACAATATTCAGCATTGGTTATGCAGTGGCAACAATCTAATTATTTACCAACTACGTCTAATCAACAAGCCAAGAAATGGACCAAAATCACTCCAAAGACCAACAATATAAAATAAACCGTATAGGGCAGCAAAAATCACAACTTAACTACTGACAGCCAACTCTAGAAACACACTTAGAAGAAATATAATTAAATTATTAAATAAACAAAAATATATTTAAAAAAAAATTTAACACTTAGGGCATTCAGAATACACCGAGGCAAGTAAAAGATGCAAAAGTTAACTGAATACCTTAATATGATTTATTAAAAAACCGTGTTTATTTTCGCGACACACTTCATTTGGTATTTGTTACAAAATAGCAAGTTTTTTAACTTAATTAAAATATAAAAAAAATCACATTTCATACAAATAATATAAATAGGTGAGCTCAGGGCATTAAATATTAAGTACTTTGTCAACTAGAGATCTAATTCAGAAGACTGTCAATTTTAAATTTGACAAAATATGGGAAAATATGACTTGTAACTACCAGAAAAAAATAAAACTAATAACAATTTATCATGCGATATATAAGAAGCTTCATAGTCTAATGCTTAAAAATAGAGGAAGTTTGAAAGAATTGAAAGTCCCTCAAGCTTCTTCCATTGGCTCACTCTAAGCCAATTGCCGTTTAGAGGCTAAGGAATTCAAAATAAAATTATCTATAATAACAATAAAGTTATTTACTCGTTATCGTATATAAATGACAAAATCGTAAATCTCTAGACTGCAAGAAATAATCAGCTAACAACACAAGTTTTAGAGTGCTTCTAAATTGGCCTACAAACCCCCCGTTGAAAATATGAGAAATCCTGAATACATTACTTTAAAAGCCGAGCCAAAGTATATTTTGAATTGAACATTTTTATAACAATTTTTCACACAAATTTTTAAAGTTATTCAAAAAACGCATATCTGACGAGATCAATGTCGCTAAAGGGCAAGGCGTGTAAATTATTAATATTTCAGAGTTGAAATTTATATTATTAGGCAATAAAATTTAAACTTACACTAACAGCAATTGTTTTAGAATAATTTAAATTTTTAGTGCACCAGACTGTCCAGTCATCTATTTCTTTAGGGCGTCAGTCGGCCTATTTCTCAAAGAAAGCCAGGAGCTTTTTATTAATGAATTATATATTAATTCAATGCTTTGTAAAGGCATAGAAAGGAATAATGAAAAGCAAACGTTAAGAAACTGTTTAAAAATAAACATGACATTGTTAAAGTTACCTTAAGATGTACATTTTGTTTTATTTATCAACCTAAAGGCACAATATTAGAAGCATGTAATAAATGATCTTATATTTAATATAAAAATGTCTTATTTTAAAATAAAAATGCTACATTTGTTGACATAAATTTAAATATTGACTTTCTTATATGCGTAACATATTGGGAATTGTGTAGTTAATTTTTTATACGATTTTAATTTTCCAGTGTAATTCCTGTCATACCGTTTCCAGTACAAAACTAGGTTCTAGATTACGTAAGCATTTTAACACTTTATTCTCCAATTTCAATTCTCTTTTAATCTTGAAATTGTATACAGTGTGATTTATATCAAAAGACGAAAAATGGAAATTTGTGTTTAGGATTGGATTGTAAGCAAAAATGCGAAATAATTGTTTCCCATCGCTCTTCGTTTTGAAGATATGGAAGTTCAAATTTTTGACAGACATAAATGCACTTTCACAAAAAATGAATCACTGCAATGGTTACACAGGAAGAAAAACCATTACTTTAACTTATAACTCATATTCGAAAAGTTTACTGCCGGCCGCGATGCAAGCCTGGCAACGTAAAACCACTGAATTATAAACTGCAGCAAAATCTTGTTCATTTTCAATATGAGCTACAGCATTTACAATTCTGTCTCGTAATTGCTCTTCATTTTGAATTTTCTATGCATAAACGAGTTGTGGTGCACCATCGTTTTTTATTTAGCTTTTAATACGTTTTGATCAAACCATGTACTGTTAGAAAGAGGGAATTCTCAAGCTTCACACATTTGTCGATAGGTTGCACCAACGCACTTCGTTCACTGTACAACATAAATAATTTTGTGTTCATGTCGCTTACTATTAGTTTTTTGTGAAACTTAAAATTATAGGTATATTTTAAAAGTTAAACCTTGATATTTTCAAAACAAAGACCGATCGGAATTTCCCATTTTTTGCTTACAATCCAATCACAAACACGAACTTTCATTTTTCGCCTTCTGGTATAATTTACACTGTATTATAGAAAATAGTTTTCAATGCCATTTTCAACGAACTTGAAAAGTTCGTTACTGAATTCTATATGTCTGTCTGTTGGTCGGTCTGTCTCTCCGTCTGTCGGTCCGTCACAATATTTGGGATTTTTTAAAATTTGAAAATGGATTCTTATAGGAAATTTTACGCTGATTTCGAATTCGAAATTAAAAAATTTCTATCTCGAATAATTTTCGATATATATTAGACTTCGAATTTCGATAAAATTTTCGATATTACGATTTTAAATGTGATTCTTATAGGAAATTTTACGCTGAATCCGAAAATGAAGTCGAAAATAATTTATATTAATTTTCGAGAAATCGAGAAATCGAAAGATCTTTTTAAGTTCGTTCTGGGATTGCTTACAGAGCACTCTCTTCGCCGGTCCCATTTTTAATTTGACTAACAGTATGTGATCTTGCATTATCCTGTTGACAATGAGTTACGCAGCTTTTCAGATTCCTTCGAAATCAAAGACACAATCAGCATTTTATTCTTTATTGAATATGGTTGGTTCTCTTTAGTAAGTAATTTGCCAAAATTATCTCATCACAATATCAATATCACAGAAATTATCATATAGGAAAGTAACAAATAAAAAAACTACACGCATATTACGCAGAAATCCTTCTGGTTTGCACTACTCTTTATATATACTTTTGTTCTTAGCTTAAATATGTAACCCAGGTTTTTAGTGGTTGTCCATATATATGTTGTTATGAAAATTAACAGAAAATATTACATCCTTTTAGTTTTTTCTTTCATTCTAACAGCTGAAATTCTTAACAAACCGAAACCGTACTCATTTTCAACTTATTAATATCGGTGCCCGAGGCGTTCGACACTTCCCGAGCTATTTAAGGTTAGGCTTACAATTTTACTATTAGTATTTATTTCATGCTTATCGGCATTAACGGCTAAACCAATTATGTATATCTGCGTTATATCTATAATTTCGCAGTAAAATTTTAAAATGCAAGGCAACAGTGACGGCCGTTTAGGAAGCCCAAACAACTTCTTTTATTTCAATCAACACAAAAATACGTATACGCAATCGGCTCAGCCTCAGTATTCACACCTGATACCTCCTTAACAACAGAAGTACTTACTAACTTTCATTAACAAACAAGTACAAACGTCATCCCTACATCAAAATTTACAAAATTCAAATCCAATGTCAGACAGTCTCAACCCTTAGTTCCTATGGTTATCAGCAATAGGAACAATTCTATCAACCACATCTCGGTCCCACGTATCCTCAGAACCAAATTTACACAAACCCGCCAACATCGCTCCCCTCGTTTTACCAAACTGCCCCATCTACTTCGCAAATGGATATAAATGCGTCGTCTACGCTGTCATTAGTACAACAATCTCACTCTGCTTCTGATAAAGATGTCATAAGCAATAAAGATGATGTAATTATCCTAAGTAAATTTCAGCAAGTTAAATCACAGAAAAGAGAAAAAATAAGAGATAATCAAACAGTACAGCTTACCAAAAACCTATAACAACTCAAAACAGATTTTTCCCGCTTACTAAGGGCGTCGATGTGGATAAGTCCAGCAATGACAATCCATCAAAGAAAACTAAAGTCCAACTCCCTCCCTCTATTCTACACTATATTACAGCCTTAGACCCTCTAATCAAACTAATTGAAACGCACATAAATAAAAGAAAATTATGTGTATCAGTTATTATAAGAGATCAAATTAAAACTCTAAATAAACAACGTAAACGATTACAAAAAAATACGTTACGTACTTGATACTCACAAAGTAGCAAGACACATGTACAATTTAGAGGAAGAAAAGAGATACAGAGTGGTGTTAAGGAACTCTACCAATTTCCAAATCACAAGATCACAAGGTTACTAACATTATGAATGTAATAAACAGGAAAATAAAAATCTATTCTTTATAAATATAAAACGCAAAGATAATAACAAAAACATTTTTAAATTAAATATTTGGGAAATGCTGTGATATGTACGTGTCCGCTTGCTGCGTTAAATGCGCTGGATTTCGCGATTATCGTTCCTGTTTAAAAAATAGAAAATATGGCAAACCAGCTTCGTTCGTTTCAAGTAAAGGCAAATATCCTGCGAATTAAAAAGGATGCAAAGTGTATCTAGATATAATATTCCAACGTCATTCAAACCACTCCCAACTCATCAACTCACATACTCATCAATTCCTCACTTAAAACTAACCAGCACCGGCACGTCCAATACAACAGTCTGCAACCTAGGCAGCCATAAACCGCCAATAGGCCAAACAATAACCCACCGTCCAGTACCGTACCTCAGCATTTCATCCATGGACAATCAGCAATCCAATAAACAAATAAACTAATCTCAGTTACAATGGTAGTGCAACAAACAATTCAAGCCAGCAGCAGACCACAAATGAGCTTACTAATAAAATCAAACTGCTTAGACAAGAATTAAGTTTTAAAAATGGCTCAAATGTATAAAACTGCTTTATGGAACGCCAATGGTCTCTCTAACCACAAACAAGAGATCGAAATATTCCTCTAACATAACAACATAGATATAATGCTTATCTCCCATACAAGTTTCTCACGAAACCTCTTTCAAAATACCGAATTTCTTCATCTATGTGACCCATCATCCTTACGCGGAAAGTATGCAAGAGGCGGCTCAGCTATTCTAATTAGAAAACAAATTAAGCACTATCAACTACCAGACTTAAAAGAATATTTTCTACAAGCAACAAGCATAATGATAGAAGATTGGAACGGACTACTAGCGGTTCCTGCTGTTTACTCGAACTACCCTAAAAATAAAGAGAAATTAATTAATTATTTTCGTTCACTGGGTAACATATGTATAGCAGGGGCCTATTATAACGCTAAATTTTTTGGGGCGCTCAAACTTTACTTCCAGGAAGAGATGTTTTATACAAAGTCGTACAATAGCTCTAGTTAGATCACCTCCCAATTTACAAACTAACATACTGGCCTACCGACCCAACAAGAAAGCCGGACCTGTTTGACTTCTTCGTAACGAGAAGAATCGCACCAGGTTACTCAACGATTGAATCCTGCTGAGATCTATCCACAGACCTTTCTCCCATCATTATAACAATAAATAATTCTATTATCAAAAAAGCTTCCTCACCTAAACTTTTTAACAAAAATACTGACTAGAATTACTTTAGGGCACTACTGGAAAACCAACTTGACCTAAAAGTTTCACTAAAAACCATTTATGATCTAGAGCTAGCTGTATTACATTTTATTACAGTAATTCAGAAATCCACATAGAAAGCCACTCTAGAAATCACTATCAAAAGAAAAATTGCCGAAAAATGAAGGCTGAAAAGAATATGGAAGTTTACACAATTTTCTTTGGACAAAAGACGCTACAACAAAGCCTCCCCAGAATTTAAAAAATTAATCACAAGCTAAAGAACAAATCCTTTCAATACTATCTTGCTAACCTGTACGCCACACCGGTCTCGGATTACTCATTATGGACAGCAACCAAAAACATCAAGCGGCAACTCTAACCTATCCCCCAATTCAAAAAGAAAACGGCACTTGGGCAAGATCGGATGAACAAAAAGCTAAAGTTTTTGCTTCGCACCTTAAATCAATTTTCAAACCATTACATTCAACCTTGTCTACCGAATAGGAAGCAGAGATAAAGGTAATTCTTGATGCACTATACCAAATGTCATCCCTAACGGACTTATTTACAGTCACTGAAATAAAAAATTAAACATAACTTAAGCTCAACAAATCGCCAGGTTTCGACCTTATTATCGGACATCTTATAAAATAACTTCCCCGTAAATGTCTAGTCATGTTAACAATGATCTACAACTCAAGTCTGAGGCTCGGCTACGTATCGACTCAATAGAAGCTTGCGCAGGTGATTTTTATACTTAAACCCGGTAAACCAAAAAATGCTACTCCCTCCTACAGACCGATAAGTTTGCTGCTTTAATTAGGCAAACTATTTGAGAAATTACTTGCTAAGAGACTAGAATCAATTATCGAAGAACTTGAACTCATTCCGGATTACCAATTTAGTTTCCATAAGGGACACGCAACGGTAGAACAAGTTCGCAGGATCAACCAAGCATTTGAAGATAAGCATTATTGTACTGCTACATTCTTAGACGGCAGCCAGTCCTTTGATATAGTATGGCACAAAGTGCGCTTATTTAAGCCAAAAAGATCATTTGCCCCCAGTCATTTTGTTATTCTGAAATTTTTTTTCTCAGAAAGGTTTTTTCAATTTAAAAATAGAGTCAAGAAATCACAAACCTGTATCTAATTAAATTTGGTGTCCCGCGAGGAAATATATTAAGCTCAATGCTTTACCTGCTGTTCACGGCTGATTTTTCAAGGAAAGTTATCTCAACCATACTCCTTTAACGAAACTTAAAGAAAATAGAAAAGTGGACGCAAGAATGGAGAATTAAAATGAATAGAGCGAAATGTGTGCATATTATCTTCACAAAATGCGGAGGGAATACCCCACCAGTTACTATTAATAATGCTCCACTTGCGCAGGTTCAAGATGTGAAATACCTAGAATTATATGTAGATAAAGGTTTGGGCATGGAAGAGTCACATATGGAATAAACGGAAACAGTTGGGGCTCAAATTTCCGTAAACATTATTGGGTGTTAGGCCGTTAGGCCAAATTATCGATTAGAAACAAAGTACTAATTCACAAAGTTGCGTTTAAACCCACATTGTCTTATGATCTTCAAAGTTGGGCTACTGCTGCCACCTCATTAATACAATCCATAAAAACATTTCAAAACAAAGAACGAGTTATATGCGATGCGCCCTACTTTTTAAAAACGCTGTCATCTTAAGTAATCCAAAAGTAAACTCAGTGCTCGATGAAATAAATAAATGTTTTTTCAAATACTTAGTCATTCAAATGGCTATACTTGATAATGATGAACAAACTCATAGACTAAAACGATTTAAACCACTAGATTTACCCCACAGATTTTAGTGTCTCTGTTTCGATTGTAATTTAAAACTCAGTGTCTCAGCAAGTCACAACAGAGAGGTAATCGTTGGAATACCTCGCTCATGTCTTTACCCACGTCCTATTATAATTAATTATATGATCTTAGATTTCCTTTTTGTATGTATTACAAATTGTAAATAGAAATAAACATAAATTTAAAAAATTTTAACTTATACAAAATATTATAAACTAGTGAAAAAATAAAATCGTTTTATCAGCCATATTTAAGCATAATGGACATTCGTTCGGCTATTTTCGGTTTCACATGAATCAAAGTTGTAGCTCATGTGCTTACGAACCGCAAGAATTGACAGTTGGCGCAAACTGTCAAATTACTTTATGATCATTTATATTTTGAATGAGTTTGAATGGGTTGCCTGCAGCAAATATTTAGCATTCTATTACAAAAATCATTGTATAAAGATCTTTTTCCAGCTTTAAAGTGATTAATTGTCTTTCTTTTCTTCTTCTTTTCTTTCCTATATTTCTTTCTTGGGCTACGGCCTATTCTTTTCAGGCTCACCTACTCTAAGGAATCGTTCTATAATATCCAAGGTTTTTCAACACTCTTTTTGCTTCCAAGTAACTTACCTCGTACTATTCGCACTATTTTATTATCCTCTATTCTTTGACCCACTCTATTCTTCTTCTTGGTGCAATGGTGTAATTCTACACCCCACTTCTACTCCCCTCCACTTTGTTTCGATACACCCAGTTATTAAATGCTTGTGTTTCGTACTATTGTCTTATATCAGCACTTATTAGACCATAGGCTCCCAAACTTTTTTTCTCATAGACCACTTTGAAAGTTTTGCTGGTTCCGGTGGACCCCTGCACTTACATTTCTACCATATTCCCAAAACTCGAAAAAAATGTGAAGATTAGATCTAACTATGGAAATTTGCGTTGCGGCTGAGTTATTGGTTAATTAATTAATTGATTGTGCTGTGAGTGGATGTCAAAAAAGTAAAGTTAACCAATCAAAAAAGTCTTTCTATCCAACGTTACTCCTTTGACATCTACTCACAACACAAGAAACCAATCAATTCTCACATATTTTATTTAGAAAACTCCCCATTCGGAGTGGGTAAAAATAAAAAGAAAAATAGTATATTTCCTTGTGTTGTATTTATTCAAATATGTAATTATTACACTATTAATTATTATTAATATAATTAAAATAAAATATTAATAACGTAACTTCTACAATGACAATCACAAAATAGTCATAATTTTAGTGGGAGGGATGTACTTGATGGATTGACCGCAAATTATCAATATTTGGCTTCAGTTTTGTTAGGAATAACCGCAAATCTCCCCGTTCTGTGATATTCAATCTGCTCCTTTTTTGTTTTGTTAAAAGGTTTGTAACGACACTAAAACTTTTCTCGACAAGATATGACGAGGGAAACGCTATCAAAAGCTTTCTCGCAATTCCCCACAGTCCAGGATATTTTTCGGATATTTCTGCCTGCAGCCAAAATGTTTGATACCCTCTTTTAAATTTCACCTTCAGTTCCTCATTAGTGCCAAGCTCGAGTAGCTCCTCTTGTAATATCACATTCTCCAATTCCGTTTCATCAAGTGGATTTATGATCCATGGTGTTATTTTCATCGTCAGAATATCTTCAAATCTAATTTTAAAGTCATCATGCAGGGCAATTAAATGTTGAACGTATGTGTGAATATCCTCATCAAGGCATTCTACCTGTGACAAGTTTGAAAACTGGGAAAATTCGCGCAGACTAATATTTTGCTTCATAAATTTCAATTTTCCAAGAAAAGCTGAAATCACACCTTTTGTTTTTATTAAATTGAAGGTATCCCCTTGTAATTGTAAGTTAATGTCATTAAATTTTTTGAACAAATCTGTCAAATACGCGATGTCTACTTTCAAATTGATCAGGTTTTCTTTTAAATCTGGATCTTCACTTTCCAGAAACTCTAAAACTGATTCAAAAAGTGAGAAAAATCTTGTTAAACATGCACCTTTCGACAACCAGCGTACTTCAGTATGTAAGAGCAATCGTTGGAAATCTTCATCATTTTCATCGCATTATTGTGCAAATAAACGAGTATTCAATGCATTGCTTTTTATTTTGTTAACTGCATTAATCACAAATTGAAGCGATTGGTTCAATTTAGCACTCAAATTTTTCGCTACTAGGTGTCGTTCATGGATGACACAGCGAATTGCAGTTACCTCTGGTATAATTCTTTTAAGATGGCTTATAAAACCACGACATCGCCCGACTATGAGAGGAGCTCCATCTGTTGCCACCGAAATAACGTTTGTGAATGGAATTAATTTTTCCTTCAAAAAGTCACTCAGGACATTAAATATTGATTCACCTTTAGTGTCCGTCTCCAAAGTTTTCGCGAATAGTAGCTCTTCATGAATTTCTTCGTCTATAACAAATCGAACATATGCCAATAATAATGCTTCGTTACCAGGTAAAGTTGACTCGTCCAGTTGAATAGAAAAATGAGTTGTTTGCAGATAATTACACAAGAATCTTTCAATATCAGAGCTCATTTCATCAATATGTCTTTGTACGGTGTTGTTACTCAAAGGAATTCTTTTGAGTATGTCAAATGGAGATTTGTGCAGAACAGTTTTATAAATCTCTTCAACAGCGAGTAAAATTAACTGTTCTCCAATAGTGTGCGATTTTCCAGATTTCGCTATAAGTAATGAGATACTGTAAGATGCCCGCAAGCCATTATCGTTACTTTCCGACGTTGAAGCGAACATACTGTGCACGGTGGGTCTTTTTTCATATTTTTCCTTCAATGTTTGAAAATATTTTAAATCTTTACTTATTTTATCAGGATGACACCTTCTTAGATGATCTTCGAGCTTCGATGGTTTCGTAGAGTCATTGCTCAAAAATTTGTTGCATAGAAAGCATATAGGCAATCGCTTGTCTGCCTTTGATGGAAGAAAACCAAATTTTAAATAATTAACACTGTACTGTCGACATTTCTTCTTAGATTCAGCCATGTTCGTATCAGTTACCTACCTGTAAATAAAAAAAAACTTTGTTGTAGTAATCTTAAGGCGGTCTTACTTAACAGGGTATAGATATTTTAACAGGATTAATTGATTATTGCAATGAAATAAACAAAGTACCGGCGGCAAACTGATTCTAATTATTAAAAGCAATAAATAGCTAATATCAATAATTGAGTTTAATGAAAACAGCTGAACCGATTTTAATGTAATGTAAAAAATGTTTTTAATTAATTATATTTTGATATATTTTTGTAAATTCGTTAGAAAATACTTGTAAATAATATTTTGATATCAAAACTTCGCGATTTTAATTATTTATTTATTACTTTGATGCACGTTACGAGTATGCAGTATATAAACACAAGTACAATTTATGAAAATATATTTAATTATTAGTGAACTACCTCACAGTCGGGTAATACAAAAATTACCAATAAAGTAGGGACAAGAAGTTCAACCTTTCTCGGCTTCTGTTCTGTTCTTTTATGGAAGTATCTAATAATGGCTCTGTTCAGTATTTAATTTTTAATACGTACCTACTACACGCAAACATTACAAATATACTTATTACAACATAAATATAACTCCTATCGCAGGTGGGTTGGAAGAGATTTCTTTTAGGAATAAGCCAGCCTCACCTTTTGTACCTACGTATTTTTTTGTGAAACCGAGCGGATGTGTTATGCAGCCAGCTCGCGCTGTGTGTGACAAGTGTTAATTTGCTAGTGTTCAAGCCTTGTGAGAACATAAACAATTTCCGGGATTGGACTTGCGACACACCAAGATGTGAATGAGGCCCAGGGCTCCTCATCAGTGTGGCTTAGGCCACCTAGCCTGCAGCCTTTCACCGCCCTTCTTGCCGCCACTGCCGCCGCTCTGAGGGGAAGGAGTACTGCACCGGGTTCCTCGCCATCGCATCAGAGTCGGGGTAAAACAGACTTTATCCCGTGTCAACTAACAGGAATTTGCTATTCCTGTCAAATTTATAAATATAACGATTCGGACTTATTACCTGCGCTATCGCCTTAAGGAAAGGTCGACCGCATTTATTTATCTCATGCGTTGCGAGTTCAGGTCAGATACGTTGTTCGATAACACGGCTGCGGCCGCCTTATCTCGTATTACGCAACCTTCAAGTCAATTTAGTGCTACCAACAGCTGTCCGCGTTTGATTTCCGAAGCGTAAAAAAGTGTCTAGCGCTGTGGTATCGGAATCGACTTGAAGTGAAGGCCGTAAGGCCTATCTACTTTTTGACTTGTGTATTTATAAGTGTTATCACTAACCGCATTCAACTGCACATGGCGTTCTCGCAAAATTATACAAACCTGCAGATGGGATCTATGCACCAACCTGCAGCCTATAATCAAACGTCACATTTCCAAATGGGTCAACAACCAGGGGCGTACTCACAACATATACCAATGCAAAATGGTATGTATTACAACCAACTGCCTACACCTAACGTACCTTTTTATAGTCAGCAACAACCAGTAAACATGCAATTTCCATCGTTATCGCAACCTATCGATAATGATTGGCGATTAGTAACCAATAATAGTAGAAAAAGAATAAGAACTTCTGAAGTGATAACAGATACTAATACAGACCAATCTAAATCGCATTACTGGCTAAGTAACCCCATGTCCACTTCAAATAGATATGATCCATTATCAGAAAATGCAGCAATGGAAGGTGAACAAAATGAAACCCATCCAAACGAAAATAAACCTCCACCGATCTTTGTATCTCGCGTAACAAATATCAAACCGCTAACGGAAATGCTTGAAAACATTGCACCTAACAATTACTTATTAAAAACACTCAGCTCTGAGCAAGTCAAAATACAACCAAAAACTAGCGAAAAATATGTAGCTATCGTAAAGCCCTTCAGGAACGAGGCACCGAGTTCCACACTAAAGCCCAAAAAGACAGGAATTTGAGTAGTCCTGAAAACTTGCATTCTTCGACTAGCGAAGAGCTAATAAAAATGAGCTACTTGCCCTTGGGCACACAGCCGTCAATGTGTGGAACATTAAATATCGAGTGACAAAACTACCATTACCCCTATTCTTTATCGATCTACAAGTTAAAGAGAACAACAAAGAAATCTACAATATCAAACAACTCCAAAACTCTATCATACAATTTGAACCAGTACGAGCTAAACGAGAAATTCCGCAATGTGCCAAGTGCCAACGATTTGGGCACACCAAAACTACTGCTTCCAACCCCCAGATGCGTCAAGTGTACGGGAAGTCATTCAACAGCAGAGTGCTTACGTAAAGAAAAAGTAATGACGTGAAATGCACAAACTGTAGCGGAAATCACCCTCTAACTATAAGGGTTGTTTTGTGTACAAACAACTCCAGCAAAAACTTTACCCAACCTTACGAAACAATCACAGTAAACCACCCACAAGATTTGTTCAACCTGGCCACTTATACTCCCAACAAATAACAGGTAATGTGCAAAGTTCTCAAGACACAAATAACTTCGCTCAAACTGTTCCTAGTACCCATGATCAACAATCAAATGAGATGCGCGAATTAAAAGACATGATGAAAAAGTTAGTTGAACAAATAGGTACAATGCTAAACCTTTTAACTACCGTCATCGCTAAACTAAATTAATGGCTATCGCACTTACATTAGCCCTATGGAATGCCAATGGCCTCAGCCAACACACAGAAGAACTTAAATATTTCTTACAAATACATAAAATAGATGTCCTGTTAATTTCCGAAGCGCACTGCACTGAGAGAACTTACATTAAAATACCGAACTATTACGTTTATTGTACTAAACATCCATCTGGTAATGCGCATAGTGGAACAGCGATAATCATAAGGCAAAACATTAAACACTTCGAATTACAAGCCTACTGCCACGATTATCTCCAAGCTACAAGCGTCGCCATAGAAGATAATCTAGGAACGTTTGTGCTGTCTTCTGTATACTGCCCCCCTAAGCATAATAACAAAAGAGATAAGTTCGAGCACTTTTTCAGAACTCTAGGAAACAGGTTCCTAGCTGGTGGCGACTATAATGCTAAACACCCACAGTGGGGCTCACGAACTACGACAACAAAGGGAAGAGAACTGATGGATGCAATGAGACGCAGTAACCTAAATTCCGTCGCAACGGGAGAACCAACCTATTGGCCAACCGATCCGAGGAGATTACCTGACGCTCTAGACTTTGCTATTATAAAAAATATTAACAATAAACACTGTAAAACCGCATCATTGTTCGATCTCTCTTCAGATCATTCTGCTGTACTAATCACTATACACACCGATATTATCCAGCAAGCAACGACAACCCTCTTTATTTAGCTCTGCTACTAACTGGGATATGTTCCGAGGACACCTAGATGCGTCGATCCAGCTCAATGTATCCTTAAAATCTGCCCAAGAACTAGATAATGTGGTTGAGGCGCTTACAAGTGCTATACAAAATTCTGCCTGGCAAGCCACTCCCAATAGTAATAAAACACAAATAAAAGACACATGTCCTATAGTAATCAGAGATCAGATAGCAACAAAACGTAGACTACGCAAAAGATGGCAACTGACAAGAACAGCAGAAGATAAAAGAATCTTTAACAAAGCTGCCAGAAACCTTAAACAATTACTGCTTAACCATAAAAATCAGTCTATCCAAGAATACCTCAGCAATCTATCTCCCACGGAAGCCTCTGATTATTCCTTATTGAAGGCCACACGCAAGCTCAAATACCCACAACAAACTATGCCACCAATTAAAGATGCAACTGACAAATGGACAAGAAGTAATGCAGCAAAGGTCACTGCATTTGCTGAGCATCTTGCAAATGTTTTCCAACCATATCCGGCACAAATAGCCGCGGCAGAAGAAGCTGATATCCACAGCTTCCTTGAAGCGCCATTTCAAATGCACTTACCCGTAAAGAAGTTCACATCTATTGAAGTCCAGAACGTGATCTCCTCCGAACTTAATCCGAAGAAAGCACCAGGTTGGGACCTCATCACTGGCAAGGTGTTACAAGAAATAACCCCGAGATGCATCAAACTCCTGACCTATATATATAACGCTATCCTTCGTCTCAGATACTTCCCCATCTCCTGGAAATTAGCCCAAATCACCATGATACTGAAACCAGGAAAAGCCCCAACTATAATAGACTCATACCGACCTATCAGCTTATTGCCTGTACTGTCTAAAGTGTTTGAAAAGCTACTCCTTAAACGACTTAAGCCAATACTGGAAAACGAACAGCTTATACCAAACCATCAATTTGGCTTTCGAACCCACCATAGCACCATCGAACAAGTACATCGAATTGTTAAAAAAGTAAGCAATGATTTTGAACGAAAACGCTACTGCTCTGCGGTATTTCTCGATGTCAAACAAGCCTTTGACAAGGTTTGGCACATAGGCTTATACTACAAACTCAAGCAAGTGTTACCACATCACTTCTACGAAGTCTTGCGATCTTTTCTTGAATACAGATGGTTTACGGTCAAACTGTGTGAACAAAAATTATTCTTTAAAACAAAGATCATTATTTTCTAGGAGCTTTTGCTACCAATATGCAGGCATTCGGATCTAAATAAGCTACTTCTGATGCGCTTTTTTAACTGGCGCCAGATTTTGACTCGCTTGCTGGCTTGTGCTTCGATTGGTTGGTGTGGATCTTGTCCGAGCTTTCTGTGGACAAAGTTAATTTGCTGAAGATGACTCTATACTATATTCTTAGTCAATTGAAAGCTCTTCAGCCAAGTCTCGAGTATTAAAAGATGGTTCGGATATCCAGAACAGATAATAATTGAGGTCGCCGGAATCAAACTTTTTGTACCATCTTGCCACGGTTCCGCATCACAAATCTCTTTTTCATCATTTCTAGATAATATTTGTCGTTTCCGGAAATAATGTATCAAGATTTGAAGTAAAGCTTTGTCCATCTAGGATCAAAGAAAAAGCTAACTGGAATATTATAAACATAAAATAACCAAAATTGCTCAAAAATTAAATTTTTTGCAAATACCCCAGAACTTTCTCCTCAACATATAATATTGGTCTAATTATAGTTTTGTTTACTTTAGCTTTAAACTTCGGTATTTAGGTATCTGTTTTCCCATGCAACTGCGTATGGAACTCATGATACTTAATTATATTTGACATTTTGCGTGAGAATCTGATTCTTACTTATATCTAAACTAATTAAAGTAATCCCAAAGTATTTAAAAGGTAACACTGGTAACACTTGCTCTATTGTGCCTCCGTCTATTTCTAATTTATATTTAATTGAAGTTTTATGTATTGCCATGGATTTTATCTTATATATTCTTAAATTATAAAGTACACAAATTTTGAAAACACTGTATAATAGCTTTTGGAGTTCATCTTCGTTTTATATTATCAGCAAGACTATCGTAGGCTAAGCGCACTATTTTAATTTCATCTCGTTGAATTTTACAACTTGTCATTTCACTTGTGCCACGAATTATTTCATCCATAATTATGTTTAACAGTAATCGATTCAAAGATTTTCCTTATCGTATTCCGCTCTAAATAAAGTGCAAATGCACTAGTATATTCCGATTATTTTAAAATAATCGCTATTCTTGGTGTATATATTTTATGTGTATGTTAATAATCGAACTATCAATTAATAATGCAATAAAAAGATTTGTCGAAATTTATAAACACATATATACGATTCGTTTGAATTGTACAAACCATTCTCTGATTTGTTCAGTTGCAAAAATAGCATCAGCGCAAGGTCGTCCAGTGTGAAAACCTGCTGTAGCGTCCCCTAATATTACTATTGCGTTGAGTATATTTGTTAATATCTTAGCTATTAATTGCAAGGTAGTATCTAGTAATGTTATGCCTCTGTAGTTATTCGGATTTATTTTATCCCTTTTAAATACTGGTATCATCGTACTAGTTTTTCATTTAATTAGAATTCTGTGGTGTTTTATTATTTGTTCTATCTCTATTTGTTCCGGTAAATAGTTACCTTCGTATTTTATTTTGTTATTATATCTTCTCTTCCAGCTGACTATTTCTCAAATTTATTACTGCTACTTTTTACTCTGTTTATACTATTTTGTTACGCACATTGCGGTTAGATAATTTAGAGCGCTACTTAACGGAGAAGCGAGTGAGGATTGCTAAAATTCAATAAAATAACAGAGAATATTTTGCCGAAGCTGTGGACAAATTACATGACATTTCCGGAAATAGAAATGCACCAAACAAAACAACAGTAAAAAAACTAATTAAAAAATTTGCACAAACCGGTTCGATTGCAGCCAACAAAAAGACAGGCCGATCTCGTATCGTGAGTGTACCGTCGATTACCGCAACTAAACAATTTAAAATATACCACGCTGGGGGTTTTAAGAAAAGAGTTGTATCTGCACCCATTGAAGGTTCGACTAACCCAGAAACTAAAGCCAATTGTTGGAGCAAAGTTTTAACGGGCATCCAAGACCTTGCGACCTTACACCGTGCGATTTTTTCTTTAAATGATCATAAAGATCAAAGTTTATGCTACGAAAACAAGAACTATTTTGTAATTAATGATAAAAATTTGAAGAGTTATCAACGAAATTCAGCCGCAGGTATGCAAAAAATGATTGATACTTTTGTCAGCAGAATTTTATTGAACATGTAATGCTAATGTATACCCTTTAAAATAATGTCGAAGCTGTGGCAACGATAGATAAATAAAATGTTTTTTAATTAAATGTTACGTTTTTGGGGCACTAAAACCTAATTGTTAACTTCATTCTTAAAAGGCGTGTATTTGTACGTAGTTCTGTGCTGATCGGTGTTATCTAACTTTATTGAAAAAATCAGTTAGAGGTTATGTTTTATGCAACAATAGCTTTATATTAGTTAGTTCAAAATATAAAATCACCCCCTCAGTATCATAGGTGTCAATGCTATGGCCATACTAAAAACTATTGCCGCTTACAATCAAGATGTGTGAACTGTCTAGGTAACCACATGTATACTGACTGTAATAAAGTCAGAAATACTCCTGCTATCTGCGTTAACTCCAGAGAAAATTGCCCAACCAACTTTAGGGACTGCAAGCACTTCCAGGACTCGAAATTCTCCAAGAGTAGAACATACACAAAAATCTGGTGTGAACATCACACGACTTTCCTTATCCTATTATTATATATATTATACCATGTCCATCGTCTCGGCCCTGCGCTGCTCTCGTCCTGGAACTTGTTATTTTAAAAAAGGACGAGGCGCGAGTCCAACACTCGAAAGCTGATTAAAATAAACAGTACAAGACAATAATTGACTCGTACTTACAATTTTGCTACGTCACTGAAGGTAACCGTGCGAGCTCGGTCGCACAGCCTGCGTGCTCCCTCCTAGCGGCCAAGCGCTCCCCTCCGTCCTCCCGAAGTCGGCCCGGTAGCTCTCCGAGCGCGCTGTGATTGGTCCGTTTAATTAATTTTAATCGGCTATAACTTATTTATTTGACCTCGGATCAAAAATTTCATTGTAATTTTTGTTCGTCTCAGGTTTGATCTATCCGGTAATATAAAGTTCCCGAAACATTTTATGAACACGGTATTTAAAAATCCTGAGCTTCAATTTTTTTCGAATTCTATATTTTACCAGAACTTTTATTATTAAATTTAAAGTTTACAAATTCACCGATATGCAAAGTCATTGTTTATTCTCAAAATTTTTGTATGCTAATGATACTGTTTAGATTCGATCGCTTTGCACCGATTAAATATGCTTAACCTTGACCAATACGTTTGGGCACTAATATTTTAATCATTCAAAAGCTTTTCGCACGTAGTGTCCCCTACGCTACGTAACTTATTGACCAAATAGTTAGATTATGTTTGCATCTAGCTCTATATAGTTAGTTCAATCGAGATCATCCTAGTATTACTGACAGCCAACTAAGACACATGCACCTACACACAACGATCTGAATGGCTAAAACCAACTTTCTGATGTTAGTCAGAATACTCCTGGCTATTGTTACGTCCAGAAATGTACAAAACTGGCTGGCTAGGTCAAATTTCCGCCGATTACATTACACAAGCTAATAATAACACACAACTAGCACCAGAAAATAATCTCACAAATTTTCCACATCTTGACCAAAACTCCACAAATTTAAATAAAGAAAATCAAGCATGCAAACCAAACAAAACTTTTGAAACTGAACTCATACCCAATAAAATTCTTACATCAATACTAAATCCAATTCAACCATATTTTAGTCCAAATAAAACAATTCTTGTTAACTAATCTTCTACCACTTCTCCTCAATGGATCATAACTCCAACAAAACAATTATTCTTTCAAACATCCTGAACTGGAATTCCAATGGACTAAATGCCCAGAAAATGCAGTTTGCGACCTTTTCTTAGCAAGATACAACATTGATCTAGCATGTATATCGGAGACAGAAATATTCCTATTATCGCAATGATACAGCAGCAAGATTTGCCTAGGGTGGAGTAGCAACTTTCATAAAATAAAAAATTATTTATCATGAAGATACAACAATGAATGTGACCAATCTAGAAAAAGTCAAAATAAAAACACAACATAATAATTATATCAAAATAATCAGTGTATCTAGACAACCAAACATACAACTACTCGAAAGCGACATATGCGAGATATTTAATGGAAATGAACCTACAATTTTAATTGGTGATCTTAACTCTAAAAATATCATATGGGAATGTAGGGTAGGTAACCCAGCAGGAACTAAACTCAGCGCAATCGCAATTGCACACACTCTACGGATAATAACCCAGGAAAAACTGACATATTACCCATAGCGGTTGGACCATGAGCCGGATATCTTGGACACAATAGTCCAAAAAATTTTAAGAAACAAATATTCCAAGAAGGTTGCGCAGAGCTTAACTCGGACCATCTTCCAGTAAGAATCTCTTTTGTAACAACTCCTTCCAGAAACTTAATGAACCAAGATTAATAAATGGATTAATAGATTGGAACCTTTTTTAGGAAGTTCTATAAAAAAATCTCAAAACCCCAATAAGCATCGGAAGAGGTCGACGAAACAATATCTAACTACACAACAGTAATAGAAAATGTACAAACAGCCGCATCTCCAAGAAAACAACGAAAACCCACTAACTACAAAATTCCACCACAGCAAATAATAAATTTAATAAAGCAAAAAAGCCACTGTGTAGGGAGTGGCGACGCACTAGAAACCCTGCAACGAAAAACGCGGTTAACAACCTATCACACAGAATTAAAAGGAACTGGATGAACACAGAATTAGGTCATATCAGAAACACATTAGTATCTTTGAACCAGGCGACCCGGGACTCTAGAAAATCACAAGGAGAATCTTACAACAGCCTCAAAAATTTCCTCAATAATTTCAGGAAATGCATCTTATAACACTGACGAAGAAAATGCGAAGTATTCGCCGACCACCTCAAAAAAACATTTACCTCCAACAATCATCAAGATGCATGCATTGTAAATATAATAGTGATACACATAAAAACAGCTCCCACTATCCGGGGATCAAATGAAATCAACTTCACCAATAGAACTAGCTTCAATAATTAAAACTCTTTCACTAAACAAACTCCCGGAGAAGACAAAATACCTAATTTAATTTTTAAAAAACTTTTCCGGGAAGAATTAGTATACTTAGCTACCATCTATAACCCATGCTTAAAGACAGCCTATTTTCCAAACAAATAGAAACACGCATTAATCCTCCTCTTTCCCAAACCCGAAAAAAAACCAAAAAACTCATCTCTAGCTACAGACCTATTAGTCTATTAACAACCTTATCAGAATTACTTGAGAAAGTAATCGATAATAAGTTAAATAAAGAAATCGAAAAGACTGCAACTACTACCAGTCTTACAGTTTCGGTTTAAAAAGTGCTACTCAACATGGCACCAACTACAGCGTGGAAACAATAGAGATGAGCTATGAAAATAAACAATAAACGACGACACTATTTGTGGATCTGGCACAGGCCTTCGATTGCGTATAGACTGAGGGCCTAAAATACAAGCTTATTAATCTTACCATCCCAGGATACGTGAAGGCTATTTTATTCTCTTATCTTGACAATAGAACGTCTGCAGTTAAAATCCATGCAACTGTATCAACAGAGAGGCATATTAAGGCAGGAGTTCCCCAATGGAGCATTTTAGGATCTATGTTATTTAACATATATACCAGCGATGTACCTAATACAAATGCAGACTTAGCATTATTCGCAGATGATACTGCTTTACTAACTAAAAACATAACTCTTTTAGATGCAATTACGCAATTACAATACGCGATATATAAACTGACTAGATGGTTCAAATACTGAATTTTTTTTTTATTATCAACTTTGCATATTTGCAATCTACTCCTTGAGGGAGCAATAAGTAAATGTTATGATTTTAATTACATGACATGAGGGGGATTCGGCCAGTGCCTTAGCCCCATATGTATTTCGACTAGTATTAGGTCATACTCTTAAATAAAAAAGGTGATTTACTTAACATAGAGAACTATAGACCTATAAGTATCCTAGCGCATCCTTACAAACTGCTGACTAAAATCATAACGAACAGAATATCTAACAAATTAGATTCATACCAATCCCCAGAACAGACTGGATTTCGCAAAGGATATAGCACGACAGAACAAATTCAAAATCTGAGAACGCTAATTGAAAAGTGCACTGAATATAATGCCCCGATCCACCTAGCATTTGTGGACTACGCCAAAGCATTAGATTCCATAGAGTTATGGGCAATATTCAGTGTAATGGATAACGCAAGGATAGACTCGAGATATAGAAATTTACTTAAATATATCTACGACAACGCGACAATTAAAGTGAAAATAGACGACGAATTTGAAACACAAAAAATACATATACAGCGAGGGGTAAGGCAGGGAGATCCTATTTTCCCGAAATTATGCACACTAGCACTGGAAGACGTGTTTAAACAAATAAATTGGGAGAACAAGGGTTTAAACATAGGTGGTCGCTATCTCTCACACCTCCGATTTGCAGACGACATTGTAATAATAAGTAGCGATCTAAACGAACTGAGCAACATGCTCCTAGAACTTAAAACAATGTCGGAGAAAGTGGGTCTAACAATGAATTTAAATAAGACCAAAGTAATGACACCTGAACTAACACCAGTAAACATAGGAAATGCAACGATAGAAAACGTGAAAGAATATATATCTTGGTCATTTAATAAAGCTCGGAAAAGAGAACCAAAACACAGAGGTTAACAGAAGATTCCGGATGATTTGGGCCGCTACCGGAAGACTAAATTCAGTCATGAAAAACAACGACATCCCAATAAACCTAAAGTCGAAAATTTTCAACACCTGCATACTTCCTGTCTTAACGCATGGAATGGAAACTATGGCATTGACAGTTAAATCAGCAAATAGACTCAGAACAACACAGAGAGCAATAGAAAGAATCATGCTAGGTATAAATCTCAGGAATGAGGAGATAAGAAAAAAGACAAAGGTAGAGGATGTCATGAAAAGAATAGCCACCCTGAAATGGAGTTGGGTGGGGCATGTCGCCAGAGAAGACGATATGAAATGGACCAAACATATATTGAACTGGCGACCTAGAATACATAAAAGAGGAGTTGGACGTCCCCAAACAAGATGGATAGACGACGTGAAAGAAAAATTAGGAAAAAGGTGGCAACAGGTGGCATGGGATCGAGCAGAATGGAAAAAACAAGGGGATGATTATGTCCAAGAGTGGACGGAGAAAAGCTGATGAAGAAGAAGAAGAAGTATTAATTTACTATCGTGAGGAGGTAGGTCCTGTGGCCATTTTCTTTTTAGCATCCTGGTGACGGTAGGTTGGACACAAACAGCGAAAGCTTAGGTGTACTTAAAAAATCAAATGTAGGTCATGCAAGACTGGCACAGATATATCCTCTCGTCAACAAGAAATCGTCATTGAATCCCGAATGTACAATGTTACTATATAAAACACTAATACGACCATTAGTACTTTACGTCTGTGTAATCTGGGAAAATACATCCAAAACTAATATACAGAGAATCCAAGTACTACAAAACAAAATTTTGAGCATTTCAGTGGATGCTTCTTGGTATGTTACCAATAGACAACTTAACACAGAACTCGGATTATCCACGATCTCGGAGTACATCAAAAAATTAATCATAAACTTTTACGCAAACATTGAGAATTGTGCTGGTGCAGTTGTTTTATCAACTAGGACAAAGACAAATACACACAAGACTGATACAAAAACTACCACTAGACATTTATCTAACTCAAAGTGATAATGATAGTGATGACAACTAGATAAACTAGGCAAAATTAACTATTGTGTTAAATCATAAATACACCTACTAAGATTAATTTTAATTTCATAAGTGATGATAATAATCATTCTGTTTTTCTATTGTATTGATATGTTATATTATATAACAGTGCCATGTATAGCACATAAACTGCTGATCTGGCACAATGTCTAATAAAAAAAATCATCCCACAGGTTGTAGAAATTATTATTGTTGGTAAAGTAGTGAACAGTTCTAAAACAGTGTATACACACTTTATATAACTTTTAATGTAATTATGCAATAACTTTTATAATATATTCTATTTACTAGTAGACAAAAAGTTATAATTTATTTCTAAAATATAATGTAAAATTAAACATTCTTGATTAATTTGATTACATATTACAATAACAGAAAATTACACAGTTATATATTTTCCAGAATCTTACTAACTATATAATTAAAAAACAGTTGCCTGTATGTCACGTGCAAAAAACTTGACCTTTTCCTTAACAGCAAAAAAGGTATCATTTAGCCCGAGCAACAAACGAAGTAATAAATTTGCTGTAGAACATAAAAAAGCGTTGCTGCCATATGCCACCTTACTAATAAAGAAGAATCTTTGCCAAAGCAAACCCGAATTGTTTTGTTAATTATTAGTAAAATAGTATATTACTTTTTAATTACGAAAACTGCAATAGATATTTTTAATTGAGTGCAATTGCCGTTATTTAATGCAAGTTGCAAGAGAGTGTTTACCAGGTGAGCGCACCGCGGCGATCTCTACTAAAGTTAGCAAAGCAGATCTTTTTTGCCGTTGTGCTTATCACATTTGAACGTTTTCCATAGCATGAAATAATAAACATTGCGGAAGGACGCATGCGTTTACTATACCCGGGCTGCGAGCCAGAATTCAGTCCTACAAGCGTCGTCGATATCGAGGGACGCGCCGCGACGCCGGTGACTGGCTGAACTCTGACTGACACTGCATCCCTAAATGAAGTGTTCTAACATGTTTCTTTTGGCGGTGCGGTAGTTTCGAGGCTACTACTGTAAGTATAACTCATTTCCTCATTTTAAGTCACGCTTCTAACCAACAAATTATTGAAACATGAAAATTACGAAAACATCAAATGTTTAAGCAAAATGAACCTTTCGGGTGTTACTTTTAAGCTAATGCAGTAACTAAGTATCTAATGTTGCAAGTACTTTTTAGTAAAAATATTATAATTGTTATTTACATATGATTTAATAAGTATAAAGCCCAGTATTTCACTTTTAACAAATTATCACGTATTAAATCATTAATATTTCTCCTTGCAATCCAACAGGATGTAAAGGAACGCGCCGGGTTGTTGTGGTTTGGATCAAAGCGCTACAAACCTTTCCAAGGTGCTCGAACATGATCAGCGAGTCGTTACTAATTCACCTATTAAATTCAAACCAACAAAAATAGAAGGGTTGCCGACTGAATGCCTAATGAGCGGACAGCACCTCTTATCCTACGTAGTTTGCGTAAAACAAATCATTTGAATTATAAATTAACATATCTGGAATGAGAATCTTCAAATTTAGCTAGCAGAGTGCCTTAATTCGTGGAAACAAAATCAAACGAGTATTAACCATTAAATTTTATTATTATTGGCAGCATAATATTAACTAATTTTTAACAAGCACAATAAGTTTTAATTTGCGTTGATACATTTTTATTTTAGCCAGAAACGTGTAACTAATAAGTGAATTTCAAGAAAATTTGAGTTTAGAGCAATTTTATTAATTATAATGATACTAAGGGTTGCAATAACCTATTTAAAACTTATTTATTTAATAACATTTCAACTTAAAAAATTTTCAAGTTTTTTACAATTGGTAATATACTAAAAATAATAGGAAATGTATTTTGTATTACAAGGGCACTTTGAAAACTTATGTCCTGGTCTGCTAAAATTGCCTTAAGGTAGGTTCGTGTAATATCAGGACATCCAGTAGCGTTTACCTTATATATTAAGTGTCCATCCTGTATTGACCAAAATAACGTGACATAGACATTTACTTTAACCAGCAACTTATTGTTAGGTTCTTAGTAAAGATTCGCACATATTGACAACTATCGATGAATATCTGACATATTAATCGATATCTGGCAGTACTGATACTGTCAGGAGATGCAAGCAGTTGTGTAATTTATTTGTTCTCGAACCCGATTGAAAAAACTTATTCAGTGTTAAAGTGCGTTCGTGGTCAGAGATGGTAATTTCGTAGAAAAATAATGAAACCTCTTGATAAGAACATTCTAATTGTAAGCTTATAATTGATATAGGGGCCTTTTGTAAATTGTATTAATAGAATTATAGCAATGGAAACAGGGTTTTTCAAACAATCACGCAGTACAAAATAATTTGTATTACTCTATGACAGTTTACTGTGTAATGAACAAATAAATATGTGTAGAATGCTAAACCCGTGTAATAGAATTAATACATTATTTTTTTGCATCTATAAATATACAGATTGTCTCGTAAAGTTTGTAGCTCAAGATCATCGTGTAAAAATAGAATTCTTGGCTTTTTCGTTTCTACAAATCCTACTTTTCCAGCTTTAGCACAAAGCCAAGTCCCGTATAAAATTCAACTGACAACTTTTCCTACAGTCAGATTTATTTGCCCTGCAAGTTCGTTTCTATTGAAAAACTATTGAGCTCATATATACCTCCACATTTGAGGATGTAATACTAAATTATTTGAAAATGCAAAATACCTGTTCCTCGACATACATTATTAGTTAGTTTTGAGAATAGTTATTTTATGAATACTAAAACTATCTAATAGTTTTTCTAGTAGACATATTAATATCTAGATTGCGTGTAACGGTTTTTATTTTATGACTTTACGATAAGATACTTGAAATAAAATTTGTTGTACGTATTACTATTTAAAATTTTGAATTTTTAAATCACTTACAATTGAATTAAAAAAATATTAAAGTTTTGTAATCAAGCTGCTTATGTTAACTGATGAAGTTGTCCATTCATATGGCTATACTTTAGTGTTCCAGATTGTTTGACTATAATAATATAATAATATATAATAATATTTTATAATTTCAGCTGTAATTCCGTCGCATCCAACAGCCTTGTTTCCCTTTACTTTCTTTATTGCATTTTCGACTTCCTCTTTTCAAATATATGGTTTCTTTTCATCATTTTCTGTCATATTCATATTTTCTCCTATGTCAATTTTATTGTTCTTGAACAGTTTTTCACAGTATTCTTTCTATCTTTCTAGACCATCAGATGTGTGTAACTTTTTCACATTTTTCATTTCTTATGGTCCACGTTTTTGCTTTAAAATTGCTAGTTATTTTTTGACTGCCATATAAAATTCTTTAGTATGATTGTATTCTGCATGTCTTTGTAAGCCTATACATATATTTTTTATATAGTTGTCTGTCCTCTCTACATGCTCCTTGTATTTTATATGTAAGGTTATTATTTCTACGTGTTATGGTTTTCCCATTTATAGTCGTGTTGTTTAATTGTCTTCTCCTTATAATTAGTTTCAATGTACCATCCGTTAGCCATGGTTTCTGTTTTTGTTCCTGGAATTGTTTGGTATTTCTTTGATTGCGTTGGATATTATGGTTTTTGTTTCTGTCCATAGTTTATGTACAGATATATGATTTGTAGGATAAGCAGCTAAAGCTTCTAGCGATTGTTGAATTCTTTCTTAAATTGCTGGTTTATCTGAGTTGGATATTTTTAATTTGTCTTTGGAAATATTTTTGCATGCCATTTTTAGTTTTGTAGCGACTTGTATAACCAGTAGCCTGTGGTCACTTCCATAGTCTACCCCAGGGTATATTTTTGTGTTGCGTATTGAAATGTACCAACGTGTACATATTAGAAAGTAATCTATTTGATTACGATAGTTGCCAAGTGTATAAACGTCTTGCGTGTTGTTGAAATATGGTATTAGTTATTATCAAATTGTTATTAATCATAAATGTATGAGCTTTTCTCTCTTTTATTTGTTTTTTCTATGTTTTCTATGTTCTTGATATATGTGTTGTTTTCTATTTTTTCACTTTCGCATGGAAGTCCCTTATAATGATGAGAATTTCTCTAAGGTTGTGTAAAAATCTCGAATGGTTTCTTCATCTGTGTTAGTTGTAGGACATATGTTTGTATTATACTCATAATTACGTGTTTGGTGTTTATCTTAATCGATATCATTCTATCATTTATGGGATTGTACCCTATAACATGTTTTGGGATTTGTTTTATTGTAATTATTGCTGCTCCATTTCTACTCAATGTATCATGTCCTGAAAAATAGATATTATTGTTATTTATAGCTGTGTAGTGTCCCGGTTCACATATTATATATTACATATTCCAGTTATTTGTACTTTATTTCGTTGAAGTTTTTGGCCTAATATATGTGTCTTTCCCGGTTGTAATGGACTTGTACATGTCATGTACCTATAGTTAGTTCTTTATTTTTGACTGTGGTCAGTGCGGTCTCCCCTGTAAATCCGATTGAGGAACTCTTTTTAGATATTTTAGCTTTGAAAAGGGTTTTCATAGAAATAATTTCAGGGTGGTTTTCCGTTGCTTTCCTTGAATTTTTAACAGCCGCCCAATCTGGGTACATACGCTGGTTGTAGCCGGCCAATATAGTACCCGATGCTACAGTTGTTTGCCTATTTTATTTCCTTCCTACCCAACATATCTACCGAAGTTTCACTTATATGCCACCTGGATACGCGCCCTCTAGGGGTTTCAGGCTCTCCCGAGGAGTTTGAATACAAAAGAAGACAAATAAACAAAGCCTTGTGTTAAGGCTAAAAGTACCATAAAATTAAATACAAAAAAATGTCACCGTATACCATTTCCAGAACAAATTAAAATATTTATTTTTCCTTTTTATAATCCTACATATAATATTAGTTTTTCTTCTTCTTCTTCGGGTACCATCTCCATTATTGAAGGTTGGTAACAATCTCAGCATATTTAATGCGATTTTGAGTATAGCGAATTAGGGATCATGTATTCATACTCGTCCAATCACGGATATTTTTCAATCACGAATGTTGTCTGCGCCTAGGGCTGCGTTTTCTTTCAATCTTTTTTCATTTTTTTCAATTAATTTTTCTAATATTTTATAAATATACATTAATTTAAAAAAACAATAATAAGAATTTACTTTTTTTAATTTTTACAGATGCAATAGAATATTGTTGTCGTTCAGTTTGAACGAGAAAACTTTGTAGCCTTTTAGATATTTAATGAGAGATAACAATATTAATTTTACTTAAAATGATATTTAAAACGAAGAATAAAAAAACTAGTCAATTTTGTTGTTTAAAATTTTTATTTTACACATTTGTATACAAAATATATGAAGCATTTCGAACACTGTCCCAGGCGAGATCAAAACACTGGCAATGATTTCATGCCTATGTTATTGCGACCTCATAACCATTAAGTATAAACCACTTTAAATTGAAGCAATATCAATAAAATGTTGTCAACATTTTAAATAGGAAAATGTTTCCTGAAAATATGCTTTTAACAAAAACAATTACAAAACGTATTTATATCTAGACTTAAGTTTTTATTCTTTTCACTAATTGAGTCCCAATCGAAAGATGAGGTTTATTACGTCGGATATGCATTTTTATAAACAGTGTGGTGGAGTGTTTACGAGATACAAAGTATTAGCGCGCGGCATTAACTCAGTTTATTCCATTTGGCAGGAACCACATATGCAAGTGTTAGACATCGCAAAAAACGAACTATACATTTACTTTGTCCTGTCAGTTGAAATTCGTATCATTTGTACTAAGATATTCTTTTCGCAATTAAAAATACTGTACTGTTTTCGACATGTAATATCATCGATTATTACTTTGTTGACATGAATACTTCTCATCGTTTATTTAAGACAGTTCATAATATAATAGTTGTCTAGTTTACATCATGCAAGCATTGAACACGTTGAATCTTGAACATTATACCGTAATAAGGCAATTACACTGAAATCGTTTCCTACAGTTTCGAGAATAATATCCATCAGTACCCAACGATGCCAAGATTTGCATGTAGTACTTTATCTCTAAAAGAACAGAGCTTTCTATAATTGATAATTTTGAAAGGCGGGCTAGTTCTTAACAGATAATAGATAAACTTTAACCATCTCGAGCAACGACACAACAGTTGCTTGCACAGCATCGCACCTACTTATTGGAGCTCAAACTAATATGTCTTCCTCTCCACTCGCCATTCTAAATTAACGATCTATAAATTTCAGTTTTGAAATGCCATTTTCTACGGTATGCAGAATAATAATGTTCGTAATGCTTTGTCATAACTGGAAACATTGGTAAAAATTTATCGAGCGTGATGATATTAGTCGAATGATGCCCGGAACAATAGACTTTTATTAAACAAAGTAATTGCAGACGAGTTCACAATGCAGAAGAGACTTGTTATGTAATTTAAACAGTATTTCCTATCCTTTAAAGCTGAAAATGAGTTTTAATCATTACAAATAGGTCCTCCCACTCCCATAAATTGCTAACCTAAGCTAGGGAAGAGCAATGTGGATAGATTACTTAAAGGTTAAAAAAACAACATAATTAATTAATCTTTTACCAAGATACTAAAAATCTACAACTTACTCGAATTAACATAGAAGTTGTTGATTAGATTTATTTTTTTGAAATGAATGTATACGTTGAGTTCGTTTCATTAATTTTAAGTGCTATACTCTATTCGAGATATTCACATAATTCCTTTAAGTCGCCTATCGTCTTAAATATTATAACAATGTCTGAATCATTTTGTTTAAAATTGCAAACTCGTTTATTAATGTGTAACAATCATTTTACTTCTTCCATTATCAAACCGAACAATACGGTCAACAAAATTTTGCTAACGCTTTATGGCAGAAAAATAGACAATTATTTGTTTTCCCGTTAGTTTTTATACTGCCAGCTGTTTACACTCCCTGTTTTATTTGTATTACTAGTTTTATTGCGGTCTGTCTTCTGTTCTTCCGTTTAATATTCTTATGCCAATTTTTTGATACTTTGTTTTTTATGTTTCCCAATGATTTCAAACTTGACATTCTCATTTTTGAAGATATTACTTGCTTCAAAGCCCTTTACTTCCTCAACCGTCTGTCTCACTTCCAGTGCATTTTTTTTTCTTTTTATTATGTTTATTTTATCTTAACTGCGCTCTTTGTCCATTCTGATAAAAAAATTTACGATATTTACAGATTTCTTTTGAATAATCCTCTGAATTCGGTATATTTATACTTTAGTTTCTTAATGGGTTTTAAAAGCTTAATTTTGTTGCTCCTAAGAGACAATAGTACTATAATTGTCCTAGCTGATTCTTTTGACACAATTCCAATATTATCATCTTCTCTTTCAAAATAAGTTTCACTTTTTGAACACCTTTTCTACTTTAATCGTTAATACTGTTTATTCTTTTACTTTAAATGTTTGACTTTTAGAATTATTATATTATATATATTATATTGTTTTTTATTTTCTCCTTTTCAGTAATTAGTAATTTTCTACATAACGTAGATTTACTTAAATTGCATATATTATGTATGAAAAGCAACTTATAATTCAATTGAAGCCTAACAATTAGAGATTTAAATAATACTCATACGATTTTTGTATAGCAACAGCAAAATAATATCGCTATAATTGAATTCCGTATAACTTTTCTAATTGTGTATGGGGTTTGTCTTCCATATTTGTGACGCATTTTGTATAATAGAAAAAATACTTAATGTATTTTGACACTCCATCATAGTCTTATTTAAGAAACACTTTAAACTAAATTTAAATTGAGTATTCCTTACTCAAATTTGCTTAACTACATAAAAAATACAGGCAAAAAATCTAAATCGGTACATGTAATGTTTACGTTAAACAGAGGCAGCTGTCATTCAGTAAATAGTAATCAGCTGATTCAAGCAGATGAGACAAAGTATCTTTGAATGCACAAGAATAGACGCTCGATCTGGAGGAAGCACAGATTTACAAAACGAAAAAACTCTGCATAAAACTTTGGCAAATGTATTGGACGATCAGCAGATAATCACAGTAATCACTTGAAAATAAACTGATTTTATACAAAACTATTTTGAAGCCTCTGTAGACATATGGGATTCAACTATGGGGCACAGCTAGTAATTTAAATCTTAAAATCCTCAGCGCTTCCAAAACAAAGTTTTGAAAACATTTAGTAATGCCACCTGTTATGTTCCAAAACACGTAATTGCAAAAGACCTACAAATTCCAGCTGTTAAAAAATAAACCAAGTGATTTAGTTAAAATTGCAGGGTTAAAATTATAGTGCATCCAAATGTGCTCGCTAGAAACTTATTTCAAAACACTGGTAAAGTGCAACGTCTAAAACATCTCAAACCAAATGATCTAATAAACAGATTCAATTAGTTATATGTATTTAGAATAAAACATAGCTTAAGTTACTTTATAAAGGGATTACATTTTCTATAAGGTAAAAGAAAGTCTTCACTGAAAACAACTCCTGCATGTTACTGTAGTATCTGTAATATTGTTGTACAAATTACTTATTGTCCAAAAATTAGACAGATTGTAAGTAAACAGGAGTAATAAAATAACTATTTCAATCTTTTTATTGAATTTGCGGTTTTTGAGAGAATAGTAAAAAAGTTTAAAAGTTAGGTACAACAGAATTTTATTCATTTGCTTTAAATAAATTTGTATTTTTGATAAACACCATGACGCACACTAAGGATCACTTTACATCTTATATCCGATGCTAAATTACTTTTATATCTTTAATTTTAGATATTAGAACCGCATTTCCCATTTATGAAATATTTTAACTAATTACTAGGTAAAAATTTATACTTATAGATAATAAATAAATATTTTTAATTTAATTTTTGATAATCATAATTTTCCTACTTACTTTTAAATATTTACTTTAATTTTAAAACTCCTTAAGTTCTTTTCCACCATATGTGTTCTTTTAATTGTATAATAAACAAGGAGTCGTCCTACAAAAGGTATTTTGGCGTCTTAGTCTGACAATTTTTCACCCGACTTCTCTCAAATTTTTATAGGTAGAACGTATAAATTTTTAACTGGATCGGCTTTTTTCAGGATCGGAAAATTAGTGCCTATTCATAATGGATGTAAGCATAAGTCGCCCATAATAATTACGTAAAACGTAAAGTTAAGCGTATACAAAGTTTATGCGCTCGTTTATAATGCGCTCCCATAATTTTTACGTTTTATGTTCATACGTAAGGAATATGTAAGTTGGATTCTGTCCAACTTTACACATTTCTTACATTTATTTGCAGTAATTTTTTATTTTTCCTTAGATTAATGTTTTCAACAGACACAGAATATTTCTTTTGATTCTGAAATTCCATAAACTAACTTTAGTATTGTCGACATTTTGGCTTAATTAAGTTAGCTAATATGCATCTGTTTATAGATCATAAGAGAGATAATAGGTACAAAGGCAACATAATTATTCAGAATGCCTGGAAGGATATTGCTGCCGCTACTTTGTTTGAACATTCGCAACTTCCAATATTGACATAAGGCTTACGTGCATTATACATATTTCTTATGGGCAGCTTATGCTTATGTCCATTATAAATGGGCGCTTACCTTTGCGACCCTCCGTTCGGAGGAAACAAATCAAATGACCATTGCAGACGCGCTTTTTACGTACGACCTGTGTAAATTAAGCGCTCGGAGCTCGGCACGCTAAATTACATATCAGCCGTTTTTTTCTGTTCAAATCTATAGATAGATGGCTAAGTATATTATATTATTTAAATAAAATTTAGTTAATCTAATATAATATTTTGGCCTACTTGGAGTGTTTGAAATTAAAAAGACTTAATTGCACTTGTGTCTAATTTAAAGCATTCTTCATGTCGATTTTACGACACATTTATAAATGTTATATTCATACAAACGAATTATTTGTGTGGAAATTATGAAATCTACAATATAAAGAAGGAAATACTAAGCCAGCAAATATTTTTTCGTTAATATGGGAGACGAGTACTAAAGAAATTTGCTATAAAATGTTTTGTTATCGTCAGTATATTATTACACAGTACACAAGAAAAGCAATATTGAAATTACCTAGTGATAACGGCGTTATTTTATACGTTTTAAAACAATTAGACCGTTCCACTTTGGCCATAAATAAACTTTATGGAAAAAGTCAGTTTGAGATTAATCATCACTAAGATTACGGCTGACGCACCGCGTATTGAAATCCTATTTATTGAGGAGGATTACTTCCCTTTACTTTAATTTATTACAGATCCTTGTGTGTTTTGGCTTCAAACGTTATTTTTTTCTACTCCGTCCTTTCCTTGCATTTCAGTTTCTAATCTGTTATTTCCCAGTGTTCTGATATCTTTCTTTACTTGTTTTAGCCATTCTTTTTTGGGTCTTCTCCTTTTCCTTGGGCCTAGTAGGGACTATTGTGTTATTCTTCTCAACATCTCTTTCGAGATTCTCATAATGTGCCCCGCCCATTTTAGAAGTGCCTTTATGAATGTTGTAATAGTTTCTTCTCCGAGTTTGTTCTCCGTTTCTTTATTGTTATATAGGTTTTTTAGTCTTCTTTCTCCACTTGGTGTTATATTTGGTCCTAATATAGTTCTCATTGTTTTTCTTTCCGCTATTTTAAAATCTTCTTCTTTTTGTTTATTATTGCTGTTTCTAGAGCGTACGTCAGTATTGATCTTATTAGTGCCTTATATACCTGTACCTTAGTTTTTTTGGTGATAGTTTTACTTTACAAAAGGTTCTTATTTTTACCTTAAGTTTGATTTTTTTGAGAATTCTTTCTGTTACCCGTTCTTTACCGGATTGTTATATTGTTGTTAAAGTAAAAGGTGCGAAGCGAAATTGTGCCTCTGCATTTTAAGATATTTATGTGTGTCTTCTTCTTCTTTGCTCTGGTTTATTTCCATACCATATTGTCTTGCTTAGTCCTCTATTTTTTCTATTTGCTACTATTGTTAAGTTGTCTACGTACGCTATTATTTAAATGTCGTCGGTAATAATATTTTTTATTTTAATTTCACGCTCCTTATAATACTTTCTAGTATTAAATTGAATAGCGTAGGAGAGATTGAGTCTTCTTATTTTACATACTTTTTTATTTGGAATTTTTCCGTTATTGTTTCTTGAAATAGCACTCTTGCCTTGATTTCATGTTTTGTCATTTTTATAAGTTGTATGTTATACAAATAATGTATGTACTTCTCTGTTATACTATATTGTCCTTTGGAATATTTGTGCTGGGATGTGTATTCCGTTGTCTTTTGATCTGCCTGGCCTAAAACTTTTTTGATGGTGCTCAAGGACTTCCTCAACTTGTTGATTTAGCCTCTTATTTATCAGTTTTACCAATATTTTATAGGTGGTATTCATTAGAGGCATTGCTCTATAATTTTCACGCTGTTCTTTATTTGTGCATCAATGTTATTATTTGGATGTTCTCTTCTGGCATTTTGTTTTGTTTTCCTATCTGCTTTATTAAAGTATGTATTTATTTGTGTAGTTGCTGGCTTCCATATTTTAGAAGTTCTTAGTCTGATTTGTAATTTTTTAATCCTTTTATTTCTTCTACGACTTTTTTTTAATGGGAAATCATCTTCTTGTTTTTGTGATATTGTATCTTCCTCTTCTGGTTGTTCTGTTTCAACCGATTCTGCATCGAATATATTTTTTTGTAGTAGTTTTTTCAAATACTTTCAATTTTTAATCCCCTTGTTCTGATTTTAGTTGTGTTTATTTGTTTTTTTTTAATTTTCTGTAGAATTGTTATGATTGTTACTGTCTTGTTCTATTTCCTCAAGTTTGTTATCTATTCAGTCGTTATTATTTTTGCTATGCTTTATATTTGCGTTATTTCTTTTAATTTCGTATTTTCTCCTGCCTTGTTCTCTTCTCGTGTCGATCCATTCAATTCTTTAGCTTGTTTGCAATCTTTGTTATACTAAACTTTTGTTTTGATTTTTGTTGTCTTTCTTCCTAGCATTTCTTTCGCCGTTACCTGTATATTCTGTTCCATTTCTCTACGTATTATTCCTATGTTGATAATGTTTGTTAATTTGTTTTGTATGTTTTTGGCCTATGTATCTTGATATTTTTTCCTAGTTTATTCGCGCTCAAGGGTTTCTAGATTTACTTTTGTTGCTTCCGTTTTGGTACTATAGTGCTTCTTCATGTCTATGTTCTTTAGCTTTACTATTACTAAGTAATTATTTGCTTCAACTTATGCGTCTTGGTACGTTCTTGTGTCTATTGTCTTGTTGCATATCCCTGGCGTGGTTAGTACCTAATTAATTTAATTTTCTGCTCAGATATGATTCTATCCGTATGAGAAGAATCATACCAACTTTTAAATTTTTGAAATCTGGGTTTTAGACAATATGGTTACTACACGTTTTAAGATAAAACAAAATCATCTTCACTCATTTTTAATCTACTTTCCCTTCAACTTCAGCTTCTGTTACAGATTTACCTTACTTTTCTTTGTTTAGAGACAAATGAACCTGCTTTGGTATTTCTTAATCATCGCAAAAATTAAATTTTGAGTATAGTAAAATTATTTTAATAGTATTTAGGTTACCAACAGCATAAATTGTCCAAAAAGACTTTTTTACCTTAACAAGTATAAACATCATTTAGAATGCTTGTATTGTATATGAGGTCAAATAACTTCGTTCACGTTTTAAAATTACAACGATTATTAATTTAAATATACGACAAAATTAATTCTTAATCTTCACAGATATGGTAGTGCCTATTCTGTTCAAAAGGCATGTTACGTACTCCTAGTGATCCTACATTATCCTATATTACAAAAATATTATTTAAGGGACAGAAATCTGTATTACATGCATTCTTTCTTATTATATAAGAAGTATCCATATATAATAACAATATTATAAAAATGTTTATTTTTAAAGTATTTTTATTTCTATATATATATATATATATATATATATACATATATATCACTCTTATATTCTTCTTCTTGTCGTGCCTTCTCTTAATAGAGGTTGGCGATTGCATTGGCAAATGTTTCTCTTTCTGCAGCTGCTCTAAATATTTGTTGAACATTCATGCCTCCACTGCCTTATATTCTTAAGCCAAGAAGTTTTCCTTCTACCCCTTCCGCGTTTGCCTTCAACCTTACCCTGTATGATAAGTTGGGGTAGGTTATATTTTTTATTTCTTAGTAGGTGTCCCAAGTAGGCGGTTTTTCTTCTTTTTATGGTAGTTATAATTTCTCTATTACAGTTCATTCTTTGTAATACCTCTTGGTTTGTAATCCTGGCTGTCCATGGGATTTTAAGTATTCGTCTCATCAACCACATTTCAAAGGCTTGCAGTTTGTCTATCTCGTGTTTATTTAGTGTCCAGACTTCCGTTCCATATAACAATATTGACCATATATAATTCTTTACCATTCTCCATCTGATTTGTAAATTTAGATTTTTATTTGTCAGGAGTGTTTTCATTTTTATAAATCCTTGCCTAGCTATTTCTATTCTACTCTTTATTTCTATATTTGAGTTTAGATCTGAGTTTAACCAGCAACCTAAATATTTGAATTTTCCAACTTCTTCTAAAGCATTGCGATCAATTGTAAAATTTATACCCTCAGTTTTACTCACTTGCATGATTTTTGTTTTCTTAGTATTGATTGTTAGGCCCATTTGTAAACTTGCTTCGTGTACTTTGTTAATTAGCTGTTGTAATGCTCTAGGGTTGTCTGCAATTAGTGCGCTGTCATCCGCGTATCTTATGTTATTTATCGTTTCCCCGTTTATTTTTATTCCTAAATTGCAGTTGTGTAAGGCGTTCTGAAAAACTACTTCCGAATAGAGATTAAATAACATTGGGGACAGTATGCAGCCTTGACGTACCTCGCGTTTAATTTCTACTTTGTTTGTTTCAGTGTCTTCTACCATTACTTTAGCACGTTGGTTCCAATAAAGATTTTGATTAGTTTTTCTCTTTCGTCTAAGCCAATGTTTTCCAAACATTCTATGAGTTTGATGTGTCTTACTTTATCAAATGCTTTCTCATAATCGAGAAAGCACAGATACACATCTTTTTTCTGATCTCTACATTTCTGCATCATTACTTGTATGCAGAAGAGAGCTTCACGCGTTCCCATTCCATTTCTGAAGCCGAATTGGTTGTCACTCACTACTTCTTCACATTTTCTATATATTCGGTTTTGCATTATCTTCAAGAGTATTTTAAGGGCATGGCTCATGAGACTTATTAATCTGTAATCATTGCAAGATTTCCCATTTGCTTTCTTAGGCAAAGTAATAAATGTTGATTCTTCGTTTATTTTTATTATTAGTTTAATTAGTTCCATATATATGTTATCCGGTCCTGGGGTTTTCCTACTTTTATTTGGTGTATTGCATTCTCTACTTCTCTCTTTAGAATTGTGGGTCCTTTTTGTTCTTCTCCTCTGTTTTGTATAATTGTTTCTGGTCTCTCTTCTATATATCGTTCCCAGATTCTTATTTTCTCAGTTTCGTCCATTATTATTTTGTTGCTGTCGTCTCTTATCATCATTTGTGTTTTCTTTCTGTTGGTGCCGACAACTTCTTTTATTTTCTTATATAAACCAAACATGTTGTGTTGTTCGTTCAAGCTTTCTATTTCTGTACATCTGTCGCACATCCATTTTTCTTTTGCTTCTTTAATTTTAATTTGTATAATTCTATTTATTTGTTTGTATTCTGTTTCATTGTTATTTTTGACAATTCTCCGTCTATCCATTAAGTCTAATATTTCTTTCGTCATCCACTTCTGTTTAAAGTTCTCTTTTCCTTTGAATTTCAGACTTTCATTTCCAACTGTGTGTATCGTTGTTTTCAATTTTTGCCATAAATCATCAATATCTTCTTGTGTGCTCTCTGTTGTTTGTGAGCCATCACTTATCAAACTTGCTATTTCTTTATTTATATTATTTATTACTTGTATTTTTGTTTCTGAATTTCGGAGTTTATCCACATTTAGTTTTTTATTTGTTTTCTTCTTCTTGATATTTTTTTCAGTCTGACTCGCATTTTGATGATTATGGGTTATGATCTGATCCAATGTCTGTGCCCGGGTATGTCTTGGCACTTAGTATATTGTTTTGAGGAGAAGTCCAAGTATATAGTCTGCGAATTGGCAGTTTGAACCATGAGTTTCTTATTACGTAATTTTCCTCTTGGCAGAATTGGATTAGCCGATCTCCTCGTTCGTTTCTTTCTCCTATGCTGTATTTACCTACAATGGCATTGACTTCCCCACTTTCAATTTTTGCGTTCAGATCACCCATTATGATGTTTATATCTTGTTTTTTATCAAACGTGTCATGTCTCTGATTTGCGAGTAAAATTCTTCAACTTCAGCATTAGATCTTTCCGTTGTTGGAGCGTATACTTGAATGATATTTATGTTGACAGGATTGCCTTTCAACTGTAAGAGCATGACTCTGTCAGAGTATGGTATAAAATTTTGGACATGTTGCTTTAGTTTACTGTCTATTACAATTGCTACTCCAGTTGTATGTTTGTCTTGATTTCCTGAGTAATATATGGTTTTGTCATCAGATCTTAGAATTCCGGAATCAGGCCATCGTACTTCACTGATTCCTAAAATTTGTAAATTTATTCTTTTCATCTCCTGGATGAGATTTGCTAAATTTCCAGGTGAATATAGGCTACAGGCGTTCCATGTGCCTATTTTAATGGTTGAATTAATATTTTTCTACTCGGGAATTCTTAGCACCCCCTGGTTACTTAAAAACCTGCCGAGGACTGGGGGCAGTAATTAAGTTTCGTGCTGCCATGTAATTTTCTTGGAACAATAATACAGTGGTTTTCCGTTGCCTGTACCGCGGTACTGATTGCCGGTTGTAGCGTCCATCAATAAAAATAATTTTTTTTTGTCATTTTTGGTAATTAGGTTGAAAAACCTTTTATATTTTTAAAATTCATATTTTTTATGAAGTAAGACTATATACATTTTAAATCCCTATAGAACAACCATAACTAAAACTCTTTTAAAAAAAAGTACAAAGACTAGTATTTCATATTCACAATTTCGAATAATTCAAACACTTTGAATGACTTACATCACTAGTTATTGAAATTGCATCATCATTAAAAATAAATAATATTGCATTGAAACTTTTATATTAAATTAAACATACTATAATCAGAAAACCATTAAAGTTTAAAAACCATACTTTATTTCTATCTAAAATTTGGTTACATCCTTACTTAGATATGAAATATGGGGAAATCAGTTATATTACATGTAAAAAGATTAAGCTTATGTAACTTATAAGATGTAACAATCCCCTGTCGTTGACAAAGGATACATTATTAACAACTTATCAAATTTACAAATGGACGTATAGTTACATAAAGGGGATATTCCTATACGAGAAATAAGCTAAATATGAATGAAGAAGGTACTCATTCACGAAGTTGGCGATCTACAGCAGTGAGGCAAGACAACAAACCGGAATAATCGTTATTTCCAGAAGCTTGTAAATAAAGACCATTATACGGTAATAAAAGCTTCGCTGTTTGACGTCGAATACTGGGGCTAACGATACAACGTCTTTTCTTGCGCCTTTTTGGTATTGGCAAAGAACGTTGTAATGAGCAGCAGAGAGGAGCGGCATAAAATCGTCTTTTTCGATAAATCCAGTTTATTTCAATCAAAACTATGGTTGGATATTAATATGCCGTAGATACGAAGAAAGGGAGCAGAAAACTGCATTTGTGAAAGACAATCAACGCCAAATATGGATATTATGGTATGAGAAGCCATCAGTTATAACAGCAAATCACCTCTAGTCAGAATTAGAGGCAACATTACCAACCAGATTCACATCGACACAGTTCTACAGCCCATGGTACTTGCTCCTTCAGACGGCGCTCCGAGCATTCTTTCAATATGATAACGCTCAACCACATGCGATACATAAAGCATGAAATTTTCTTTAACTGAACAAGATAAGAACTCGCCCATAGCCGGCCTGTTTACCTAACGTTTTATGAATCACAAATATGGTTGAAATATCATTGCACGAAAGGGCAGTGGTACCCATGATCTCCTAGGAATCTGGCTGAATTATGGTAGCATTTCAATCTATTAGACACAATTATTGCATTGCTTAATTTGATGCTAAGAAAAATGGAAGAGGGTCACAAGAGTACGAGGTAGAGCTATACATTATTGAATAAATTTAAATGTTTATGGATAAATATTTTAAAATTAAATTATTTATTAGTTTTATAATATAAAATAAAATTTCAATAAACAGTAATGTAGTAAATAGTTAACGTTGATAAATAAAGATTTTCTTCTTCTTTTAAGTAGGACTGTCTTATGTCTTCTGTTAATCATTGTTGGTCTGCCTCTTTTAATGTTAAGGTCCAGCTATTCTTCCAACGTTTTTAAGGTCTGCTCACTCTTGTGCAGGTATTAGATTGTTGGGTTTTTTTTAGCTCATTTGGCTAAACATTCTACTACGTAATCTCTACAAAACCTCATTCGTGCGCTAGTCTACCTTACCATATCTTAGGTTTCTAGTTTTTCTTTTATTTGTTTACTTCTTATTCGGTCTCTAAGTGAAACTTCTTTAATAGATCTAAAAATTTTGATTTCGATTGTTCTTAATAATAGATTCATTCTTTGCTCTCATTACTCATGGCTTTGTTGGTCCAGATAATATTTCTAAGACATCCACCAATTCTTGCCACTTTGTTGGCTTGTGTCTGGACTTCCTCATTGGCACATGGTTCGTTTGATGTAATTACTTCCAGGTGGTGAAATATTGATAGCTGTTGTATTATGTTGTCATTCTTTTGAAATAACCATTGACTGAGATTTTTCACAAGAAACACACATCTTAAATTTTTATGCGTTTATTTTACATTCCTATAGGAGATGTTGTAGGTTATCTTCATTATTTGCTGCGAGAACAGTTTTGTCTGCATAACATAATATTTCGAGAGAGCAGTTTTCTATTATGTAACCTGCATTGACTTGGTTTACTCTATAGATGATTGGGTCCATGATCATATTAAACAATATCGGACTAAGACTATCTTCTTGTTAGATTCCTCTGATAGACACAATGATGTTTTAAGTTATTTTATAATTTTTTTTTATTTTTTCCTGTCAATGTAGTCGAGTTCTAGGGTTTCGATTACATCGTTTGGACATATTCTGTAAAAGGCTTTTGTTAAACCAAGAAAACATGTGAATATTGATTTATTGAATTCTATTGATTTTTCTATAAATTGCCGTAAGATAAATATAGCGTTCACTTATTGTTTCTTCACTTATTGTTTCTAAATGCTTGTTGTACTTTGAAGATTGTTATTTTGTTGGAGATTTTTTTGGCTAAAATTTTAGTAAGTAGTTTGAGGATTGAGCTTAACATGTTAATGTTTCTATTATATAAATTCTAAAAATATGTTGCCCATATTTCTAGTGTTATATTGTTTAATTGTACTTCTTTGTTAATCATGTTTCAGATTATTTTTTGTCGTTCATATAAATCGTGTTCTATGTCAGCGGAGAACAGCTCCCAATATTATTTTTTTATTTGTCTTATTGTGTTGTTTGTTCTATTTCTAACCTTTTCGTATCCTTCGTATGCTTTTGGTAACCTGTTCTTAATGTTTTTGATACATTTCCCTTTCTTTTCTTTCGTTTCGTTAGTGAACCATCGTTTATTGTTTTTCTTCACATTTATATTGATTGTTCGTTTTCCTAGGGCTTCTATTGCACTGTCTGTTAAGTTATCTTTGTTGTTACTCTAGGCTACTTCTACATTGTCATCTGTCTCGATACAATTCTGAGAAATTTTCTCATGTAGTCTCTGTTTATACACAGTGTTTTTTATTGTTGTCTCTTAGTAATTATATATTATATTTGGAGATGGATTAGGATGCTTTTTTCTTGGTAGTATGCGTTGTAAGTGGAATTCGCAAGGGACCAAACCGTATTGTGTTCCTACATTGGCCAAAGTCAAGGTTCTCACATTAAGTACACATAATTTATCATTGATGTTTGTCCTTTTGTGTTGAAAAACCTATATTTATTTTGATCTTTATGGTGAAAAATATATTGTTAATTCTCAGCTCATTATATGTGCATAGTCCGATTATTATGTTTCCGTTTTCGTTTCCTACGTCTTCTTTTTATTTCTGGGTGGCTCACAGGATTATTTCATTACAAATTTGCAAGTTAAAATCGCCCATTATGAAGACTATCGCTTTTTGATAGTTGATTTAACGTCTTCTGTAATTCATCAAAAAAGTGGTTAAGACAATTTATATCTTTTATCAAGCTTTGCAACTTCCCGTATACAAGGATGCCAACACCTGCTTGTGCTCTAGAATTTTTATCAATTCCACTGTACAATAAGATATAGTTCTAATTTTTTTTTTGCCCCCTTGTTTTTGATGATCTCTTTAAGGACTTTCTGGTCTTTAAAATTCCAGGATGTAATATTCCAACAGGTTAGTTTTACTTTTTTTTAAATCGTTTGTCAGTTTTCTGCTGTCTCATTAATCGTTCTAGACATTCTGTATTCCGAGACTTCTTTAATAATTCTTTAATCATTTTATTCTTTTCCAAAAAGCAACAGGTAACGATATATACAAAACTATTTGATCCATCCAGTAACTGCAGCAGGCGAAATTTAAATAAAGATTATTTCTCGACAATTGAGTCATAAGAAAATGTAAGCGAAGCAAACGTCAGATATTCTCACTACTGATCAAATAAAATATTTTGCGTTAAATTTCCTAGAAAGATTATTTAATATTGTCTATAAAACTTGATTTTCTAACGTGCTTCAAAAGAAATGGAAAATTAAGAATGACATTTTAAGGTTACGAAAGACTTTTACTAGATGATGTAATTACTAAAGTTAAAATAATTTTTGGAAAGCTACGGAAGGTAACAAAAAAATTAAAAGTCCTATATTGTTTTACCAAAACGAAGCTTTCAAAAGTTCATTCAGCGCACTGTCGGAATCATTGTCCATTTTATTTTCTCAAAATTAAAACTTTCAAATATTTTTAAATACAATGAACAATAATTTTTTATGTATAAATAATAAATAAATTACCAACTAAAATACTCTTATAAAAATTGTTAATAAACTGCAAATTCTAATTTTCAAAAACTTTTCTAATAATTTATGTAAAAAAATCCAAACAACGCTGTATATATTTAAACGTTAAATATAAGAGTGATATGAATATATTGATATGTAGAACCTTTACTTTTTGGGCAGACTCCAAAACTACAAAACAAAGAGATCGGAAAATTAGTAAAAAATATGAATATATGTTAGGTTTGATTCCATTCAAAAACAAATTATTTTTAATTTAATAAATTTAAACTTTTGTAATGCTCATTTATAACAGAAGATTATTTTATAATCAGTATTCAAGTCTTTTGAAGATCAATAAGGCACTAACAAAAACAAAGTTACCTTATTTAACAGAAGCACGAATTTCTATGTAGATGATATTATTATTATAAATTTGTAGCTTTTATTGTTCCTTAACAAGATAAATTTAAGGCCTATTCTTAATTCGTCATTGTTGCATCTTATTTTTAAAAACAAAATTTTAAACGACTTTAAAACTATTGCATTTCTAGTTAATTCCTAGTTGATTCCAAGTTTCTATTTTAATCGAATACTGAAACAAAAGCTCTTTCTTGGTGACTTCTTTGTTATATTTTAATCCACATTCCTATTCTGCGGCTTTTGATAAAAAAAATTGTCACCGGTAAAAATATTGTAATGAAATCCCTCTTCTAACACACACATCCGCTAAAGTAAATAAAACTCTTCAAATCACTACATGAAATTAATTTATAGAAGTTTACTTTTACTACAGCAATACTTTGCGTGAAAACCAACAACGTGGCTGTCTTTTGGGCGTCGTAAATCCTGTAACTGTAAACGCTTGTAAATTAACGCCACTCGTCATAAAACGTAAAAGCAAAGGAAAAAGATAGGCGACGGCCTTATTTGGCATCTCTACGTTAAAACTGCTGGTAACTTGGATCGTTCACAGGCACGGAAAATGAGATTCGAAGTGCTTCACGTCCGAGTGTCCAAACTAACTTGGAGCCGACATTTGTTATTGAGATTAGTCTGCCTCCTCATCATTCGGGGCAATGCATAAGGCCCCTTTAAATTTGAAACTGTTGAAAATGCAGCAGACCTGCGGCGGCGACTGCTGAATGCTGCCGGAGAAAATATGTCGACGAGGAACAAATTGGATAAGCCTTTAAAAGCAGCTTTGCATTTTTATTTACTTACCTTACAGGTACAACGACTAACTGCCAATTTGCAAATGAAACGTTTTATCTTCTCTTTAATGTAAAAATGTGTATAATCTAAATAATTTTATTAATCAGAGGTTCGCAATAGTTTTAATGTTTTTTGTAATATTGACCGATAACTTTAAGCAATATTCGTTTAATAAGAAATCTAATTTGTAAACACGTTAGAGAAAGCCTATGTTTATAAACAGAAAATAAAAATGTAAAAATAGCCAGAAGTATATGTAAAAAAAATTTATTTTATACACATATTAATTTAATTTACTTCTGTATTTACCTATCTCTATGGATTAATAAACGATATAAGTTCTTCAATTATATTAATTTTTGTTATTAAATAAACTACTAGTAGTAGCAATACCCATTATGTAATAATAGACGTACTAATCCGTTCAAAAGACGTAATTCAAAAGACTGTTTTGTCAGCACAATTTACAGTGCCATTCGCTCCCAATTTGTTTCATATTTCAAAGAGTTTATCAGTCACATCAGTTTAGTTACATCAACATTTTGCCTCTTTGATTTTTAAAATTATAACATTGTTGAACAAAGAAGTTTCATTAAATTTTGGGTTAAAAATAAAATAATGCTATTGAAACGTTTAAAATAGTGCAGAAAGCATTTGGTGAACAATCTTCATGTAGAAAAAACTTATTCCAGTGGCATAAGTTGTTTAGAGAACGCCGTGAATTCGTGAAAGATGAACCTTGTTCCGATCCTTTATCAACACAAATAACCGAAGAAAATATGGAAGAAATTAGAAACAAATTAATGGAAAATTGTCATTTGACTGTAATAGGTTATATTTTAAATGATGTTTTGGGCTTAACACGTTTATCAGCAGAACTTTGCAAGTGTCTTGCCAGAAATTTATAAAATTTATGTACTCTCCCAATATGTTACTATGAGACTTCTTTCTGTTCATTCGACTAAGAAAAAACACTCCGTTGAACCCGATTTGGCTCAATTAAATCGATAAAACAAATATCAAAGCGTGTGCTAACGAAAATTCGGAAGTGATTATAAAAACTGTTTCCAAGATTGGATTAAAGGTTGGTGTATATCTATCGCAACGAGAAGGGGTTATTTTGGAGAAGGCAAAATAAATTTGGATAAATAAATAAATAGTACGCATTTTATTCAGTCACCTTACTTTTTGAACGGAGTAGTATATTGTTTAGAAAGGCTAAATCTTTCAATATTTCTTAAGGATCCCATTGAATCTCTTCCTTATAGTCTATTAGAGCCTTGCGCAATAAAAGCAGTATAGACGACAATATACAGCCTTGTCGTACCTCTATGTTTGACTGAAACTTCTGTGATGACATGGCGTAATAAAATTTATTAGTTTTTCGGGCAAGCCTAATTTTGTAAGATTAGTCTCTATTCATCCCTTTTCAAAGGTCTCCATAAAAGATAAGTACAACAGCAACTGGTTTGTAAAAATGTTCAAGGTGTTTATTATTTTGTCTACTTCCACCAGCATTATGTTTAAAATATCCCTATCATATATTTTGTTTACAAAATTTAGTAAAGTTATCCCATCCAATTTATTTTTTCTTTAATATTTATCTTTTTTCTATTAAATTCCAGGTGCTCTTACTCATCCAATTTTTAAAATTTGTTTGGTGCTTTAATGTTTCTTGACATGTATTAATGAAATCACATTTGTAATCTTTACATTTTCTATTTTTCGATTATATTTGTCGTTTACATTTTTTATAAATTTCTGAATGAATTTTCTTTTATACTACACCTATGATGCTTAGCTTTAGCTTTAGCAATTAATAAATAGTGATCCGTGTCGATATCCGTACCCTTACTATTGTAAGAGTCTAGCAATTTAAGAAATGTTTTTTTTTATTTATACATATTTTAAGTACTCTCGTTGTATACTACTTGAATGAATAAAATCCATGTAGCCTACTATACCCCCAGAGTATTTTAAAAACCTTAGTTTTTGTTCTTTTGCGTTTACATCTCTTATCAGAATCCTGATATTGTCGTTCTATGTTGCTATCTTAGTTTTAGTTGTTATTCTGCATAATTTCTTATTTGTTTCAGTTATCACTTTAATGGGCGCATAAAACTGTAGTTAAGTACTACTTATTCAAGTCAAATTTTCCTGTAATACCCACTACTTTCCTGCTATGCTTACACGCAAATTTTCCTGGTATCTCAATATTGTACTTTTTCGTTTTTTAAAGAGTTGTTCAATTTTAACTATCTGGTGCAATGTGCTAACATTCCACTCGCCTTCAAAATTGTTCTAAGATTTTCACTGCTTTTGATAATAAAATTATTAGCCATTTTATTTCTTCTCTCATAACCAATTTCTCACTTATTTGTCTTTTATACTATTTTTCTTCCTCAACAAATTGTTTTTAGTCACTCTCTGCTGTTTGTTTTTTTGACCAGCTCTGTCGCATTATTTCCATGAATTTTTGCCACTCTCACTTTTTGTTTACTTTGTAGTACCCCACTTTTACTGTTTTGTTTCTCTTGCGTAGCACTGTGTCTTATTTCTGCCTATATGTAACGCTCCTCGTATGTTAGAGCATCCCATACAAAAATGTTTGAGCCTTTAACTAATACTCACTTTATAATCCCCACCTTGAACACCCACCCTGTCAATTTTGCTATTATAAAGCGTTTACCATTCTTGGTACCATCTCGTCTGTTTCAATTATTTTCAGATTTAATTTCTTAACTTTTACGACTAGCCTAGTACTTAATTATTTTTAATATTTTTTCTGTTTTATTTGCAACTTTCTTTTTTTTACTTATTTCAATTTGTACTTATGTTTAGCCTATAGATGTTTAATTCACTGTCCTTATCAGTTCTCTCATCATGCCTTGTAATTCATCCATATCAGCGTCGTTTCCATTTTGCATTTAATGTGTGATCTTGTTATTTTATTACTCCTATCAGAACCCGTAACTTCTTTTTTGAATTACCTTGCTTCTACTTTTCTCGTTTGTTGAGATATCGCTATCATAGCTGCATTTATGCTTTTTGGATAATCTACTCGTGTCACAAATACAGCTGTGCGGTACCCGATAACTTGCGTTGACCTTCTCGCCGTCGTATCGAACTAGTGAATTTACTTGTTTATTTGCACTAAAACAAAGACTAGAAAAAAACCTTGTAAATTGAGCAACACTTGATAACATGAAACCTTAAATGCGAATTAAAAACGTTTAAAGTCAATGACCTTCGATTGTGAAACAGTCGTCTTAAATATATGTAATGATGATAACGACTTGCTTTTTATGTAAATCGTAAACTCTAAAATTTCTAGTTTTATAGGTAAAATTTAGCAAAAGATATTTATGGCATTGCTATTATTTAATGTTTACACCTTGTATGGAGATAAATTGAATTAAATATTAAACTGTACACTTTTTAAAATACTTATCTAAAACTTTTTCCACATTATTTATCTAAAACTTGATTTTAACTTACCTTACTTTATTGGTTTAGTGTTAGACTTTTTTTGTTATATTAATTAAAAATAATTTTTTTAACTTTGCTTAATTTATTATTTACTTAGTAAAGAACTCACGAACTTGGTTTTTGACTGTTTTAAAATTTTCTTACTTTAATTGATTGATGTTTTTATATCGTCAATGTTATCAATATTATTTTATTATTAGTATATTTGTAAATCATTTATTTTGGTATCATTATTCTTTAAAAGCATAACTTATACTTTTTTTTCTTTTTACGTGTACAATAGCTTTAACTTTATTGTGTAACTGCTTTCTTGAGGGACCAGCAGACATTTGTAACTTTTTTTTAACCCCTTTATTTACAATCTGTCCTAATTATACTATGGACAATAAGTAGTTGGTGTGTATATATTATAAGCAATGAGCAAAAACATGCTAATGGACATGCAGGATCAGGCTCTATCCAGTAAGCCCCCCTATAATTAATACACTATTCTATACTGCTAGCGAATGATTTGAATTGAAGGTACTTTAAGTAATTAACTAATTTATAAACTAATGGAATGGCACTGGAATAGCTTAATGTTCAAGAACAGCATTGAAACGCGTTGGTAGTTCGTTTGGTTTAAAACGCTTTAGGCGTTTTGGGCGATCTGTTCGTTCATTAGAGAATGTACAAGGTCGTTAGTGTGCTGTTAATCGGTCTTTGTATTTTGCAATTTTCCTATTTCTTCTTTAATGGTTGAACACTTAAATCACTTAAAATCACTTTGTTCAAATACCACGGCGCATTAACTACAGCGAAGCACTTTATTCTGGAACCTCTCGATGATGGCCAGGTTGGTGTTGCTAGTAGTTCTAAAGTGAGAGACCGTAGGTCCATATTGGTTTCAGAATCACCTTATAGAGCAATAGCTTATTTTCTAGCGAGAGTACAGAGTTTCTTCCAATCATCCAGTAAAGTTTCCTGTATTGTATCCCTAGCTGTTTGCGTTTATTAAATATCTGGGTTCTCCAGGTCAAGCGTCGGTCTAAATATTTTGCAAAAATGTGGAACGCTTCACGATTTTGCGTGTTATCCTTCGCAGGGGCCATGCTAATTTTCTCTGTATCGTTCCAATTTTAGTATATGTACCGCCGAAGCGAGTACACATTTGTAACTGATGATCAGACAGTTTAAGTTGTTTCGGTAACTTTTTTTAAATTTTATCAAATTATTTAGTGACCTATCCAACTTATGTTTAATGGAACGTTTTTTAAAGCACATATATTTACAGACCTGCTAGTCACGTTAATTGCTATTTTTGCTACTGTTCTTTACTTTTATGGTCTAGTGCTATTTAGATTTCATGTTATAAAACATTTTTGAGTTGCTCTGTAATCATTTGATGTTTTAAGTTTACTTTATCTCCATAAAAATAATTAAGGCATGCTCTAATTTAAATTAATAAGCAGTGTTTTCTTAATTTTCCTCTTACTTTCTTCACTCCTCCTTGTCAAAATCTTGTTTCAACAATAAAAAATAATTTAAATAAAATAACGGTCCAATTATCGTAAATATTCTATTCAAAGTTTTATTTGCTTATATTAATGCTAAGTTTAATTTTTTTTTACGAAGTAGTATATTTTGCAGCCAACAGTTAGGTTTCAGAAATGTTTTAATGCTATTTTTGCTAATACTTAAGTTTCACTTAAAAGGGCACTTCTTTAAAGATTCATTAAAGAGCATTTAAATGGCTGTGTTATTGCATCTTAAAAGCATAACATAAGACGTACAAATGTGGTTATAATCGTAACTTTATTATGCAGCAGTGTATTATTTAGTGGGTAAACTGTATCAATATGTATCAATGTGCTATATGCACTTTAATTAAGATACTAGATATAACCCATGGTTATATTTTAATTTTGTTTTATAGGCTCATTTCCGTAATACGTTAATCAAGTTTGGTAAAATAAAAGTTATAATTTTTTATTTTTTTTATTTTAGTTAAAATGCATAGTATTTCTTTGAGGAAAACCAAAGAAATATCCTTAAAAAGCTTAAACAGTTTATTTTTCTGTAATATACTTAGCTCATGTTTTCAAATTCAATATTTCCAATTCAAAATTTTCAATACTTGTAGATGCAAAAATAAAAAATGATAATTTAAAAATATATACCTGGTACTATATAATTCCCATTTAGATTGTTCTTGTTTGTCTTGTTTTATTTTTGAGTAATTACATATTTTTAAATTGCTGTGCTAGATCACCATATTTTAACAAACAGAAAACGAGCAAACATATAAAAGGAATATTAATAAATGAGTATTAAAGACAAAAGCTTAACAAAAAAATACAGTACAAGTGTAACTAAAACAATTAGGATATGAAGACTTAAGGAGGCTGCAAAGGTAGTTAATGATGTCTTCATTATAAATTTAAAAAATATGCAAATTGAAAAAACAAGACAATAATAGGTAGCGTTCTATACGTATTCTCTTAAAACCTTATCTGGATATACGATGTCATTATCTAATATACATATCTAGTTAACTTTTCGGTAAATATTTAACTTTCTAATTATTAGTGTTAGCTCACAAGGATTTGTTTTTATTTAAAGAACTTATTATCAGTTGCTTGACTTTGAAAAATTATTAACTACATACAGTAATCTACATGTAAGATATTTCCAAATCATACGCAATAGCCGACTAGAAATCATTAATCTCACGTAAGAGAGCCGTGGTGGCTTAGTGGATAGATCGTAGACTACGAAACCAACAGTTGCGGGTTCGAATCCCGCTCTCGCCAATTCGATCACCGGCATTTTTACGGCCCAGTTCGACTCAGGCTGCAATAAATGAGTACCTGAAGGTCAAACTCTGGGGTAATAATAGGCGGTCGGTACGTAACGTTAGGACACGTTCTACCCTTGTGTACCGTAGGCTCTAGATTGTAGCAGATCTATCTTATTACGACCCGATCCCCATAGGCCTGCTACGGAGAACTATAACTACTAATATAGTTAAACTTTACATTATTTTAAATTTATTTTTTAAATCTTAAACATTTTCTGTGTTTTGTTTCCAGTACAAGTTAGTATTCTATAATCTGTACAAATTCTTATATTTCCCTTGTAATTTATAATCATAAAAATCAAATCCCGAATAAGCCTGTGTTTTAGCATCACATAGTAGAAAATTTTATGATTAAGCTAACTTCCGATTTAAACCAGTTGTAAAAAAATGATGCTGTAACCCTATGATCACTAATACAAAGTATAGAAGTTTTTATATTTATATTTATATTATATCATAAAAATGAATTTATGGATTTTTTAATATTATTTTTTAGCTAAAACTTAAATTATCCAAATTTTAACATTACTATTATACTATTGCTTATTGAAATTGCATCACCATTAAATACAAATTATATTACATTAAAGCTTTTATATCAAATTGAGCATATTACAATTACAAAATAACTAAAGTTTGAGAACCACCTATTTGTTACATGCAAAATAGAGATAAAAGTTCTTAGACATTCATATGTAACTTATATATTTTAGAATGTCTCGTCATCGTCAAGAGATACATTTCAACAAATTATTAAATCTAAAAGAAGACATATTACTTGATTCTAGAAAAAAAGTTAAAGAGAATAGGAGTATTAGGGTATAGGAAGCTATCAGTCATGATAATAGGTCACCTTTAGTCGAAGTTAGAGGCAACACCACCAGTCAAACCTACATCGGCTTGGTGTTACAGCTCGTAGTAGCTTTAGCAATATAACGCTTTACGACATGTGTCATGGTAACATATTAAACTTTCTTCAACAAAACAGATTGAAAATTCTTCAAAGTCGGCTCGATTACCTCACCTGTCTGTAATATCCTAATTTGTAGTTGCGTAGAAAAGGCGAGCCTTATAGTTCACGAATTTAGGTAGAAAATATCTGGCGTGTTCTATTTAACAATGTGAAATTATGCCTTCACATTTAATGTTTTATAAATTGAATCATCCACGACATATTAATTTTAAAATTTTAGATACACTCATTAGAATCAGTCTTTTCAAAATAGCTGTTATATGCCATAAAAATATGGAAACTACTAGAATATGTATTTTTAAAATTAAAATAATTATTACACAGGTAATGAATCGACACATTTTAAAATCATTTAATTCCTTTTGGTTTCTTAAGCATCATTACGACTTATAAATTAATCATATTATATCGTTAAATGAACACACTTTAATATTATCTAGTTGTTTTAAATTGCCATTTCTTATGCAAACATGCCAAACTGTGACATCATATTTACAACAAATCGTACAAACTGTCCATAGCTATGAAAATTATAAATGAAATGAGAAATGATATTAAACATTCCTAGCCGTAATAAAAAAGAAAAGAGTTCTACAAATAAAAATAGTCAAAAATCTCTTTTTTTACATGACAGACCTATTCCAGTTGCCCAGTTAATTAAAATACCAACAAAATAAGCCCAAAAGTTCTATCTGAAGATTATAGACTGCTGCTGTTATATATTTTGGTAGTTATAGCTATCAAACAAGGTTGTCACACTTGATCTGCACACTTTAAGAGATCAAAAATTATCTACATGAACTAGATTATTTTGTAAATAATGAACAAAACACGTAGACTAATGTAAGTACAATTACCTACACTTCTTATCATTCTTGAACCACAATCGAATTTATACATATAATTCAGAGAACCCTCACTGACTGACTGACTGACTGACTGATTTATCAGCGCTCAGCATAAACCGCAGAACCTAAAACCTTGAAACTTTAGTGTTTTATTCTCTGTATAACGTAGAAACGTATTAAGAAAGGATTTTTCGAAATCTTCCCCCCAAGGGGGTTTGAAGTTTTAGGCTTTTTTGAAAATTGCTCAAGTTAAAAACGTGAAACTTGACAGGAACGAACTTCGGCTAAATTGAAAAGAACTGTGTTTTGGGAATTTTTGATCCGACCCCCTACAGGGGTTAAACTGAGGATCAAAAGTTAAGCTTCCATTTCTATCATTTCTGACACCTGTCACGCCTTATAATTTTTGATCTGTGATAGACAGAGAGATAAAGTTTTCGGTATTCAACTAAGGACCACTAGTCAAGTCCAGACGCCAAAAATGAGCCTTGAGACTGGTTTGACCGGAAATGGCCGCAAAGTTTTCGGTTCCAGTCGCTACATTTTTTCGGCTATTCATTTTCAAAAAAAAAAAATAGGTAGTAGTATGTGGGTTTTTTGTAATCTTCTAAGTCGTGGCAGGTCATTTCTTGACTCCTATAATTATTTAATTTCTCTAAACAGATGGTATTCTCCATCTATATACTTATTAACGATATTTGGCGTGAATAATCTATAGTTAAAATTAGAGAATCCGTGTTTTAGGAAATTTATTAATTGCGAGTTCACGTTATTAAGGGGTGCACTTTCTTAAATGAAAACGCACCCCGCAGAGCTAGACGGGAAGGAGAGCAAAAGGTGGCCCGAGTCAGCTAGAAATGAATAAATGTATAAAATTGAATTCTTAATGACTCCATAACTCCACGAAAGAAAGACCTACAACTATGTTAGAGATAAAGGTCCACATAATGTCAAACTTGTAGAAAGTCTAAGAATACTGATGCTACCTGCTATATGTAATAGCGACCACCCCGACTGTTATAAAACTAGGAACATGCCTAACAAGAGAACACCAAATAAAATAAATTCTAACAAACACTACGACTAACCAACAACCTTCGCATGATCTCTTCCAGAACATACCGAACTGTTCACAAACTGTTGTAAGAAAATATAAAAATAACGACAAGAGAGCTGATAAGCTTATAGCCTTTCCAAGCAATTTAATAGTATGTTCTCCCTATTGCGATTTTAACGATGCACACAACTATTATTAAAATTAATTTAATAATGGGCACTTTAATGAGAACAGACGAACTTAAAACTAGTTGAAAACGATATTCACAAATCAACACTGTTTCTAAATTACAACAGAATCAATATACTATTGGTAGCTGAAAAAAAAACAGTAATAAACATTTTACATTATAGCATATATTACACAAATCATTATAACAGAACTGCATTAGAACAGACCAGCGATGTTTTATTAAAATCTAAAGTGCTTACGTTGATCAAAAATTAGTGCTCCGATAACAGTGCAACACGCTTCACATAAACGCTTATCGCTGCAAGCAGTAAGTGATTTTATTTTACTTATTTCTGTTAAATATTGTTAACAATCGCCAACCATGATGTAAAAATGGATTATCAATTGCAAAATAAACGTAAATGTGATAAATTATTACCGCCTATCAATGAAACGGTACCCATGGACCACCTAAGATTTTTTAACAAACAACAAATACTATCTACCACTACATCTGGAAACAACCATAGCACGCACACATTCTTCGGATAATGATAGCCCGCAAAATACACAATCAAACACCGAACAATTTAAAGTACCATCAAGACACCTGCATAACGCAGTTAATCACAAAGCATTGATAGAAGATATACAAAAACTCTCTACCGGACCATTTACAACATCTTACAACACAACTACACTCCGTATTAACTTAACCAAAAACGAAGACTATAGAACACTAACAAAACCTTTTACCACAAACGAGGTACAATGCCATACTTATCATAAAGTAGTGACTCGCTTATATACTAAAGATAAAAAACCACTGTCAGTTTGCGCAGTAGATCTAACTAAAAACGAACAACCCAAATACTTTTACTCGTTAACCTCGATGTACCATTCAATAGTAACAGTAAAAGCCAGAAAAAAAAACATGGGGCCGGCGAAGAGATTGCTCTGTAAGCAATCCCAGAATGAACTTAAAAAAACCTTTCGATTTCGATTTCGAATTTCGGGAAAATTCGAAATCGAATATCTGGAAAATTATTCGACATAGAATTTTTTCTTCATTTTCGAATTCAGCGTAAAATTTCCTATAAGAATCACATTTAAAATCGTAATGTCGAAAATTTTCCCGAAATTCAAAGTCGAATATCTCGAAAACTATTCGACATAGAATTTTTTCGATTTCATTATTGAAATCAGCGTAAAATTTTCTTTAAGAATCTATTTTAAAATTTTAAAAAATCCAAAATTTTGTGACAGCGACAGAGCGACAGACCGACAGACCGACAGACATATAGAATTCAGTAACGAACTTTTTAAGTTCGTTGACAAAAAACATACCCCAATTCCACCGTTGTCAACAATATGGGCATACAAAAAATTACTGCTCATTAAAACCAGCATGCGTCAAATGTGCTGGCAGCCACCTACACACAGACTGCAAAATGAAATCTAGCGATCCACCAACATGCGCAAACTGCGGATGATACAACAATGCAAACTATCGGGGATGCCCACACCACATAAAGCTATTAAAGCAACAAACTAGAACCCAACCAATTACTACCAGTGCTCCCCATCCTAAATATGCCAACGTAAACAAAACGTAAACATTCGCAGAAAAACTCAAAAGTGGATTAAATCCAATTAACAATACAACCACTTCAGCTAATGGACTAATACCCGACAACATCACACAACTCATCATAACACCTTAACTAAATCAAATTAAATCCTTTATCACAAATACTCTGTTACCGCTACTTCTCAATAGACCATAAATATAAAAAGTCATACAAAATTTAACAATCCTTAATTGGAACGCAAACAGAATCAACACCCAACGTTCACTATTCATAGCCTTCTTAGCCCGATATAATGTAGACTTTGCCTCCATATCAGAGACCCACCTAGACGACACGATCAAATTCAAAATTCCAAGATATCACACCTATCGTAATTATCGGATTTCTACTGTATCCGCAGAAGGAGTGGCGATTCTTATAAAAACAAAATTCGAACACACACGACTTCCGAAAACCGACAATTTAAAAATTAAAACAACAGCGATAAAGGTTACACTAGATGATCAGAGCCACGTTACAGTAATAAGTGCTTAGAGGCAACCAACCAAAAAACTAATTGAAGAAGATATTAAAAAAAATATTTGATACAACTGGACCATTATTAGTCATAGGCGATATAAATTCTAAAAACACATGGGGCTGTAGAGCTACTAACCCAGAGGGAATAAAACTCAAAAATTTTACCATAAACAACGCATTACATATCTTAATTCCCGACGAGTACACTTATTATCCCTACCTATTTGATCACCAGCCCGATATTCTCGATATTGTTCTACAAAAAAACTTTAATAAATCAGTGTCCCAAAATTTCATAACAGAACTTGACTCTGATCATCTTTGAGTTTTTCTATCTTTTGCAAATACATTATTTGTCAAACAACCCAACACAAAACTTATCAACGGGAAAATAGACTGGAATCAATTTGAAAAATTATTAGACAACAATTTGCATTTTTCTAAAAGCCTCCACACCACCGAGGATATAGACTCCGATGATAAACCACATTACAACATCGATACAAAGCAGTACAAAATTGGCCTGAAAACCTCAAAAAAGGACCATTCCGAGAAACTACAATTATCCCCCGAGATATATAATTAAACTAATCAAAACCAAATCCCCAATTCGACGTGAATGGCAAATAACCAAGAACACCATAACCAAAAATCTCCTAAACAATATTACACACTAAAAAATGGAATTAGACAACATAAGAATAAATTGTTACAAGCAACAAATAGCTGATCTTAGTCGAGGAGACATAGAGTTATGAAGAACAACAAGAAATATATTACAGCAAAGAGAAGATTATCTTATCCAAGTAATTAACGACGTTGAACGAAATTTACCTATACCGGATCGCATAAAACCAACTTCACCCAACGAACTTAAAAGTACAATAGATACACTACCTAAAAAGAAAATTCCCGGTCATAATCTCATCACAAACAACATCCTCCAACACCTAACAGATAAAGCACTCACCTATTTAAGCACCACTTATAATGCTTGTTTGAGACAAGGTTATTTCCCACAATCATGGAAACGTGCACAAATAATCATGTTCGCAAAACCAGGAAAAGATAAGAAAAAGGTTAACAACTACAGACCGATTAGTCTCTTAACTTCATTATCTAAATTATTAGAAGAGATCATACATAAACGCTTGATTAACAGTTTTGAAAATCTCAACATATTATCCACATTTCAATTTGGATTTCGAAAGGATCACTCAACCTGTCATAAATTACAGAGAATAGGTGAACTTATCGAACGGGGCTTCGAAAGCAAACTATATATTACAGGAATATTTTTAGATATCGCACAGGCTCTCGACAAAGTGTGGACAGAAGGTCTTAAAAAGAAGCTTCTAAACATAGACATACCTACTAATCTTAAAACCATCATCTTCTCCTTGCTGGAAAGTCGACCCTTTGCAATTAGGGTTAACTCAACATTCTCTGAAGCCAAAAACATGTGTGCTGGCGTTCCACAAGGCAGCATACTATGACCAATCCTATTCAACATATACAGCTCAGATATACCTGAAATTGCAGCAACGCTAGTAACATTTGTCGATGACACGGCCATTTTTACTCAAGCGACCAAACTAGAAAATGCAGTGATAGCATTACAACATGCAACAAACAGCCTGTCTCCCTGGTTCAAAAAATGTAATATGCAAATTAACGCTCATAAATCCAAGCCAAAATATTTACCCTGCGAAGAATTAGTAACCCCCCTAATGTACACATCAACAATAATATAATACCTTGGAACCCAAATGATTCTGCAATTAAATACTTAGGAGTTTACCTCTACACTCGATTAATTTGGAAGTATCACATTAATCACAAATTAACGCCAAGCTATACTAGACTAAGACAATTGTACCCCCTTGATAAATAGAAATTCAACACTAAAAATTGAATATGCGGTACTTTTGTAGAAAAGTCTGCTACTACCTCTGGCACTATATACACATCACCTATATAGTGTAATACTTTCAAAAGCAACATACAAAAATTACAGATATTTCAAAACAAGGTGTTAAGAAACGCAGTTAACGCACCACGGTACATACGACTACATCAAGAACTAGGCGTATTATACCTGGAAGAATTTATTTAAAAATGTGCTAACAACTTTATTACTAACTCAAGTGCGTGTAGTGGTGAGGTAGTTTCAAAGAAATATCCACACTAGACTGAAACGCAGGTCACCACAAGAATCACCCAACCTAATCGCGAACACAACTAAATCACATTGTTATGGTCAATCATACCCATGAGACTGCTAATTAGTCTCATTCTATTATAATTTAGTTATTGTATTCTAATTTATCAATGCTATGTATAACAAACTGTCATTTGTTGATCTGGCAATATACTTGTAAAAAAAAATTGTCAGCTTAACCAAAACACCTCGACATCTTCAGCTCCTTTTGCTTAATTGAACAATTAATGGCGTATCCCAAAGTGTTTGTTAATGTGATTTGGTGAGTTCACGCAGATCATGTCTGAGCTTTATATAAACAAAGTCAAGTGGTTGGCTACAGTTTTACGAGACAAAATTCTAAAGACGTATGCCAAATCACGACTGCCGGTGATGGCTGATTTTTCAAAGCTGTCAATAAATATTTGTTTTCAACTTTAAAGGCCGACGAAACCAAGGCTTGTTTTCAAGGTCACAATATATTTTGTTGGAGCGCTTGAATCATTTGGCTCGCCTTCAACTTCTTGTTGTCAGGATACTTTCTGCCAACAGTGTGGCAGCAAAACCCAAAGTTCACTGTTTTTAATCTCGTAGTTAATGTCAGTCTTTTTAAAAAGTGATTAAAATACGTTGATTATACCACTAAATAACATTAAAGATAAAAACATGTCACTTTTGATATTAATCGAGGACAAAGACTTCTGGAAAATGATATTATTATTTAAAAAAATAGATTTGTGTAATTTTGCATTTATCAAAGGTATATGAATATGCAACAAAATTATAAGTAACTGACTTTTAGTCATATTATACTCCAATAATAGTAACATTGACTACAAATCTTATTTAGAAAATTTCATTACCTAAACTTTGTGCCAAAGATTAATTTTTAATTCTCAAGCTTTCGTCAACGAAACTTATTATTTATCTAACAAAATTTACTAACTAGCAGATTCACCCATAAAACTTATCAAAAAAACAGCTTGGCAAGTTACATTGAATATAAAAGTACACCAGAAATCTACCTACATATTAGACAGCTAGTAATAGAAAAATCGAAGCTTGTAGTAAAATGTAAAGATCCGGAAACATTCGAGAAAAGTCTATATTAAACAATTTGATTTACTAGTTTATAATGATATTCAAGACAACAGAAATATTACTACTCATACTTATTACCAATAGACTACCCTACCAGACAAGTGATAAAATAATTTACAAATCTTACTACTGCATCACCTCTTAAAAATCCATGTAGAAATCCCCAGACCTACCTTTTAAAGAGCCAAACTTTAATTCAAAAATAAAAGAATATATTTAATTGTAAGATTAGTTTCTGCTATAGTAGTCTGCAGAGAAATATTAACCAGTTCATATAGTATGGTCTTATAGTAGGGACCGTACTAGAACTTCCTGCAAAAAGCAACACACTCATTATGTAGATATTTAATCGTATACCCTCTGTTTCTAATTTTATTGTTTCTATGGATATATGCAGGAATAATCTTATTATATAGCTGGATAAATCTCTACAAGAAGCTAAATTGCATTGGGGGATAAATTTGATGCCTCATCTATCTAAATTATTTAAATGATGACTGTCAGACAGAATCAATCCATTAGATACATTAGTTACTTTTTATCAGTTTCTTTCTCGAGAGTCTTTCAACCATTCATCAATGCTATAAAATAGTTAACTATATTAAGAAAAATGTCTTAAATATTCAGCAAGTCTTTGATAAAATGTTCCATAGTGGACTTTTATTCAAAATTTAAAAAACTGCTCCATTAAATTTTACTTTTTTAAAAATTTTGCTTAACAAAAAGTCAAATTGCCATTCCATTAACACATCGAATCTACAAAATCTGTAAATAATAGCTTTGCAAGTGGTACTAAAATAATATCATCAAATACCAACGTTGATAGTGAATTTGAAAAATTTTAGCTGCACTTAAATCTTGAATAAATTTGGCTATATTGTAAGACAGTCAACATCAGTAATAAATCCGTTCAGATTATTTTTTACCTTAAAATTGCCAACTATAATAAACCTATACATACAATCAACCAATAAAAACTGGGGTGAAATGCGTAGGACCCTATTTAAATCAAGGATTCATCTAGACATGACTACAGTGGAAATTTAAAAAATGATGTAATGATTAATCGGATATTAATCAAAATTGACATATACAATTAAACTGTGCGACGCACTACACCCCTATACATTAAAATCTTGCAGTTTTTTTAATTGAAAAGGCTCCATATTCTGGCTAGAGCTCCACGATTCATCAGCATTAATATGCTGAATAATCAGTTTAGAATTTCTTTTATTAATAATGTTATCAATTATCCTGGTAAAAAAAATAGAAATCCCGCAAACTACACAAATCAGCTCAGTGAAGACTTTCATAATCACCTGCTCGTGAATAAAAGATTAAAAAGATGGTAGCCGTAAGCCCTAGTTGAATTAATCTTATAGTGGATATACAATAACAACATATGACATTTAACAACTTTATTACACTATTTATTTATTACTCTTACATTGACTTAATAACAATAATTTTGTAGGGTATAGTGATTCAGTTGATCAATATTTGGATTTCTATTTATTTTATTAAGTTCATCAGTTAATTTAAAAAAAATGCAGAATAAGAAACAAAGCCAGCAACATCCGCCCAGAAAGTTATTGCGGATTATGCCAAGTGAAAGTTGAAGTTGGTAAATGTACAATATCTATGTGATTAAAACAGAAGTTAATAAAACATTATAGCTTCAACAAGAAATGAATTAAAGATTTAAAAATGTACTTAAAAACATTTTGTTCAAGTTGCAAGAAATTTATACAAATTTAAAATGACTTTCAAAAATGAATATTGCAACGGTCATCTAATAAATGTTTATCTATTTGCAAACAAAGACAATTATTCAAGAAAGTCACTAATTTGGTGAATAGATGTAGTAGAACAAAAAAAAAACAAAAATACTTTGTAATAAAATAAAAAAAGCCCAGAAAGCCCTCTCATGTAGAATTTTTTTTTAAGTTTATTTGCAGATTAACAATCAGAACCATTTTACATAATAAACATATAGTAAGGTCCTATGAGCTAATGAGATGACGGTAGTGACGTGAGGGGAGTCCGTCCATCGATGTTATCCCGTTAGTTGCTTCTTAGATCAATGGGCCACGTTTTTTGTAGTCGTCTAGGAGGTGGATCATGTTGCAGGCTGGATGCCAGGACATTGGGATGAACTTGAAGTCGCAGGAAATGGTTGTTGCTTCTTTTAGTACGTTCTTCTATTACTGTTGGCATTTCCAGATCGGTATGCAGAATGTCGTTGCTAACATACCAGGGAGCATTGGCTAACATTCTCAGTGCTTTGGATTGCATGCGTTGGATTATGTTTACGTTTGACTTGCAGGAGCATCCCCACAGCTCGATGCCATAGGTCCAGATAGGTTTAATTATTATTTTATAAAGTAGAATCTTATTTTCTAAAGATAGACACGATTTCCTACCAAGTGACCAGTACATTTTTTTAAGTCGTAGATCAACTTCCTTTCGTTTCTTTAATATATGCATTCGTGTTTTGTTAATAGCCCGACGGCTTCATTTGCTTGAGAATTGCTATATTATTTAGATGCACCGGCGGGCATTCCAAGCGATTTAGGGTAAAATTTACCTGGGTGCATTTGGCTTCGTTCACTCGTATTCTCCATTTGTTTAGCCAGGTTTGTAAGAGGGACAGATGATGTTGCAAGTTTAAGGAGGCTGTTTGAGGATTGGTATGATGAGAGAGAAGGACTGTATCGTCAGCGAAGTAGCTAGTGTTGTAGGTATGTCTGCCGTGTACAATGTATATAGAAGAGGTCCAAGAACGCTGCCTTGTGGTACTTTGGAGTTGATTGAATGAATGGCAGAATATTCTTGGCCAGACTTTATCTGAAAGTGTCGATTTGATAAATAGGATTTTATAAGTAAATAATATTCACTTGGAAGGTGTAATTTGAGTTTATATAAGAGCCCCTTATGCCATACTTTATCGAACGCCTGTTGTATATCAATAAATACTGCTGGACAGTAAAATTTAGAGTCCAGTGCTGTGTTAATCATATTTAAGACGCGATGACATTGCTGAATGGTAGAGTGATACTTTCTGAACCCAAACTGGTGGTCTGGGATGCAGTTTTCCAATATATCTGTTTCATGTATTCTCCTGATTAAAAGTTTTTCTAACAGTTTATAAACTTGGGGCAGTAAGCTTATTGGACGGTAAGATGTAATTTCCTCAACGGGTTTATCTGGGTTTGGTATGAGAATTATCTGTGGGAATTTAAGTGGTAACGGCCAATAACGGAGACGTAAGATAGAATTGAAAAGGTTCCTTAGAAACACCAGACCGACTGTAGGTAGTTCAGCAAGCACTTTACCGGATATTAGTTCGTACCCTGGTGCTTTTTTATGGTTAAGATGTTGAATTTCTTTATCCAGCTCTGCACAGGTGAATCTCTTGATAGGTAGCGACAGTTGCAATGGTATGTCCAAGAAGCTGTTTACTGTATCATCAGGATAATCTGAGTAGGGCGTAAAAACATTAGCAAAGTGTCGTGCAAATAAGTCTGCCCTTTCCTGATCTGTTCTAGCCCACTCGTTATTTGTTTTTCTTAGTGGGGGATTTGTTTTTTGTGGCCGTTTGTTTGCTTTGGCTATTTTCCAAATGCTATTATCTGTTCTTGATAATGTAGTTAGATAATGGTTAAAAGTTTCCTGCCTTATCTTGTGTAGTTGGTTCTTTAAGGTATTTGCTAATCTATTATATACTGTTTTGTCAGCTGGATGTTGTGTTCTAAGCCATCTAGCTCTCACTCTTCGCTTCTGTCGAACTAATTCAAGTATGTTATTAGGAATATTTATATCTCTTTGAACGCTGTTTGTGATCGTAGGTGTGGATTTCCATGCTGCATTTTGCAGAGTAGTGATACAGTGATCAGTAGCTTGCTCTAATTCCTGGGGAGTTTTTAAACTAATATTTGATTGTAGGGTTTCTTGAAGAATGGCTCTGTATGAGTCCCAATCTGTTTTATTGTTATAAAATGATGGTCTTGGTGATTTTTTAATTATCGTTGTACTAGTTGTAGCGGTAACTGATGTATTATCTGAAGATAAGTCAAAATTGCTTATAATATCCGTATAGTTAGAAGAAATTCCATTTGTGACAAAAAAGTCTAGCAAATCAGGTGTTTTATTATGGTCCGTGAGCCAGTATGTTGGCTCCCCAGTTGATAGGTATCCATAGTTTTCTTCTCGTAGGAGGTTATATAGAGCCCTACCCCTAGTGGTAATTAGCCGAGATCCCCAGTAGGTGTGCTTACAGTTGAAGTCTCCACCGCATATGAATGTACTGCCAAGTGATTGGAAAAACGGCTTTAGGTCCTCCTTGGTAATATTATGTCTTGGTGGACAATAGACAGCAGATATGATAATTGGGTTTGGTAATTTACAAACTTGTATTGTTGTTGCTTGTAGGCATGGATCCTCATATTTTTGTAGTTCATAATGAACTATTGATCTCTTTATGAGTAGCGCTGTTCCTCCGTGGGCGGTACCATCCGGATGTTCCGTATGATAGCATGTATAGTGCGGAACTCTTAGATAAGATCTGTCCGTAAAATGTGTTTCTGATATAAGAAATATATCTATATTATGAAGTTTTGAAAATAATTCGATTTCTTGAATTTTTTGTTGGATGCCATTCGCATTCCATAAACATATTCGTAAGGACTTAGACATTAACGACAAGTTTATTTATGACAGTAGACAACATGTTTATTATCATGTTGTTTTGTTGCATTAGCTGGGTGAACATCATTTTGAATTCTTCTAAGAAGTTTTGTAAGATTGTGTCTTAACTGTTGGCTTGTACAGTGTCACCTTGTACTACTTGGCTGTATGTTGAGGGTGTGAACTTTGAGTGTTGTCTATTGTTGCTGGGTGGTGAATGGTTTGAATTGATAAACCTGTTTTGAGTCTGTGTGTCTGGTTTCAGTCTGTTTTGTAATTCTTTGTGTACTGTACAGTCTCTATAGTTGGAGGGATGATCACCGCCACATAAAGCACATGTAGCCGGCAAATCTTTTGATTTCTTGCATGTCTTAGTGTCATGCGATCCTCCACATTTAACGCAAGCGTAGGGACGGTTACAGTAGGCTTTGGTATGGTTATATTGTTGACACCTCGTACACTGGACAATTGATGTATTTTTACGTGGCGGCTCCACTTTTATAACGTGATTATTTAAGAATTTAAGATTGTAAATGTCTTTATTGTTTTCAGCAGGTTCCAAGTCTACAAAAAATATTGGTAAGGATAATTTTGTAATTCTGTGTTTGATGTTTGTTACAGCTCTTACTTTGAAACCTTTCTCTTCCAGTGATTCTGGTATTTCAGTAGAGGGTACAGTAGGATGGAGGTTACGAATGACAATTCTATAAGCTTTATTTTTCTCATCTGATATGTGTGGTAAATTATACCTGTTTCCTTCATGAATGTTACTAACTTACGGTATGTGTCTAAAGTATTTGCACTTAGCTTAACTATATTATCAGCCATTGCTTTTGTTTTATATTGTTCTATTTCAGTAACAGCTGTTAGAGCATTTATCATTTTATTATAATCTGTAACTCTATGTACAAATATCGGAGGTGGTCTGGGTATCTTATTTTGTTGAACAACCGGTGCGACTTCAGTAATATCCTCATTAAGGCTATTAAGGGCAGAATATCTATTATTTTGTGTGATATGTACTGCTTTATTTTGTGTGACATGTACTGCTTTATTTTGTGCTGATTGTTTTGTTATTCTTTTCCTTTTTCTATTTTGTACACATTGCCATTCTTTATTGGGCATTGTATTCAATTCCACTTCACTATCACTATCGGATGTATTTATTCTGTTTGATAAATTATTTGTCGGTATGTTATGTAGTTGCATTGATGTAAAAGTATGATTAGTTTGTGTATTCATTTGAGATTGTAAATTTGGGTACTGCACATTTGGCACATATGTCAAGTTGTTATGTAAATAAGAAGTATTGATAATAGGAAATTGGGGATTTACCTGGCTATCCATCGGAGCGAAGCTATTATGTGATTGAGATGCTAGCTGCTGTGTTAATTGCGTTAACGGAATATAGAAATTATTATTGCTGTTGCATGCCATTTTAGTAGCATGTGGATTGATTTCATATAACTATTTTACGAAATGTGAGTTTATAATTATTATACTTCACACAGATTAAACCAGCGTATTGCTGACCTAAGGTCAGCGATAACCGCGTTACACACTTTCACTATTATCGTTCAGCACACGTCTTTACGGTATGAAAGTCAAACGTGGACTTCATGTAGAAATAAAGAGAATATTGTTGGCACTAGAACATTCTCGTTCACTTGAAAGTAAACTTCAACTCGGCCAGAATTTTCATTAATCAACAAAGTTATTGATTTCTACAACAAATAATTTTAACAACAAAAAAATTATTTTTTGTCCTATACATCCCACAGTTTTCAACAAAGTACAGCAAAGACTTATAAGTTCCTAGCATTTGACGTTTTGTGCTTAAATATTTTTAAGTATGTCGCTAAGCCACATCTCAAATGATTGTTCGTCAGATCAGTAAAGAGATTAACTTTATAATTAAATTAGTCATGCAAAATACCTCATTGTTAAAACGAGACCATGACTGCATTCAAAACCTTTAGGAAAGTAATAAACTGCTCTTTATGTCAATTTACCCAAGATGATATTAAAAAAATTTTTTAAAGGTATAGGAAAATTCTTATTCTAAATTGGTTGCAAAATACACTTTTTATGAGGTGCAACTGCTGCAAAATTGCAACGTGTTTTAATTTTCTTTGAAATAGACCACAACATGTAGAATTTTAGTTTTTGTTTTAATAATCTTAATTATTTATTATTATATCATAAGCTCATAAGCTTATACAGATGTTTCTATTTTATTCTTTGTTGTCTATTTAAATTCATTGTTGTTAAAACTAATTATAATTGATTAAGGTTTTTATTTGTTAAGAACTTAAAAATTTATTTAGATTGCTATTTTACTTAGAATGACATTTTAAAATGCATATAATTTAAAGTAGTTGAATAAAAATTTATCTGTTTGTAGATTTTACCAAATAGTATTTGACCAATCTTAATTTATGTATTAAATTTTATATAATATTACGTATTACAATTAAGTATGCTTAAATATCAGTTACACTAGTGTGAAAAACTCTTACATTACTTTAAAAATTAAGAAAAATTTAATGTATACATGCATACATAACCAACAATCTAGTTTGTCCCTAAATCTAAGGCACTATATTTCATACATGTTCGTGATTATGCATATCTATTTTTTCCTATAAATAAACTTTTTCTACTACTTCTTTTAGTAATTGACCTACCGTGAACCCTTTCTCTTCTATTGTCTTCTCTGTTTCAATTTTATGTTATCTTTGGTCTTGACTTTTAGTTTTTTCCAAATTGTTTTAATTGATTTAATGAATTCGTTTAAGGTATCTGTACTTTGGTACTCGGTTGGCAATTTTTAATCCGATTTTATAACTGCTTGTGCCTGTGGCTGCTCCGTGATAGTGTCATTTGCTATATGATCGCCATAGATATTTTATTTTCATGCTTTGGACGTTATCTCTGTGCTGGCACTCAAGTTTTGCTGTACAAATACGGTTCTTCAGTATATGATCATTTCTTTTACAGAAAACTATTACCGAGGTTATGATAACCCCTTCTATTCTATCATTTATTTCTGTTTTATAATATAAAAGTGGGGATACCGGAGAAAAAAGAAAAAGAGCTGGAAATGGATTTGAAAATTCAAACCTAGACATTTTGGTCGTAATGTACACTAAAAAGAAAGGAAAAAGAGAAATGGAAACAGAAGGCGCACGTTATAAGATATTTAATGGAGTAGAAAATTTGCAATGCGTATAAGAAGCAGTGAAATACAATTTTCAAAATAAGAATGGAAAATATATGAACAAATTAATGGGGGTTTCGGAGAGGATTTTAAAGATATGAATAACAATGGACAAATAAACAAAAACAACTTTAATTAAAGTAATTTACAGCCTTAATGAAGATAATATGACGTTCAAGAAAGCAGAGTTCTAGGACCAATTAACAGAATTTATACAGGATAGAAAGAAACGATTATTGATATTGGGTGACTTGAATAAAATAGTGGGCAAGAAAGACGAATAATACCGAGAAATTATAGAAAACTATGGCAAAAACACCAAAAATAATAAGACTTCTACATACAGAAAAACCGGATAATATCAAATTCCTATTTATTGCATAAAGACATACATAAAAATAGCCAGCAGAAGAGTAATATCAATATTGTACTACATAATAATAAACAGAAGGTGCAGAAGTAAAACAAAAAATACAAAGCTAAAAAGAGGACCAGAACATTGATTGCTACCCAGTGATGTCTAAGATTAAAAGAAAATCTGAAATACAAAAGATAAACAATACTAGGAAAATAAGTGGTAATAAAACTAAAAAAACAAACAAAATATGCAGATTGAAAGAAGAAGGGACGACAAGAAAATATAAAGAAAGGGTAGAGGAAGTGTTTAGCAGAAACAATAAAAACATTAATAACTTAACTCACGAAGTACTGTAGAAGTGTATTAAAGAAACACTAGCAACGATAGCAAAATAGACGTGTGGGAACTACAAATATTAACAGAGAAAATGGCGGGTTAAGAAAGGAAATAAAAATCAAAACTGGAATTATATTGCTGTCTCTAATAACCAAGCTATGTAAAAGTATTCTAAAAATTAGATTAATGGGGAAATGGCACATCAGCTAGAGGTCACACAGTGAGAATTCAGAAAGGATAGAGAAGTGCAAAATCATATATTCTTAAATAAACAATTAACAGAAAAAATTAGATGAAATAAAATATGTGTATCATTTATTGGCCTTAAGAACTGCAAGTAAAGAAAATCTTTAAACAATTTAAATATGTGTACATTATTTCATACTTGCATAACAATAATTTGTTTTGAAAATACATACTACAATAATTTATGTGTTAGTTTACATAATCAGTGGAAATTGACTCTAAATGGTGTAAATACATTGCCTAAAACGTTTATGTATTAAATAGATGACTTAAGCTCACACAATATGAAATATGAAGAAATAACTTGCACTCTCTTATGTTAAACACAACTAAAATGACTCAATTAAGATGGTAAACTGTGTAAGCGTTTATTAATAATAATGATAAAATTCCGACTGTATAATTTTTAGGCAAGAAATATTATTGTAGAATAACGAGAAAAATTGAAAAATTATCTGCACTTATATTTTTTAATTTATTTATAGAAGTATATGGGTTAAACAATTAAGTTATTTTTTACAGTCTCCTTCCTTTCAAATGCACTTGGTCCACAGGCATGCGCATTCCTGCAATAGAAAAATTTTCGGTTGGTCGCCCAGCTATTTATGCACCGCTTCGGTCACTTCTTTGTCAGCCTACTCAATAGCTAAAAGTATTGCGCACCTGCGTTTACTTCACAAAAGTGGTAATAATGCAGTTGTCTACAGCTGGGAAAAATGGTGCGCCCATGACCTCCTTCACGGGGTGAATTATTATATTGCAAAAATTTATTTATACAACAAATTTCTTATCTTTTTGTTTAAATCTAAGAACCAAACTTTTTGATGTATTATTTGAGATCAAACTAAAATAAAAAACACAAAAGGGAGATTTATAATTAGAAATTTATTAGAACTGTATTAATATCGATCATTTGTTGTATGTTGTCGAATTTATTTGTTTTATACTTGTTTTGACTTTCTTTTTATCAAACTTCAAATCTTTTATCAAACATTTTTAATTGACTAACTTGTTTTCCTATTTGCAAGCATTTGCTTTATTTATCATCTTGATCGAATTAACTTTTACATTTATATACTTCTTTCATCATCAGCCATCAACCGTCCATCGTTGGACGTAGGCCTCTCATTTGTTTCCATGCATTTCTGTCTTGAGCCTTCTGGATCCAATCTCTTCCCGCAAAGTCTCGGATATCGTCGCTCCATCTTTTTGGTGGTCTTCCTACACCTCTTTTCGTTAAACGGGGCCTCCATCTCAAGAGTTTTGAGGTCCAGCGGTTTGGTTCGTGCCGTGCTATATGTCCCGCCCATTGCCACTTTGCTTGAGCTACTCTGCATTATATCGGGTATTTTCGTTCTACGCCTTATTTCCTCGTTTTTCAGTCTATCTCTTAGACGCACTCCCAACATTCTGCGCTCCATCGCTCTTTGGCAAACTCTTAGCTGCTCGGCGCTCTTCTGGGTTAACGTCATCGTCTCTAAACCATAGGTTGCCACGGGCAGTATACATGTTTCATACACCTTTCTTTTCAGGTTATTGGGAATATCGGAATTTTTGAGAATATGCTGTAGCCTCCCAAAGGCTGACCAGGTGACTCTTATTCTTCTTCTAATTTCAGATGTTTGGTTTTCCTTTCCAATCCTAATTGAATGACCCAGATAAATATATTCGTCCACTCTTTCCACCGGTTGATTATCAATAAAAACAACTGCATCGCTGTTTGTCATTATTTTGGTTTTATTTATATTTATCTCCAGCCCTACGGTCTTGGATGCCTCATTCAATTGTATTAGCATAGCTTCAAGTTCGTCAATATTGCTAGAAATCAGTACGATGTCCGCAAATCTCAGATGGTTTAGCAGACATCCGTCAATGTTAATACCCATCCCTTCCCAATTCATTTGCTTGAACACATCCTCCATCGCCGACGTGAACAATTTTGGAGACATTGTGTCTCCTTGGCGGACTCCCTTTTCAACCTTTATTTTGTTAGTTTGAAGGTGTTCATCTACCTTTACGTGAAATGTAGCCTCTTCGTAGATGTGTTTAATTAGCTGCGAGTATCTGGAGTCAACTCTTGCGTTATTTAGTGCTTGGAGGACGGCGTGTATTTCAATTGAGTCAAACGCCTTTCGATAGTCCACGAACGCCAAGTGAATGGGGGTGTTGTATTCCGTTGTATTTTCAATTAATGTTCTGATGGTTTGAATGTGATCCATGGCACTGAACCCTTTTCTATACTTCTTTAGTTGTTATTTTTTATTATGTGCATTTATAGTAATTTCTACTACCTATTTAAATTTTTATTATTCGTTTAATTAATTACATTCACCTACATAAAAAAGAAATTACTAATATTTTAATTATTTCAGTTTTCAAACTTAATTACGTAAAATCAAAGTAAATCCGCTTTTATATATAAACATAATATAACGAGAAAACCCGGAAAAAAGATAAAAACATCCTTTTACATTCGCGCAGCAAGAGCATGTGGGCATCGCAGCAAGCTGTAAATTAAAACTGCATTCATTGCTTTTTCAATTGCGAGCGCGCAGCTCACATTCCCTCGCTGGTGGAACTGCCGTCGTATGAAAGGGAGCCAAGGGCGTTCTTTTAATGGCACGAGCGGTGCACCTAAATAACGACCGAATTAAATTTATAATTAACGCAATTAGTTTGCTGCTCAATGAGGGCATCCCGCACCACCAGTACAAAAGAGTACCCAACTATAAATTAAAACTTCCGTTTTTGGGAGAACGAGCCGAACAACTGTGTTTGCAGTTGCTTGATGACAAAAAATTGAAAGCTTTACAAGCTTTATGGAGACATAAAGAATTTTTTTACTTGTTGCAATTAAATACTTATTAAGTGTGGTAAAAAGTAATTATTATTAATTTGTTAAAATTAAATTAATGCAAATCAACAATATAATTATAAAATTTTATCTCAATAAATTTAATAGAGATATTTGGAGGATAGCTTTTTGCTCGGGGTCTCAATCTGCCTACTTCCTAAGGAGAGCTACAAGTTTTTGAGTAAAACTAATCTTTTATGTGTCGTGCTTTGCTATTTATATGTATTGAGTAATTGGTGATTCGTAGTGAAGGGCAATTTTCATATGACTGTTAAGCATTGGTTATCATCTCTTGTGTTCAGATATTGTGGGTATTTTTCTGTTACAATTGCCTTACAAATTATTCTGCTGGTGAGATGGAAAATGGGAGCAATGGTTTTTGGCTGAGGAAAGTTATTTTTGTTGCCTTCTTTTTTATTGTGTTTGGCAAGTGCCGAACTACTATTGTCTCCGTACGGCTAGAAAGTTCTTAAGTATTAAGCTGGAAATTTACCGACTTGTTTAACATATATAGGTTATTTGCCAATCTCCACAAGGTATTTCTTAACTCCTGGAGATCTGTTGGGACAGTGTTCTTTTCTTGAGCAAATAAAGCCTGCTATTTGGTTAGTGACCTTGAACACCACACTTATGTTTTGGCTTATTAGTTTGCGGCTTATTTTATCTGCGATGCCTCTGATGTAAGATAGGAATGTTTTTTGTTGGTCAGGAGGGTTTTAAGATTGAAAGTTAATATTTTTATTTATATTTATGATTATATAGGATACAGATTTATTGGAATACTCATTTCGTCGCAGGGCGGTAGTAATTGTTTTTATTTCAGTTTGGTGGTTTTCCACATCAGAAAATCTGATGGATCTAGTGATAAAACATTTTTCAAGCAAATTAATTTTGGTAGAGTACTGATGGAATTTGACATTTAGGTAGCGGTTAGTATAAGTGCGTTTTATATACAGAGTGTAATGAAAGCTATAATTTGAAGGATTTCTTGTTATAAGAATATCTAGAAGGAAAGAGAAATTATTTTGTTCAATTTCTATGGTAAATTTAATATTGGTATGAATTTAGTTTTTAATTTAATTTATTTTTATAAAACTTTCGATCACACGATACGCCGTCTGTTAACTCCAATATTAAAGTCCAAATAGGGCAATATTGAGTAAGCAGAGGCAAAAGGAAGCAGAGAATTAGGAAGAGTGAAATAGCAGAAAGTGCGGGAGAGCATAGAAAACGCAAATAACAGATGAACAGTGAGTAAATTGATGTAGATAATAGTTAATTGAGGTTAAGGATTTTGAGAATAAAGTCGAAAATTGCATGAGACAAGTGTAGATAAGAGATAAAAGAAATAAATACAACTGGAGTGACCCCCACAACAAAAGACTGGGGTCTGTCACTTTACGCAATCAACAGCAGACTTGAAGATGAATGAGATGGAGAGAATTGAGAAGATGTTCCAACAAATAGAGGGGAATATGAAACAAATGAACGAGAAATTTGATACGTTTGTAACAGAAGGAGAGAATAGCTAACTTACAAAGAGAGATCAGGAGGAATAATATTATAATAAAAGGAGTAGTAGATGAGGAAAATGAAAGTACAAGTAAAACAGGGGAAAAAGTAACTAGTATAATACAAAAGATAGGAATTGACATAGACCAAAATGATGACGTAGACCAAACGAGAAGAATCGGAAAATATATGAAAGACAAGAAAAGACCAATTTTGGTTAAGTTAACTAAAGTCAACAAAAAAGTATCAATACTACAAAATGCGAGAAAGCTCAAGGGAAAAGACATATGGATTGATGAAGATTACACCAAGGAGGTATTAGAGGAAAGAAAAATGTTAATCCCACAAATGAAGGAAGCGAGGAATAAAGGATATAGAGCACAACTAAAATATAATGAATTGATAATTAACGATGAAATATACAGAGCAAATGATTTGGTAAATAAGGATGAATTGGTAAAGAAAGATAGGACTGAAAGCATTGCATTAAAAAGGAGGGTAACGGAGAGATTGACAGAAGGAATAAGTTTTCAGGAACAAATAAGAAAAATAACCCGAACCGGACGGAAAAACTATTAAGTATAGATATGCAGGGGGTAGCGACAACAAAACTGTCAATGGAAAATGTAATGAACTACAGAATTGGAAACTTGGAGTTTGGAATACAAGAAGCATAACGAGAAAAGAAGAAGAAGAAGAAGTTATATATGAGCTTAACAGAACAGGAATAGATATACTAGTACAAGCAGAGACAAAGAAAAAAGGGAAAGGAGAAAAGATATTAATGGATGGACATAGGTTAATATACACCGGAGTAAAAGGAAATGTAAGAGAGGCAGAAGGCGTGACATGCATTATAAACAGGAATTTGAGTGATAAGATCATAAACTGGACAGGGTGGTCAGAAAGAATTCTCACGGTAGAACTAAAAATGCAAGGAAAAGAAAGAGTATCGATAATTGCAGTCTATGGACCCGATGAAAACAAGAAAAGGAAGTAAAAGATAAATTCTGGGATGAATGAACAATGATAACAAAAACGAGCAAAGGGAAAATATTCGTAGCAGGTGACTTCAACAGTAGAGTGGGGAAGAGAGAAAATGATACAGAAAAGGTGATAGGAAAATTTGGTGAAGATAAAAGGAATAACAACGGAAAGAGATTAATAGAATACTGCTCCCAAAACAACCTGATTATAGCAAACTCATTCTTCCAACAAAAAAAGATACACACATACACACAAGAGGTTAAAAGTAGAGATGAGAAATCTATATTAGAATACATACTAGAAGAAAAAAACAACAGACATACAGTGAAAGATGTTAGAGTTAAAAGAGGAGCTGAGATATACAGCGACCATTACCTATTAGTAGGAAAAATAAGGAGGCCAGAAGACCAGAAGCAAACAGTAAAAGAAGAATACACAGTTCAGAAAGAAACAATAAGAATCTATAAACTACAAGAAACAGAAACAGCAAGGGAGTATGAGAACATAATAAGCAGAGACATACTGGTAGATGAAGAGAAGTTTGAACAGTTAAAGGTAGAAGAGATGTGGAACAAGATAAAGAACACTCTATTAAAAGCAGCAAGGTACGCATGCGGTGTAATTAAGACAAACAAACAATGAAAAGAACCGCCTGGTGGAACGAAGAAATAAAAGGACAAGTTAAACTAAAGAAGAAGAGGTGGACAGACTACTTAGGAAGAAATCAGAAGATACCTACAATGCGTACAAAGAACAACGGACAATAGTAAAACACATGGTGAGAGAAGGAAAGGAAAGGCGTGGAAAGACTTTGGAAAAACTAGAAAAGAACAGTAGAGCAAACCAGAAACTATTTTATAAAGTTTTAAAAACCTAAAGAAAGGAAAAACAACAGAGAACACAGTAATAAAAGATAAAATGGAAAGGTATTGATAAAATCAACAGAAATAATGAACAGATGGAGGCAATATTTCAAGAACTCCTACAGACCCAAGTCATGATTAAAGAAGAAAGTACACAGATAGAAGATAGACGCCAGAATACAGGAAATGAAGAAGAAGGTATAACGGAAGAAGAGTTAGTAACAGCATTAAAGAAAATCAAAATGGAAAGTCACCAGGACATGACGGAATCACAGGCGAAATGTTAAAAAAAATGGGAGAACGAGGAATTAAGACACTACTAAAAATGTTTAATAAAATATGGAAAAAGGAGAAAATACCAAAAGACTGGGAAGTAGGATAGATTGTCCCAATATTTAAGAAAGGAGATAGGAAGATATGTAATAACTACATAGGCATAACGCTGCTCAGTATTCCTTTAAAACTGTATAAACAAATACTTGAAGGTAAACTCCGAACTGTAATAGAACCAACGTTATCAGAAGCACAGAGCGGTTTCCGTAACGATAGAAGCGCACAAGACCATATATTTACTGTTAAGCAAATAATTACAAAAACAATCCAATACAACGAGAAAGCTGCCTTTGCATTTATTGATCTCGAGAAAGCTTTCGATAGAACGCCTAGAAAGAGAGAGAGTGTGGAAAGTTTGAGCAACAGAGGAGTAAGCCCAAAAGTAACAAGGTAATTAAAAGTTTGTACCAATAGAAAAGGAATTACGTGATAAATAATAACAGAATATCAGAAGAGTTTGACACAAATGAAGGTTTAAGACAAAGAGGGGTAATGAGCCCGGTACTATTCAACATCTTTATAGACGAAATAATACGAACATGCCACCAGAGAACCAAAGGGTTAAATGTAGGATACAGAAAATTACAACCTACATTAACACAAGATTGTGCATTTGCAGATGATATTATAGTAATGGCAGGAAGAGAAGAAGAACTACAGCGAAACCTACTGATATGGAACGAAGAATTAACAGATAACCGAATGAAGATGAATATCAGCCAAACAAAAGTAATGACCATTGGGAAAGATTACCAGAAGATAAATATACAGATAAATGGAGAGGAGATAGAACAGATAAAACATTTTAAGTATCTAGGGGTTACTATCGATGATCGTGGAAGACAAGAAATAGACATAACTGAACGGATAGAGAAATGTAACAAATTATATTATGCAATGAATGTAAACTTTATAAATAAACGAGAGGTGTCACAAAAAACCAAACTTACAGTGTACAAAACAATCTTTAGACCCATCATGACCTATGGATGCGAATCGTGGGTACCGACACAAAAAATGAAATCAAGGTTGGAATCCACAGAAATGAAATACCTGAGAAGAGTGAAAGGTGTCACCCTGAGAGATAGAATAAGAAGCATGCAGATAAGGGAAGAATTAGAGATTCACCCAATAACAAGTTTTATCGAAGGACGACAGTTAGCGTGGTGGGGTCATTTGCAAAGGATGGATCAAGATAGACAAGTCAAACAAATATGGGAAACGAGAAAAGTAGGCAAAAGGAAACAGGGAAGAAACATGGGACAATGTCATAGGAAAATACTAACAAGAAAAGCAAAAACAATGGTGGAGGCAACGGAAATGACAAGTAGCAGAAAAGAATGGTATAAATTTGTACATAACTAAATAAGTTAACTAAGTTAAGAAAGTAGGTATATAGGTACCATAACACATAATGTATTTATTTTATTTTATTTTAGTTTACTTTATAAGCCAACACCAATTTGGTAAATGGCTTTGGAATATATATATATGAATTTAGCTTAGGTGGGAAATTTCGGCCAATGTGATTGAAAAATTTGTCCAAAATTTGGTTATTATAAATTTCACCAGTAACTGCTTCTGGCAGCAAATGTGGGCCTACTGTGCCATAGTAGTTAATAGCATACCAAACAGTTATCTGCCTTAAGTGCGATAATTATTTCCGGCTTCCCATATCCCGTAGTTTTGAGTGTTGATATAGCCTTCCAATTTATAATGACACTCACCCGAGGATCATATCTTTCGATATTCAATTTCTTTTAATTCGGTCATTTGTTTCAAAATTTTTACAAAATTATATCTCTGAGTTATTGCTTTGTCGCTTAATGGTTGGTGCACTTGAACTTTGTAAGTGAAAAGGCCCAAATCTCGTTTGGTTATGTTTTAAAGAGATGTTCTCTTAGTTCCAGTCTCTTTCGAAGCATTTCTCTGCGATATAGACACAGTTTCTCCTTAGAGTTATCGGACTTTTCGATATTCTTTTTGATTTTCATTGATATTGGTCTACTGAATTTTTCTTTTTTATCATCTTAAACACTGCCTGCGGTCAACCACTTTTCGGCTAATCTATGAAATGTATTAAATTTTTAATAAAATTTTTCATTTATTCAATCATGTTAAAAATTGAAGAAAATTTAACATAGATAACATATATTGTAAATATCTTTTCACTGTTTTCAGGTTTCTTCCAGTTTACCTCTAGCTTTCATTTTCTGACAGTTTTATTTGCATTCTTTCTACAGTTATATATCAATATTCGATGATTTATATTCTTTAGGGAATAATATACACAGTAGATGCCGATGCCATTTTGAAATCGATTCTATATGGGTATTATCTGACAAACTATAAAAAAGAACTCACGTGATTTTTATGATATTTGCTCAAACGGTCTAGAGATGGCGCCTATAAAAGCATTTACATCTAATTAATGTAAAAATTGTAGAATCTTCCATCAGAATCCTGAAGAATTTTGAAGCATTTTTTCTATTTTTGGGTAGTCATCAATAATGTGAAAATTTTTATTTATTATATTTCTTTCTAGATTTCTATATTTTCTACTATAGTTGAATTTGCGCACTTAAGCTTGTACTTGTTTGTAATCTATTTTGTCATACATTAGCATTTAAAAAAAATTTTTGTTATACAATTTGGGCTTCTATTTTTGCTATTATTTCTTTGTTGCTTCAATTTAATCGTTGTCGCTATTTTTCTTTATAGAATTCTAATGTTTGTAATACAGCTGCTCTATGTATGCATTTCATTACATGTGAGATCGTTTTATCATTGTAAAAAATTGTTCTCAAAAATTAAATCTTAATTTTTGTATGTTAACCGCAATTTTTTTGTAATTCTTTGGCTTGTATTTTTTGCTTTTGAGCATTTGTTTAGTATTCGGTAAGTGGTAATTACTTTTACAGCTTGCATTTTTAAATATTTAAATGTTTTCTGCCACATTATTACGTATACATCTTATTTTTAGTTTGTTTTGTTTCTACATTACAATGAATTTAGTTATATTTCCGTAAACCACCTTTTTATGCAGCTTTCTACTACTTTAGATATATATTATTCCTCAGCGTTTCTGTTGAGATTTCCATCTAATGAGTTTTGTTAGCACTTTGTTTTTTAAGTTTCAATAATATACTTATTCAAATGGACTACATATACCATTAAGAAATACATCCTCGTTTGTCATAAACTACTATAATTGTTATATTATGATCATATATTTGTAAATTTATTTTGTAATAATCTTTTGATTATTTTATGGACTACATAGACTTTTCATCTACTTTTATATGTTTTATTACCCTTCTATAAAAATATTCTCCCGCAACTGTAAGTAATGTAATGCTTGCGTTAAATTGAGTCAATTCTGAAGAATCTATAACTTTTCTGCGAGCGACCTTAAATATTCCAATTCGCAGTCCATTTCTATATTTTTGATTATCGACTATCAAGGAATTAACCCAAAAATCCAGAATTTTCATTTTAGAGCACTTTTCTCTCCGCTTTTATTGCAGTTACGAAGTCCCCTTTTCCTTAGTTGTGATACTTTTGCCTCTATTTCTGTGTTTAACATTTATTCTAAGATTATTTAAAATTAGAATCATAAAATAAGGATTTATTTAAAAATTCAAGCAAGCGAAACGGCAAGCATAGATGGTTAACTGAGTCTTGTAGTTTTTTTTTTAATTAATAATACTTATATTTATAAACTGTTGCTTATGAACAATAAGTAAATGTTGTGACATTTGAATAACTTACTAACTAACTACATACAGACTTGTCTAGAACCATCCAGTAATAGTTATTATCGTATAAATTATCTAATTGTGTAATTTAGTATAGCAGGGCGTCAGTCCTATGGAACTGTAGACAGATGCATAGTTAATCAAACCTGGTAGGCAGATCCGGTGGCTTGAACTTCTTGAACCGGCGAGTTTCGTTGACGTGTGTTAGCTGTGTGGTTAGCTTATTAGGATGAATTATGACACGACGTCGAAAGCCAACACGCCAAAACACATTACGACGAACCCGCAACGCCGAAAACCAACATGCCGAAAGCATTGACGACGAAAGTCGTTATGCCGAATGGCTATTACGCCGAATGGCTATTATGCCCAATGACGATTCACCGATAATTATATTTATCATATTTATAATTATTTTATTTTTAAAACAAATTAACTTAACATTTTAAATTGGTTACTTGATTAGATTGTCGTGCAGAATATAACGTTGTAAAATGCCTTGGCAAGGCGAATAGCGATTTGGAGGGATAAATTGAAACGGACACGCATAACCACTTGCCGCGTTTCGGAGAGGTTGCGGCGCGAGAAATATTGGAAGGTGTCAAAGAAACAGCTCGCAAAATCTGTCACGTGCAACATCATCTGTATAAAAAAACGGTGTCCTAGAAATTGCCACCAGTGGAACTATGACGAAGTGCATACAACGAACACGAAAAGCTGTTTGCGAACCATTGCCATCACCAATTTCACTCAACGACTTGTATTTGCCGGAAGAATACACTAAAACATCACAAGGCGAGCCATTTCTGCTCTTTGTCTCTGGCCCAGGTGACGACAGAATTTTGATATTTTCTACAGCACGCAACCTTGAAATGATGGCACAGGTCGATCACTAGTACGCTGATGGCACTATCAAGAGCGCTCCGCCACTCTTCCAACAGGTATACACCATTCATGGTGTACGTTACAACAATGTTTTACCATCGGTATATGCACTGTTGCCCAAAAAGCAACAAATTACCTATGCGCGTGTTATGCAGGCGATCAAGGACATCAACGGTCAATTAAATCCCCAGTCAGTGATGACAGATTTGTAAAACTGCCCAAATCAACGCATTGAAAGAGGAATTTCCGGAAGCGGAGAGTCGCGGATGTTTCTTCCATTTTACGCAAAGTATATGGAGAGTCATCCAAGCCCACAATGACTTGCGAATGCAATATGAAGATACTCAGAACCACGACTTTGCGTTTCACGTTCGCCAATTGGCTGCTTTAGCTTTTGTTCCTGTAGCAGACGTGGTTATGTGCTTTGAAGAGCTCACACAGTCACCTTTCTACGTGCAAAACAGCGAAGTTTTGGAACCTCTGCTAAATTACTTTGAAGATACATGGATCGGTCGCCCTCGAATTAAGAGCACAAGGGGGGACACCAAAATTTTCCCTGAAAATGTGGAATTGCCATCAATGGACATTAGAAGATCTACCGAAGACAAATAACTCTGTAGAGGGATGGCACAGGAGCTTCAGCTCTCTGCTTTCGGCATGTTATTCATCTATTTGGAAACCAATTGAAGGGTTAAAAGAGGATCAAAATTTAAATATGTTAAAAGTCAACCAATACATTGCTAGCCAACAACTTCCGGCTGGGCGCAAGTCGTACAGAGACGCTGCCCATCAAATAAAAACAATCGTCTCGGACTACGAGAATAGAGATCTCGATGACTACTTAACCGGCATAGCTGACAATTTTGATTTTCAGGCTAATTATTAAAGTGAACACCAGTCTCATGTCTTTTATATAGCTTTTAAACTGTTACATATTTAGGTACTCTTGTCATATTGTTTTTATACTTTTCGTTATTTTAAAAGTGCCAACTGTAGTTGTAATTTACATGAATATTATATATCATATAATTTAGAAGTGTTAGATTTTTATTCTTTATACAACTATTATACTGATCAAGCTTTTTATTAATCACATTGTTATAGTTTATCAAATTTTTGATTTAGATTGTTGTTTATGCTATTATCACTATATCACTTTTTATACTTTCTGTTATTATAATAGTATTCATAGTAATTATTTTTAAAATTGAAAAAGAGTTCTTTTTTAATGCTTTATACATTTATCCTACTGATTAAGCTTAACGGTCTCTCTGTTTCACTATTATATTTTTGGCTGATATTACTTTGTCATTAATGCATATTAATTATTGTGTATTATAATACTGTAACTGTTAGTACTACATTGTTTTTATTTTATTTATTGAAGCTAAAGGCAACCTAATTCACTTTTAATTTTCTCAATATTTAAGACGCAATAAAAATAGTGCCAATTTAAAAAATATTAAGTTGTCTTAATGTGAAAATAAAATAATTATAATTGAAAATAGAATAAATATAATTATCTGTGAATGGCCGTTCGGCTTAATAGCCATTCGGCATAACGACTTTTGTCGTCATTACTTTCGGCGTGTTGGTTTTCGGCGTCGTGTCGTGCCGTTATGAGCCGAGTTCTGTATTTAACAATGTAATTTTTAATTACCTCGGGCACTGACTCAGTATTAAAACTTTTTTATATTATGTGGTTTAGCACATACCAGGGAGTATTAACGATACACCGAAGCACCTTGTTTTAAAATCGTTGGAAGATTTCAATGTTAGAGGTACTGACAGTACCCCATAGTTGTACTCCGTACGTCCAGATGGTTCGGAGAATAGATTTATAAGGCAAGAGTTTATTTTCTACTTTCAGTTGAGATTGTCAGAAAAGTAGCCAGTACATCTGATGGAATTTGATGCTAAGTTGTTTTCTTTTCATAAATATGTGTTTACGCTATGTGAGCCGCCGGTCTAGATGCATGCCCAGATATTTAACTTCTTCAGATTAAGGAATCGGGGTATTATTAAGTGTCCCGGTGGACATGTACCTTTTCTCGTTGTAAACGTGACATGCGATGATTTCGAGGTGTTGACTTGTATTTTCCACTTTCTCATCCAATCCGTTACTAGGCTTAGGGTGTTTTGGAGGTTTGCAGTTGCGACATTCGGGTTGCTATCTGAAGCTAATATGACTGTGTCACTAACGTAGGTGGCTGTGCTTGTTGCGTTCGTTGTTGGTAAATCAGCTGTGTATAATGTGTACAGGACTGGGCCAAGTACGCTGCCTTGGGGCACTACAAAAGCAATGGGTTAGAGTTCCGTTAGCTCTTCGTTTAGTTTGACCATAAACCATCTGCTTTCCAGATAGGAGTTGAGGATTTCGTAGTAGTGGTACGGTAGTGTCATCTTTAGTTTGTATTTTAGTCCTTGATGCCATACCTTATCAAATGCTTATTTTATGTCCAGAAACACAGAGGAGAATTATTTTTAGATTCAAAGGCATTGATTATTGTCTGAACAAGTCCGATGTACCTGTTCTGTTGTGGCGTGGTGGTGTTTAAACCCAAATTGATGGTCAAGTTTTTTCAATAGCAACTTTTCAAAACCTTTCGATAGCACCGGCAATAGGCTTATAAGAGTCTTGTAGTCAAAATAAAATAGACTAGAATATATAATGGTACTCTATTATAAAATTATATTTTTTTTGTTGAGATATGTAGCTAACATGTAATTATAAAAATGTAAAAATATGCGTATTAAAGTTAAATTAATGAGACAAATTTAATTCAAATCATTTATGTTTTAATGAGCTCTGTCTATTGTTTTACTATTAACATATTTATATTCACACTCTATTAGTGTATTAATATAAATAAATAATAATAAAATTGTGTGAGTGTTATATTAATTTCGGAGCTATTTATTAATTGGTGTTACTCCTACATAAAAAGTTTAATTCTGGTTGGGTTGAAGAATAAGGACATGTGACTATTAGCGCCTTAGTCTTTTTGATTTAACCGATTCCCAGATCAGTTTAATTATACCCTAATTTTTGTGTTCCACAAAATCTAGTTTTTGATCATCATACCATCGTGCTGAACTAAATCCGCTAAAAATTTAACATTTAACATTTTCGTGCAACCACAGATTTGAATACCAAATGTTCATATTGACACTGGATAATTTTGTTTTCTATTAAATATAGGTGTAACGGTCTAATTAATCAACTTATTTCTTTAGTTGTGATTATTTGACTTTCAAAGAGTAAACATCAGTTGCTACGCTTTATTATATTTGAAAGTGTCGAGTGCCGCGTTATCAGTTCAATAAGTGTCTCGGCTACAAAACACACAGCAAAGGAAATAAAAAATATGATCAGGTATAACTTAAATCCCAAGAAAGCTCCAGGCTTTCACATAATTACTGGGAAACTAGTCAAAGAATTACCACGCAAAGGCCTAGTGATGCTAACCATAATCTTTAATGTAGTTCTGAGACTAGGCTACTTTCCGGTGTAGTAGAAAGTAGCGCAAGTAATACACATCCTTAAACCTGGCAAACCTCCAAATGAAGTTACCTCCTACAGACCTATTAGTCTACTCCCTGTAATAGGTAAGATCTTGGAAAAACTCCTAGCAAAAAGACTAATATCAATTCTAGAAGACAATAACATACTTCCAGATCACCAATTCGACTTTCGGAGAGAGTACTTCACAACCCAACAAGTCCATCGGATTGTTGATAATATAAATCAAGCCTTCGAAGAAAAACAATATTGCACAGCTGCCCTTCTTGATGAAACCAAAGCCTTTGACAAAGTGTAACACACAGGCCTTTTATACAAACTAAAGAAAATTCTACCTCATTCCTTTTATATTATCCTCAGATCCAATTTGGAAGAACGATACTTTCTAATAAAATTTGGACAGCACCAAACTAATCTTTACCCAATAAACTCAGGACTACCATAGGGCCAGTGTAATTGGCCCGATTTTATACCTAGTATACACTGCGGACTTCCCAACAAATCAGCACACCATAACCACCACCTTTGCAGATGACAAGATCATCATGTCAAGACATGAAGATCCAGTTATAGCTGATCAACTTCTTCAGCAGAACCTTGGCCAAATAATCCAATAGCCTAAACAATGTAGAGTTCAACTCAATGAAACCAAATCCTTCCATATCACGTTTACCAAGAGCAAAGTAATTACACCACTAGTTTATGCAAATAACGTTCCGCTAACACAAGTCAACAAAGTAAAGTATCTTGGCCTACATCTCGATACAAAAACTAACCTAGAAACCACATATATGGAAGAAATGCAAACAACTTGGTATAATGTTTAGCAAGTACTGCTGGCTACTTGGAAGGAAATCCAAATTATCCCTAAAAAGTAAACTTCTCGTCTACAGCACAATTTTCAAACCCATATAGTCATATGGTATACAGTTATGGGGTACAACAGCCAACTCAAACATTCAAATCATTAAAAGGTTTCAATCCAAAGTGCGACGTACTATGTGTAACGCACCATACTTTGTAAGAGATAAAGATATACTATGTGATTTAAAAGTTGACACCGTAAAGGAAGTGACAATGAAATACAGAGATAATTACCTTAGTAAACTAGATCATCACTCAAACGCCCTAGCTCTTAACCTATTGGACAATAGTAAAAACATGCTTAGACTTAAAATACTCAAACCGCTAGATCTTCCACACAAATTTGACTAACCATTAACAAAATCACCTGTATCATAGATAGTATAAAGTAGTAACTATAAACTGTTAATTGTTGGATTACAATCGTGTCACTCTGTCATTTCCTAAACCAACTAACATATGTCTTGTTTATTGTACACACAGATTTCAAGAAGATAAAATAAACATATAAAAAAATTACTAAAAGGTTGCTATTCTGTATGTAAATTTAGTTTTTAACTTTTTATTAACAATACTGATAACACTAAACATAAGTAAGTCAATCGCTTAGCCATGATTCTAGCGCAAAACGGCTGCTGTCCTGGAAGCCGGGCGCATCAGACCAAACTCCGTCAGAAAACTACGGGTTTAATTTTATCTTACCTATTACTCAAGTATATTAATACACATTACAAGAAAGCCAGTATAGTATTCAATTTAGTTTACAACTTTTATATCTAACACAAAATTAAACATTAACACCACCTTTCTATGTAATAAATCTTCATGCAGCTCCATTCCCCCAATCTATGCAAAACAGCACAAGTCAACACGTAATAAATTTCACAACACGATGTTATAGATGCAAACAAAAATGACCAGTCTAGCGAAGAATTCGAAACAAACTCTATTAATTTAGAGAACGAAAGCACACAAGACAAATTATCAAAACCAAAACATAAATAGTAAATAGTCAAAAAAGGAATCATTCTCAACTCTACTCGACTCAACAACTTTCCCAAATAAGCATATCAAATAGATACGAGGCCTTAGCACAAAGTAACAACACAAATACTAAACAAACATCTAATAATCAATTATCAAAAATCGAGAAAACTTCAGCTAATCTATATCTGCAGAATAAATAATTACAACAAGATGATTATCAGCATAAACAATATACTAGAAAAAAACAATGTTATATAGCGACGTTAGCAAATAATATCGTTGTAATTAATACGACCACAATAGATTCGAACAAAAAAGTTACTAAACATATTAAAAATGAAAAACTATCAGCTAAAGTAAAACAAAGCATATAGGGTAGCTATCCGAAATCTCTATCTCACTATATCAATGGAAGAAATTATTAAATAATTGGTCGAGCTTGTTCACACAGTACGTAGCATTATTAATATACGTCATCGTGTAACTAAGGAACTACTACCACTGTTTATGGTTGATCTAGAACAATAAAAAGATATTTAATGTAAAAAATTTAAGTAACATAATTGTCTCGATAGAACCACCCTGAAAAACAAACACTATACTACATTGCATTCGGTGCTAAGACTACGGTCACACAAAACCCTATTGTAACAAACCCTTTACATTTGAGAAATGTGGTGGAGGACATGCAACTTCCACATGCAAGAAATACTCGAACACTCTAGTGAAATGCGCTCTATATTGTGGTAGCTACCCGGCTAACTATAAAAGGTAATCGTTATACGAAGACATACAAAGAGCTAGAAACATACCATTTAGGGAATTTACAAATAAAACTCTTTCACAGCAACCAAATTCTTTCTAACTTCCTCGGGGAATTTAAAGCAGTACTCGCCCAACTAATCAACAAAAACAGCATAGTTCTAAACAAGCTCAACTGTAATAAACAAATTAGCTTAAAATGGCGACCTCTATACGCATTGCCTTTTGGAACGCCAAGGGCATTTTAAATCATATTCCCAAAATAATAGTCTTTTTACAAATGCAAGATATTGACATCTTACTTATATCCGAAATCCAGGCTACACACAGAACAGTAATTAAAATCCCACGCTATACTGTATACCTTTGCAACCATCCAGACAACACAGCTTACGGTGGATCGGCTGTAATTGTTAAAAATACAATTGCTTATTATGAATGGGAATCTCATCAGACTAATAAAATACAAAGTGCTAGCACAAAAGTTCAAGTTCTTCCTTATCCATTAACAATTGTAGTAGTTTATAGTCCACCCAAGAACGCTGTTTCCAATGAGGAATATAAAGACTTTCTACAACCTCTCGAAACTGAGTCTACCATTGGAGATGACTGCAACTCTAAAAATATTGTTTGGGGATTGCAACTAACCAAAAGAACTCAATATCTTGCGTGTGGTGCAAAATTTCAACTGCAATTATCTTTCAACCTCAGAGCCTATGTATTGGCCCACCGATGCAAATTAATTACCAAATCTGATCGATTTTGCTGTAACTTGTGGAATAGCAAATTCTTACATCCTAACTGAATTTAATTATGATTTGTTCACAGATCATACCCCGATTATTATTACTTTAAACACATCAGTCGTTAGCAAAAGCCCCCCCCCCAAATTCTACACCAAACACACCAACTGAGATCGATTCCAAAGTCTACTGGAAAATGAAATTAATCTTTCTATGCAAATCAAAGATGCTCAATATCTTGACAAAACAAAATGCTACCTGGCAAGCTAGCCTAATACAACAACCAATCATTAGAAAGCTACCAACGTTCCCCGTTATATACGAGGCCTCGTTGCTAAAAAACGCAGAGCACGGAAGGAGTGGCAACAAACTAAAAACAAACATGATAAAATCTCATACAATAGACTTACCTACCAGCTTCACAACGTGCTAATAGAACCACGAGATGGCACATTCAAAGAATACATCATGCAACTCTCTCCAGATGACCAAACTACATGGAAAGCAACAAAAAAGTTTAAAAGACCAATAGTTATAATACCCCCAATTAAAAAGCTTGACGGCAACTAGGCCAGATCTACGCCGAGCATCTCGCTACTGTTTTCGCAACACCGCAACTCTAAGGTACTCATGATAATACTGAAATTAAATCATATCGCACAGTACCATGTCAAATGATACTACCAGTTAAACCTTTTTTGCCACCCAAAGTATGCAAACAAACTAAACTTACCAATTACAAAAAGCTCCTGAATATGACCTCACAGTTGGCGAAATGTTATAAAATTTTTTCCATAGAGCTATAGTGTTACTTACCATAATTTACAATAGCATTCTACGATTATGCTACTTCCCTGCTCATTGGAAATACGCCCGGATTATCATGATTGTTAAGCCTTGTAAACCACCCACATTACCTTCCTCTTATAGACTAGTCAGTCTCCTGCCAAAAGAATTCAAGATATTGTAGACCTCGATAGCATAATCCCATCCTATCAATTCAGCTTTTGACAACATCATTTGACAACTCACCAAAGCCATAGGATTGTTACAACTATCATGGTGAGTTTGGAAACAAAACACGTATGTGTAGACATTAAGCAGGCTTTTGATAAGGTATGGCATGAGGACTTGCCATGCAAGATTAAACTACACTTTCCAAGACAATTATACTTAGTCCTAAAATTATACCTGACCGAGAGAACTTACCATGTTAAAATTAATAATGTACTGTCAAAATATCATAAAATCACCTTCGAAGTGCCACAGGGAAGTGTACTTGATTCATCATTGTATTTACTCCACACATGTGAGATACCAACTACAACCAATACCTCAATAACCATGTTTGCTGATTATATGGCTATCCTCTCAGCTAACAAAAGACCAGAATCAACGGCAGCTCATTTACAAGCTCACCTAGATACTCTGCAAGATTGGGTTTACAAATGGCGAATAGCAGTAAATAGTGGCAAATTTACTTATGTTACGTTTACCAACAAGTGTACTGTTTGCCCACAAGTAAGAGTTAACGATGCCTTGATACCCCAAAAAACCGAACTCAAGTATCTCGGACTGCATCTGGTCTAGAAAGTGACATGGAGTGCAGATATCAACGATTTTTAGATCAATAACAAATGCTCCATGATATGTTACAAATGAAATTCTACACAACGATCTGAGGACACCAACGAAATCTAGTGACTTACGAATCAATATATCAATAAATTGCCAGGACACAAATTATCTCATTGATTAGTTCAGAAACCAGCCGACCGTTACCAGAAGACTAAAAAAAAGGTCATAAGACCTATCGTTGTAACCAGCCAGGTGTAGTGTGAAATCATGGAGAAGCTGGCAGTGACCGGACCTCTTAACTGAGCAGATTGTAAATAAGCAGATCTAATAAAAAGAATCCTTTAGTTTTTATGTCGTTTATGTAAGCTTCTGGTTAAGATGCTTACCTAGATATTCAATTTCTAATTTTATCAATATGACTGCAGACATACCCCATGTCTGTTAGAAAACGTAACTGGGCTGGATTTATCATTTTTTACAATTATTCTCAATTTATTAAATCAATTCCGAAGAGGCCAGTTGCAGTTAAATATCTATAGTACAACGAGAATATTAGCAAGCTTTTTGCGATACTCTAGCAACAATTTCTTGACAATTTAAAAGAGCATTCTTTACTGTAACTTAAAAATGTTTCTAGTTCAACTAGTATTTTAGCGAGAGATATATTTAGTACGTAAAACTGCCTTTTGAATACCAAAGCTGTATGCCAAATTTTATTTTTATTAGTTGGTTCATGATCGGAAAAAACTGAAAAGCAATCTTGGTTTTTAGCGATTTTATTATTTTTATAAAAATATTGTGAGTCTATTATGTTATTGGGTGATATTTGCAAAAACTAAATTAATGGATTTGAATGATTTTATGCAAGTCCGTAACAATTTCTACTCTTTTTAGAAACCTCTTTTTAGATATCTATGACATCAGTGGAATGGAATGGGTTTATATGAGACATGATCTGTTGATGATACTCCATTTTCAGTAGTCGTTGGTCAATAAAGTAGTATTCAATGATTAAGTCTGTTGTATATTGTTTCGTTATAACTATTTCTAATTTTTTGCTATTGGTTTCGTGTTCTACACTTTCTGTTTAGGTAAAGAGTTACTTTAATGTATTTATTAGATTCAGTAGATGTATAATTTTGAGCAGCACTTTATATAAGTTGTACTAATTATTCTGTTGCCATTTCGAGTATGTTCTAATTGGAAGGTGCGTTATTGTAGTAGTTTAGAAATAGCTTGCATGTTGTGTTCTTAAAGGTTCGCTTTAGTAAATTGCAATAGAATTTACTGTAATCATTATGGAGGAGTGAACGGATGTCACGACACAGTTCTAATCCATTTTGAGAAACGTATTAGCAGTGCTTTTCGTTATCGTAAAATCTAGTATATCAATGACTTTAATGATATCTTTAGCTCAGTTTCTTTGTCCGTTTTTATATTTTTTTTTGGCATTTATTTGAATTTACAATCTACTTAATAAAAGTGTTTAATAAATGTAATGATAGGGGAGGTAGTGATAGGAGAAATCATCCATTGAGGAGACTCCCATCGAGATCTATTTATGGCAGGTTGCTAAGACCTTCAGCCCATGTTTTCTTCAGTCGTCGTACTGGTGGATAATACTTGGAAACTGGTGAATTAATGAATTTTTGTGTGAGTGAGACGACTAGGTCTTCATGAATTGTTTGATTGGTTACAAACCAGGGCATGTCAACAATTGTGTGGAGTGTTTTTTATTAAAAGTGTTGCAGTGTTTTTATTCTGGCCGGTTTGGCACACCTCTAAAGCTATGTACCAAATGTCCAAATTGGCTTTAGCGTTGTTTTGTAAAGCAACAGTCTGTTTCGGATTGATAGTTTGACTTTGTACCGAGGAACCAGTACATTTCACGGTATTTCAGATTTAACTGTTTGCGCTTAGTTTGTATGTGTTTGTTCCACGTGAGCCGCTGATCAAGATGCATTCCCAAATACTACACATCGATTTTACCGGTAGTGTGGTATTGTTAATGTTAACAGGCGGGAAAACACTTGTTTTCATAGTAAATGTTACTTGGACTGACTTAATGAGCAAATAATAGTAGTTCGGTAATAACTCTTTTAGTTTAAATAGCAGTCCTGTGTGCGAAACCTTGTCAAACCTCTGGGACACGACGAGGAACACAGCGGCACAATACTTCTTTTCTTCTAAGAAAGATGAGATTTCATTTACTATTCTGTGGGTTTGATGTGTGGTTGAGTAACCCTCTCTAAATTCGAACTGGTATTGTAGTTGGTGTTGTATCTTGCCGAAGTTTTAAGAAATAGTTTCTCAAATAATTTGATCATTATGGGCAAGACACTTATTGGTCGATACGAAGTTACACTTTCTGGTTCCTTGCCGGGTTTGGGTATTATTAATATATGTGCATACTTTCAAGTGGTTGGGTAATAGAGAGACTTAGCATTCTGTTGAAAATCGTGGTTAGTAGTAGTATAGTTTTTCGAGCAGCATATTTAGTATTTTTTCAGTTATTAAATCATGACCTGGACGCTTTAAACTGGTTCAGATTTGAAATTTAAAATATAACTACGGCAGGAGGAAACGGTTTTATTGCAAATGACATTTAACACGAGATGTTTAGAAATACTTCTATTTCATTGTCTTCATGGGATGTCGTTGCTTCAAAGGGAGTGAAAACTTTAAATAAATGCTCTACAAAGGTGGCTGCTTTATCTAGGTTAGATCTTGCTTTTGTTCCATTTGCTCTCCTGATAGGACTTTTGGGTACTTTTAAAGTTTTTCGTGATTCCCCAGATTGAATGGTCCTCTTGTTTCAGGTTTGTTAAATACTCAGTAAAACTGTCATTTTGTATCTCCTTTAACAGGTAATGAAGTTTACATGTTATACGATTGTAGATAGTTTTATCAGCAGTATTGTGTGTTCTCTGCCACTTTCCTCTGGCTCTCATTTTTCTGAAATCAGATCTTTAACTATTAGAGGTGTACAAGCAGTAGGTATTGTTGAAAAAGTTTCGACTTTGTTTGTATCGACACTACTTTGGGTTTGACAAGTCATTTTTTGCTTCTACCATTATGCAATTAGCTATACTGTGGGAGATAAAAATTCAGAGACAAGAAGTTTATTTTTATTTTATTTTATTTGAGTGTAATAGATCACGACCTTTTGTTAGTGTAATTCCAGATACCCAATGGGTATTCCTGCAGTTCCAGTCGCCATCCGCAAAAAATTTACTGCCCAGAGTAGACAAGAAACTATTATATTGGTTAGTCGAGATGTTATGTCTGGGGGAACTGTAGATTACTGAGACAACAAAAGATCAACAGAAGGAGTTGATTGTAACATTTGTAGTCTGTATGAATTCAGTTTGGTAGTTTACCACTTCATGTGATATGAATTTTTTTCACAATAACCGCGGATTTCGCTTGGACAGTGTCATCTGGATGCGTTGCACTGTAGATAAAATAATTTGGTATTCGAAACATGGTTCTTGCAGTAAAATAGGTTTCACTCACTAGCATAATGTCGGTTTTATTCAGATGTAAGAAAGCTATTAATTTCTGTTTGTTGGAGTTCTGTTAACAAGTTGAAAATAGTGTTGTTTTGATTTATCAGTTGAGCAAACGTATTTTTAAAGTCGGCTAGAAAGGTGGTTAATTGTTCTCCTAAGTTGGCTTGCTCGTTGGGACGTTCTTTGACAATTTGACTGTAACTTTGCATGTGGTTTATATTTGCCATAAGATTGGGTTGGGGCGGAGTGGCTAGGATGGGATTAGATGATGGTGAGGATATTAATATAATGTTTTGTGATTATTTGTTTTGTTACGCATGTTTATTAAGTTTTGGTATGTTAAACATCCTTTATAATTAGCTGGATGGGTGCCCTCACATAAAGCGTACTTGTTTGGCGAGCTTCTTGGCTTTGTACATGTTTTGGTGTCGTGGTCACCTCTACATTTGAAACACTTGAACTGTCTCAGGCAGTAAGCCTTCGAATGATCGTAATTTTTGCATCTTGTGCATTGAATAATATCTCTTCTTTTATACGGGGCTTTAACATTTATTTTGCAGTTGCAGAGGTATTTTACGTCAAAAATGTTTTTATTGTTCAGGTCAGATTTCAGGTCTACATAGAAAAGTGGCACGAGTGTAAATTGCAAAATTTCTTTAAAATTTCACCATACGCAGTTCATAACCTGATAACACATTTTTATCTACTGTTATTGACGAGGCAGACCCAATTTTTATTTAACTCTAAAATTCGCTTCTAGAAATAATCGCTTAATGAATTGTTGAACAATTGACGACCAATCTTGACTCGCTTGTTATCCTGCACTTTCTATGAACAATCAGTTTGATGTAAGTCGTCGAGTATAGTCTAATGAGAGGAAACTGCAAAAACCGATGCCAGATCACACGGCCGTTTGATGAAAGTTTATCTTTCAACGCTGGTAATAAATCTTCGTTGTTCAACTTTGAACGACCAGAAAGAAGCTTGTCTTTAAGATCAAAATCTCTTTAGTTGGTTACTGATCGTTGAGCAACTGTTACATCACCTTCAACTTTGCAAATTTGGTACTATTATGTTTTTCTCAAATATGTTTTCTGTAGCTATCCACCAACATTTAATTTATTGGAATTTTGTGCAAGTATGGCTTTATGTCACTTTTCGTTCACATATTTTATGCCCTATTTAAATATATTAACAAACCAATTATTTATTTAGTTAACTGAACTACTATTTGGTGATATACTAATTAATACCCCATTAATTTACATCAGAAAACTACTGTTATTTATATTTGTTAAAGGGGTTTATTTTATATTATTAAATACGATATTATACGTGTACATCTTAATGCTTCCAATAGTTAAAATCCCTTAAGCTTTTTTATATATACCTTTTTGTGAAAACTGGAACTATTCTTGCAACAATTTTTTTCCTTTAATATTGTTATTTTTAAATATTTATTAAGTATGTCTCTATAAAATCATTAACAATGAAATGTCATATCTGTTTTGATTTTTAATTCTATATTTAAATAGACTACAAGCGTTTCTGTAATCTTTGTTAACCTTATTTTATTATTTGTATTTTTTATTTTTTTCTTTAAACCAGTGTATATTTCGGTTTGTTAATTGAGTAGAACCTAGTTAAATAGAAATTTAACTTTGTCTTCCGTTGGCCTTATCCTTACGTTCTGGTTTACTTACTCTATTTTCAACGAACTTAAAAAGTTCGTTACTGAATTCTATATGTCTGTCGGTCTGTCGGTCTGTCGGTCTGTCGGTCTGTCTGTCGCTGTCACAAAATATGGATTTTTTAAAATTTTAAAATGGATTCTTATAGGAAATTTTACGCCGATTTCAAAATCGAAATCAAAAAGTTTCTATGTCGAATAATTTTCCAGATATTCGATTTCGAATTTTCCCGAAATTCGAAATCGAAAGGTTTTTTTAAGTTCGTTCTGGGATTGCTTACAGAGCAATCTCTTCGCCGGCCCCATGTTTTATTATTATTCTTTGTTTTTATTAAGTACAAAGCATTGCTTTTACAATTACTTAAAATTATGTAATTGCTTATGTAAAATGCGTGCAGCATTCATATTCTCTAAGTTAATAAAAATTCTTGCACTTTGTTAAGTTTATGCAAACAATATTTACTTCGCCGGGTTAATTAGTAATTCCTCTAAAGTTGAATTCGTACATGCAAAGTATTAAATCACCGGGTATCACTAAAGGAACAACTTAATCCTCTTTTCGTCCTAATAAACCAGTAATGAGAATTTAGAAGTTCATTTTCTATTCCTGAACCTGTACTAACCCACGTCTCTAATTAAAAGTTCCCTAGCAATCTAATTAAAATCTAATCAAGACAATCGATGAAATTTTACGCTTTTATCTCATTCCGCTAAATGGATTAAGACGTCCTCGCAGACACGCTTCTATCGAGTGCGTACGTTTTTCTCCATCATCTTCCATAACAATTTAATTAAAATTTAATTTCTAGCAGCTTCTGCCCCTCTTGTCAGTGAAGTAGTGTAACGCTGATAACATTTACTAAAGAAGATAGCTTTTAATATAAAATTGACATTTGTTCCATAAACTTCAATTGGTTATTACATTTTTTTGTTAGGGCGTTTGTCTTGAAAATACAAATCGTGTATTTCCATAACTTGAAATAACACTATATTTGAAAAAAAACAAATTTATGGCTGTCTAATATCACAATCTCTCAGAGAATACCGAAATTTGTAGAAAATATAAGAAATATGACAGTCATAAGTAATTTATAGAGGGTCCAGCAGGATAATCTCTATTCATTTTAAATCGACTACCACGGCTCTTGAGACGTAGATCCTTGAGCACACAATTTTTGCATTTGTATGGAGACTTATCTTAAAAATTGTTATTCTGTGAATGTGACTCGGCGACCATTTCGTAGTAGATCGTAATGGAAGAGTTTCGATCAAGAAAACCATAATTTTGTGGGCGCATAATTTTCGACAGACTAGCACAATATTCAAACGGAAATCACCCGGTAGACCTCGTACGGACACCCAAAAATATTGTCGCAGTGGGGCAAACTGTTGTGATATAGTTACAAAGTTTCGTCTTTTGAATAGCTGACTGGGGCGTGCAAAGAATTCTATTCTGCGATTTGTTACAAATTAATGGTGCTCCAAAAACTTAAAGAATAGTGACGATGCTCAGTTTTATTTATCGGGCTATGTCAACGTTCAGAATTTTCAAAATGAGGTTCTACAAAATCCTCGATAACTCTTCAGTCAGCATGTACCTATTTGGTGTGCTGTTACGAAATTTGGCATAATAGGGCAGTATTCTTTAAGGAAGCGAGACGGGCGGTGACTGTCATATATGCCCATTATATTGCTTCTTCTTCTTGATGTTCCGTCTCCTAACGGAGGTTGGAGATCATCATGGCTATCTTCACTTTGTTTACAGAAATTCTGAAAAGTTTTGCCGATGTTATCCCGAACCATTCTCTAAGATTTCGAAGCCAGGACATTTTCCGTCTCCCTATATTTCTCTTCCCTTGTATTTTGCACTCCATTATCAGTCTTAGCACCTCGTACCTCTCGCCCCTCATTATGTGTCCCAAGTATTCTAGCTTCCTCCGTTTTATTGTTTTTATTACTTCTTCTTCTTTGCCCATTCTTTGTAGGACTATGGCATTTGTGATATGGTCCACCCATGAAATGCGAAGCATTTTTCTATAACACCATCTCTCGAAGGCTTCTATTTTCTTGACTTCGTTCTGTCTTACGGTCCAAGACTCGGCTCCATATAATAGGGTTGAGAAGACGTAGCAGCGTAATATTCTTGTTCTAAGATTTAAGTTGAGGTCTCTATTACAAAGGAAACCTTTGAGCTTTACAAAAGTATTTCTGTCTATTTCTATCCTTGTCTTTATTTCTTTTGAGTGATTTGCATCATTAGTTACCCATGTTCCTAAGTATTTATATGTGTCTACCTTTTCTATTATTGTGTTATTTATGATAATATTTGAATTAGCATTTGCTGTTCTAGTTACTACCATAAATTTAGTCTTGCTCAGATTCATATTTAACCTGTACTCCTTGCATGTGTTGTTCAATTTTTGTATTAGATCTTATAAATCATCTATGTTGTTTGTTATTATAACGGTATCGTCTGCGAATCTTATATTATTGACGATTTCGCCATTGATTATTACCCCTTCCTTGCGTTCTTCTAGGGTTTCCTGAAAGATGGCCTCACTATATACGTTAAATAATATTGGCGACATCACACAGCCTTGTCTTACTCCTCGGAGAATTTCAATCTCCTCTAATGTTTCATTGTCAATTCTAATCCTTGCTGTTTGGCCCCAGTATAGATTACATATGATCTTGATGTCATTTTCATCCACATCTTTTGATTTTAAAATCTCTATTAGTTTTTCATGTTGGACTTTGTCAAATGCCTTTTCGAAGTCCACGAAACAGGCATAGATCTCATAGTTCATGTCCAAGCATCGCTGCATCAACACATTTATACCGAACAGCGCTTCTCTAGTTCCCATAGCGTTTATGAAGCCAAACTGTGTGTTACTGATATCATAATCAAGTTTACTGGATATTCTGTTGTGTATTACTCTCAGAAATATTTTTAAGGTGTGGCTCATTCCTGTATTCTGAGCACTTGTTTGCGTTCTTCTTCTTGGGGAGTACTACAAAAGTTGAGGTTAGCCAGTCTTTTGGTATCATGCCTGTTTGGTAGATTAAGTTGAATAGCTCAAGTAGCACATCTATTGTCTCTTCTTCTATCAGTTTTATTAGTTCAATTGGTGTTTCATCAAGCCCGACCGCCTTACCACTCTTTACTTGTTTGGTCGCATGTAGTACCTCGCTTTTAAGTATTTCGGGGCCTATTTTATTATTAGTATCCCACTGCGGTGTATTAGTTCCTTTATCGTTAAACGTGTCTTTTATGTATTTTGTCCATGTCTTAAGTTTCTGTTCTACACTCGTTACGGTATTCCCATTTTCGTCTTTCAGAATATATGATTGGTTTATTCTTCTTATTCCCGCCATATCTTTTACTTTCTTATGTAAATTGAAGTTGTCGTATTTTCTTTCGCAATCTTATATTGCTTCACATCTATCGGACAACCATTTCTCTTTGGCTTCTTTTATTTTTCTTTTTATATTCTTATTGATATTCTGATATCGTGTGGGATCTGTGGTCTTGTGTTTTTTTTTATATTGCAATTTTACGCAATTTTCTAAAACCCAGACTCATCGAACATAGAAAATTAGTACTGTGGTTACATCAAGAAGTTCTGGGACAAATGTTTCCAGGTTTTCTCATCTCATTACATGATGATATCACATGGCCGGCTGCGTCACCAGACCTATCCCGATTTGCATACCTAAAAGCTAAATTCTTTTAACGTTGGCCTCGAATTATTGAGTAATAAAGCGATTGTAGTAATACCAGTGAAAATAAAATATATGGACGATATCATCTGCAAATCGGATTTGTGGCTAAGTAGCAAGCAAGCATTGTTCTGTGTGGTGATACCATCAAATATTGAACAAAATCTGTGTTCTTCTTTTTATTACTGTTTTAAAAAGAGATTATTCTGTGATACCCTGAACTTATTCTCAATATTTCAAAACCTTATTTTACTCCTGAATCAGTTCTTGTTTATTATTTAATAATCTAACAAAGTTGATGACAAATATCTACTGCTTTTACACTTTGTTGGGTTATAAATAAATAATATCTATTTTGTTGACAAATAATAAAGCAGGTCATTATATTTGCATAAAAATAATTGCAAACTCAATTCACTCTGCAGACATGTCATATTTGTAAATAATGTTTATATTAAAAAGCAAATAGCTACTAGAACAATATTTTTTATATTAAAAATAGGCAACATAGCTACGTTATAATGGCTATCTATGCTAATAGTACAAAATAATCACTAGGGCAGCTCTAACTAGAAAATCGCATCATGTCTAGGCGCACCTAACGCAAACCAGGTCCGAACAATTTTTTATAATAGAGCTATATTTAAGCTAGTCCAAAGGCTTGCTGCTCCTTTTTAAGGAGCACTTTTCCGATCTTCCTTTATTCTAATTCGCCGCGGAGTCAGCTAGCCTCAAAAGCAGGCCTATATTAAGAATTCATAAAACGTAGCTCTACGAAAGACCTAGATGTGCAAGCTAAAAGTTCCCTTAAAAAATCACAGCACGGATTTTTAGAACCGCCGAGTAAAGAATTTATCAGTAAAACCAAACAGCAATTTATTTTATAAAGTTAAAGGCTACGAAGTCATTTCGCGCACCAGCTTAACTGCTTATTTAATATAAACTTTAAACAGTAGTTAAATGTGAAAATGTCAAATTTTTTAATACTATGTGCTATGGTACATTTCTTATTAATTACTCAAAACAATATGACATAATTGTAATTTAATTGTACCTTTTGTAAGTTCTCTTTAATTATGAGGTAATGTAATAAAAAGTCTAGCAACTAATTTGTATACTACTATTCCACAAAATTATTTTGAGATACCTTGCCGCTACCCGAACCCATTAGCAATCTACACAAGTCTATGCACAGGGAAATGGTTAAAATGCAGCATTGGGTAGAATATTCAGCACTTTGAGATCAGCTTCTGAATTTAAGGAGGTTTATCCCCAAAAATATGCCAGAAATGTAGTGTCAGTCGGCCTGTGTGCAGCCGACGGACAGAAAATAGAAGACGTGCGTGCGGGTTCACACTAATTCGGTAGATTTATGGATGACAGTAAACGTGGGTATCTTGGTCTATACCGACACATTCGCCCAATTTCTATCAAGTGTGGTTATCCTGAAAGTTAATCGAAGCATAAATGAATAATGCCATTGAAATGTATTTTAGAAACGTTAAAAACGTTTAAAAGTGCAAATTAGTATCAGTAAGCCGCAGTTTGCATATTAAACAATATTGTTTCAAGAATTAAAATAATGTTGGCTGCTAAACTTGCGATAAAACGTATTACACAAAATTATACTAGTGCGAGATAATAAAATGCAATTTTTGAAAAATTAGAATATATATGTATAGTATTATATATATATATATATATATATATATATATATATATATATATATATATATATATATATATATATATATATATATATATATATAACTAAGCTTTTCTTTAAGTCTCTCACATTTAGAAGTTACCTTTATTACTGAGCATACTAAATACGGTTAAAAGTTTAAAATTATTTAATTAGTTTTTAAGTACATATGTCACGTAATCGGAAGGTTACATTTAATAGGTATATAAATAAGTTCTCAGCATTTTTCTGCAAATTTAAAGTTTTATTTAAAACAAACAAAGTATTCTCCGTTGGCATCGATGACCGTTGCATTTTCGGTAGTTTCTGAATTTGGTGATAAAACCGGCTTCGAGACAAAAGATATCGATGCATTTTCGGACTTATTCTTCTGTTTTGATATGCCATGACGCTGTAACGACAGCGGAATAAATGATAATCGGAAGGTATGTCTGGGCTATACGCCCAGGTAAGTTCAGCCAACGCGTCTGCAGCTCATCCGTGTCAAATGTTTGAAAACCGCAAGAGGGCGTGATCTTAATACTTACATGTCAAAATCTTTGGTCCTGTAATTTGCGTCCTGTGAAATCTAAAGCTGAGAACTTATTTATACACTTATTATATTAATATTTCTAATTTGCCAAAAATTGCATATATATATATATATATATATATATATATATATATATATATATATATATATATATATATAATATCCAATAAAGTTCTTGCTGTTTTTAATGGTCAAAAAGAAAATGATTTACAGAAAGTGTAGTCTATTATTAATCCTGGAAGTAATCGTTATCGACATCCAACACTTTCTGCCAACCTGTCTCCAGCTGTGCAATCCCCTTACGATGAAACTCATTGATTTTAGACGCAAAGAAGTCCGCAAGTGCTTGGCGCAGATTTGCTTTATTGGTAAAGGGTTTTCCACAAATATGATTGTCCAAGGATTGGATGAGGTAGTAATCGGATGGCGCAAGGTCAAGTGAGTAGGGAGGATGGCATAAAGTCTCCCAACTAAGTTACTGTATGGTATCTCTGACCAGCCGCGCGACATGCGGTCTTGTCATAAAGGAATAGTATACTTTTGAGATTTACCTTCTGTTGCAATGCCTGTTGCACATGTTCCAATTGCTGCGAGTGTAGGCCCTCAGTAAGCGTTTGGCCCGTTGGTAGCAGCTCACTTGACAACCTGTCCACCAGACACAAAGCATAATCTTGCGTGGGTGCATAGGTGGCCTTGCGCTGTGAAGGACAGTATCCTGGGGTAACAACCAATGTTTGGAACGCTTGGGAGTGTTATACAGGACCCACTTTTTGTCAATGGTAAGCACTCGATTGAATATGGAAGCGGTGCGGTGGCGAGGAAGCAACGATATACAGGCTGCCACTCGTTCTCTCTTGTGGACTTCAACAACGTGTGCGGAACCCACTTGCTCAGCCTGTACGTCTTACCTAAGCGGTGCAGATGAAGTCTAACTGTTTTATTAGAAACGTTGAACTGTTTTGCAAGTTCACCACACGTTAGACTACTGCTCTCTTCAATCGCCGCCTGCAGGGCTTTGTCATCCAAGGCCTGTGCTCGTTCACTCGAAGATTCGTCACAAAAGGACAAATCTTGGACCTGAATTTTTGAAACCAATGCCTTGCAGTACGTTCATTCACAACATTATCCCCAAACGCTTGACATATTCGGCGACTTGATGCAGCTGCTGATAAGCCCATTTGAAGTCATAAAGCAAACAACACCAAACGAGATCCTTGCATACTTCCATTTGTCTTTGCTACTGTACGAGGTACGAATGATGAAGTGCGCGGTGGACCTGCTTTTATATCGAATGATATTTCTACTCTTGACCGACCGGTTTTTAAACCACGTGATACTCTAATTGATACACATGATATAATAATTACATACTTATTTTCTCTTCATTCAATGGCAAAGCAAAAACGGCAAATCAATTGATGGGTCACCAGGATTTATTCAATCAGATCTTTAGGCTATTGACGCTTTAGTCTTCTGTGAACTACCCGTTAGTTATAGAGCTTGGCTATGAATTGGTTATTGTGATTTAGAGTGGGATCATTGCTATTTCTGGCTGTAGTTTTGAATTGTCTGGTTGTTGATGAACTACTCTGCATTCGCTATTGCTCGTAACGTCTTCGGCTGGAATCTTTATAATATTTTGGTGTTTGTAGGTTTGCTACAACCCATAGCTTAATCCCGTATGTCCAGACGGGTTTTAGGATGGTTTTATATATTAGAGTTTGTTGTTTAAAGATAACTAAGATTTTCGTCCGATTAAATAGTACATCTTGTTTACTTTTAAGTTGAATTGCTGTCGTTTAGCTTTAATATAAGCATTCCAGGTTAACTTTTGGTCTAAATGAAGCCCAAGATATTTAACTTCACTTTTTATTGATATGGGTGTACTATAATTGGTAACTTAGAGACAACCAATTTGTCTTGTAGCAAAATTTATTTATGTAGATTTATCTCCGTTGACTTTTATTTTCCATTGGCTTGGCTATGTTTCTAAAAGATTTAGATGTATTTGAAGTTTTTCGGATGCTCAATAAAGACATGGATCTGATAAGATTATGGCTGTGTAATCGGCGAAGGTAACAATTAGTGTATTGTTTGTGGTTGGGACGTCTGATGCAAATGGAAAGTATAGGAAGGATCCAAGGTCGCTACCCTGCAGAACGCTACCCTGCAAGACTCCGGAATTAAGTATTATATAAGTATTATAGTAATAAGTATGATAGCTTGATAAAAAGATCTTCCAATTAAATTTGAAAGTGTCTTTCGTTCAGGTACGATTTTAATAATAAATAAATTGGATAAGGTAACTTCTTTTTTATTTTGTACAGCAGCCCGGAGTGCCTGTTGATATCCAGAAACACAGAAGCACACACTTTTTTCCCTCTAAACTGTTTCTAATGTGGTTTACAATTCTGTGACATTGTTGGATAGTAGAATGACTGGGTCAAAAACCAAACCGATGTAATGGGATTAACTCGTTAATTGGTGGTTTCCTCAATTCTCCGTGGCAAAAGCCGTTCAAATATTTTAAAAAGTGACAGAAGACTAATTGGTCTGTATGAATTAGTTTCTTGCAGTGGCTTTCCAGGTTTTGGCACCATAATAATTTCCGCATATTTCCACTGAACTGGAAAATGTAACATAGTGAGTACGCGATTGAATATAGAAGTAATGAGTATTGTTCTTGGTAGTCGTTTAAGTACTTTACCGACTATAAGATCATATCCTGGTGCTTTATATACATTTGTTAGCTTTATTTTCCGATGAACCTTGACAGGAGTAAATGGTCTTGGAGGTAGCAATAGTTGGCCAAGTGAATTTTGAGAAATTCCTTTACTTCTTCGACAGTATTTAGGTTATTTAGTAAGAGTGGTGTAAAGATTTGCGCAAGGTATTCAACAAAAATATTTGTTTTTCCAACATTAGTACGGGCCCCACTTGTATAAGGTTTTCTTAAAGGTAAAACTGTTAATTTAGGCCTTTTGTTGTATTGCATTATGGAATCTGTGTGTTAGTCTGTAGAGAATGGTTCTGTCTAGTGGGTTTCTTGATCTTTGCCATTTGTTTAGGGCTCTACATTTTTCTGCAGTTAATTGCTTTATATGGAGTGGTATATTAAAACCTTCTGGTACCAAATTTTATTTGCCACTCCGCTATACAACAGATTCATAGGGTAGTCAACGCAATTGCTAAGAGTATTGAAGACAAGAAATTCGGCAATGCAATATTCCTTGACATTTCACAACCATTTGAAGTGTGGCATACGGGCTTTCTCTACAAAATAAAAAAATCTGGTGTGAACATCACACGACTTTCCTTATCCTATTATTTGGGTAATTCTGGCAAAAATCCTGGGCTTCAATTTTTTTTGCGTTCCTATTTTACCAACTTTTACGTTACATTCATGTTTATCTCGTGATAACAAATCATTTTTATTCTGATGAATTTTTTGTATCTTCAACTGTTTAAATTTGCGACCGATTTTGCGACCAAACGGCTGAGATGATATTTACCAAAAGTTTTTTACTATCCCCCTACCTACAAATAACGTACACAGTAAGACATAACAACAGTCAATCCAACTGCCATACTATCGTATCCGGTGTTCCCCATGGGAGTGTTCTAGGATCTCTGCTATTCCTAACCTATACTGCCGACATACCCCAAACAAATAACACCACAATTTCCTCGTTTTCCGATGACGTAGCTGTATTATCTGTAAATGAAAACCCAGTATTAGCCTCTGAAAACCAACAAACTCCTCTGGACCTCCTCACAGGATGGTACAGCAGATGGAGAATGAAAATCAATCAAACAAAATCAGTCCAAATCACATTCACCACCAGGTACGACCACTGCCCTCCTGTAACCATCAATAACATACCTATATTTACTAAAACGGAAGCGAAATACCTTGGACTCATCCTACACCAAAAACTCACCTGGAAAAAGCACAAAAAAAACGAAGACAGATGGATATCAAATTTTGACAGATGCTTGTTGGACGAACATACAAGCTCTCTCTAAACAAGAAGTTACTGTTATACAAAGTTATAATCAAACCGATATGGACATACGGGCTCCAGCTGAGGGGATGTGCCAAGCCAACAAACCTAAAAATCATATAAATGTTCCAAATCTAAAGTGCTGAGAACAATGGTGGATGCTCCATGGTATATCACCAACGACGCGCTCCATAACGACCTAAACATCCACTTTATAACAGAAGAGATACAGCGAGCTGCCACCAAATACAACAGCGGTCCCACTGTGAAAAGACTACGCAGAACCTGGCCTCAAGACCTAGCGTAACAAATAAATCACAATCTACAAGGGAAAATCAGTGGATAATTCCCTTACAAGTCATATACATTTAACACATTTCCTCAATCCTCTGTTAGCAGTAGATTGTAAATTCGCAAAATGTCAATAAAAAAAAATGTATTTTGTTGGAGTCACCTACCAGGCTGCTTCTTAATTGAGCTTGGGGATGTATTATGCATTTTGTGGTTTCATTTGATATTATTGTTAATATCGTATTGAATGTATTCCCAGCTTGTTTCCCTAGTACATAGTTTTGCTAGAAGATTTTTGTTATTACGCTAGTGCTCAAAGTGCTTATAATTGGACTATGATGTGAGCTCAGATCTGTACATCTTTTTATTTTACTATACTTGCTAGAAATTTCTTTTGTAACTGCGATTTCTAGCAAATCGGGAAGTTTGTTTAAGTATGTCGGCCAGTAAGTTGGTTTTTCGATAGACAAATGCCGTAGAAAGTTTTGCTGGATTATTTAAAGTAACTTACGTCCTTTCGTAGTAATCAACCTGGACCCCCAGTCGGTATGCTTGGCATTCCAGTCTCCTGGGACAAGAAAACGTGGACCTAATGGGAGTAAAAACTCTTGGTATTCTGCAGGTGTTATACTATGTCTAGGTGGATCATAAAGAAGGTGAAGGTAGTAATTATATTTGTACTAGAGCACTTTGAGTTTTATTAATTACGTATGGCGGTAGTTTGTAATGATTTATCGTAGATTCTCATTACAGTGTTAATAGTAGAATGACTTTCTGAAATTGTTTTTTACGCCATTGGAGTTCCATGCTGCAATTCATATAGAATTAGCCAATATTGGTTATCTCGTACATTATATATATATATATATATATATATATATATATATATATATATATATATATATATATATATATATATATATCCTCGGTGTTATTAATGGGAGTTGGATGCAGTCCATCCTTCAAATAACCCCCGAGACAAAAATAAAAATGCAACCTTGTGTCTTTGTGAGGACATCCAACCCAAGAATCTTGTCTTTATTCACTATTTTTTTAAGTTTTATATTTTTAAAATTAATTTTGTAAAACTGTTACATAGGCTTATCTGATGTTGCCTATAACTTTATTACTGCGCTTGAACATTTGTACATCCTGCCCATACCGTTATTATTCTGCCGTGATTTGAAGTAATTGACAGCTTTAGGAACTGATATATTAAGGTGATTATAAACTTTATTTTTGAAAACACTGCTAAGTGCAATTTTGTGTAAAACGGTGACAATAGTGTCCCAAAGAAACCGGGGGTTTAATTTTGGAAGAAACAATTTATTTATTTATTAGTTGGCAAATTAAAACATTATTTTAGAGTGTAGGTATTGCTATCAACTGTAAACTAGGATATTTGAGAATGCCCTCCACGACTTGTTTAACGTTTTCAAATTTTTTTGGCCATTTCTTGATCACTTATTCCCATAAGTGTGACTTAATTTCGGTGACAACTCTTCGAATTATGCGTGCGTGCGCGCGCGCGCGCGTTTTTGTGTGTAATGTTTATTTGTAATCTGTATATTTACAATAAGCAAAACATATGACGGAAAATATTTAAGAGCGTTAACAATAATATGAATGTAAATCCAATTATTTACGCTGAGATACAACTTAAGATTGTTATGTGCAAATTTTCTGTGCAGCATAAGTTACAAAGTTACAGGTTAAATTAAACACTAAAATCGATATGGCAGATCCAATGGTTTGTGCTTGTTTAATCTTTGTATATTAGTACTATTGTCTAGTAAATTCGAATTTACTAAAAGATATATTTTACTATATTAAACAATCACATTTTTAACTGAGTCTATTTTTAAGTCGTTTAGGATGTCCACATTTCTAACAAGGTATAGCACATCACATATTGCTCCTAAAAGTTTAGATTGATACCTTTCTATTATCAGTATATTGAAGTTTGCTGTTGTGCCCCACAGTTGTATGCCATATATCCATATGAGTTTACACACTGCATTGTATACAAAAACCCTGTTTTTAAGGGCTAGTTTGGAGTTGTTGCCTAGAAGCCGATAATATTTTTTAAATTTATCACCCAGTCGTTTCCAATTATTTATTTAATTCAAATATTGCTAGCGACGTAGTAGGATAAAGCGTATGTTATTGGTTAATGCTGTTTGCCTGTATTTTTAATACCTACTGCTTTTTTTTCTACTTGTAGTATGTATGGCTCTTTATCTTATTATATCATTTTTTCGTAAAAATTATATTACGTTTAGGAATCTACAGAAACACATATCCCTTTTTTTAAGAACCTAATTTTAAAGTCTAATAAGAAATTTTATTTTTTGAGTGAAACAAGAGAACCCTGTAACGTATTTTTGGTGTTATAGTTATTTCTGCCGTAAATTTTGGGTCCGGTATTTTAAAAATCTTTTGAATTGTTCGCTTATTAGATCATGTTGCGGCGGACAATAGAGAGCGGTAAGGGTAACTTTGTAAGAAAAGCTTTTAGATTTTAATGGTGTAGCTTGTATATGCTGTTCTTCGTATAATGGTCATAGTTTTCTACAGAACTTTTGATAAATATTGCTGTTTCGCCGTGAACTGTAGCATGAGGATGGTTTGTATAGCAACATTTTTAATTTGGTATTTTAAAATGCCTTCTTTAGTAACATGAGTTTCACTGATTAAAGGAAGTGTATACAAATGCATTTCAAAAAATTTTAATTTTTACTTTATGTTTTTGGATATGCACTTTATTAGGTTGTACATAAACAGTTAAACATTTTTAATTATTTTGTTGAGATTAAAAATAAGAGCTAAATTGCTAGAGTAATTAGTTAAATAAATTTTGATCAGTGTCGTAGTATTATTTTCATTATTTGCAAAATTTTTTGTGTGGTACTGTTTATCATCTGATATATCTCTTATTTGATTTATTATTTGTATGCAATTTAAATGGTATCACTGTATGAAAATTAGGTGTGTTATGATTTACCATGCTGGTGATATATTCTGTTTCATTTTCTAGTTAGTCAAATCTGTTATTCGTCATTATTGTTTTTTGATTTAGTTTTTTTGTTTTTGCAATTTTCTTTCTTTTGTCGGTTTTTATCACTTGTCATTGTTTATTTGTTACATTGAACTTTTTCTCTTTCTTCTTGTGCCTGACATCAGATGTATTTGTTGAGTAACGTAGCCTTAACTGAGTAAATTGCTTGTTGATGTGGTTTGTTGTACTGGTTAATGATCTGATTTATTAGCATTTGTTGATCAACGAACTTAAAAAGTTCGTTACTGAATTCTATATGTCTGTCGGTCTGTCAGTCTGTCGCTCTGTCGGTCTGTCTGTCGCTGTCACAAAATTATGGATTTTTTAAAATTTTAAAATGGATTCTTATAGGAAATTTTACGCTGATTTCAAAATCGAAATCAAAAAGTTTTTATCTTGAATAGTTTTCGAGATATTCGACTTCGAATTTCGGGAAAATTTTCGACATTACGATTTTAAATGTGATTCTTATAGGAAATTTTACGCTGAATTCGAAAATGAAGTCGAAAAAATTCTATGTCGAATAATTTTCCAAATCGAAAGGTTTTTTTAAGTTCGTTCTGGGATTGCTTACAGAGCAATCTCTTCGCCGGCCCCATGTTTTTATTTTGTTTGATATAATGGGTATGGATATGCACTGAATATTTGTCACGTTAAGTTGTAGATACAGTTACTGATTATTTACGTTTTCTCTAGTACAGTATCCGATAACATTTTAAATAATTGATTTAAAGTGCTGACATATACTTTCGTAATTAAAATTTTAATTCTGATTGTTTACTAGTGCATAAATAGTTAGTTTAACGCGATTAAATACACGAAACAATTTCTGGGTCGCCTTAACATTCATACATGAACTCAAAATTTTTTCGCTGCTAGATGCGCTTTGTAGTTATTTTTCTTTAATTTTAAATTTAGATTGCTAATAAATAATTTAGTTTTCTATTTTATTTTTAATGTCTTAATAATTTTACTTTGCTACTACCACATAGTACTTGGGTTAGCACAAACTCTGGTTTATTTTATTATTATCCACTGACAACAACTGACAATTTTGGTCCTTCTACATCTTTTAAATGCTTAGATTTAAAAATTGTAAATAAATACAATTATTTTTGGCTTTGTTTTAAATTTCCAAAAGTTTCTTCAAAAATTAACCGACATATTGGAAAAAATGGGTCTCATTAAAGCGTCATATACAAATATTTGCTTTAAGATGACTATTGAAACGAGTCGTCGTTTTTATATAATAAAATATATTTTTTGAATACTTTCACCCTTTTTATCACATAATCTGTAGTTTCAACCTCCACCTAAAGGAGTTAGATTATTGTTAATATACGTAAAGATTAACTGAACATTTAAAAGATAATTTAAACTACAGTTAAGAGACTCAACGTAACACTAAAAAGATGAGAGGTTGTTTTATATTTGATATGATAAAGGGGAGGTTTAGAACACAAATAGTACAAAAAACTTCTTTTAAGTTTTATTAATTTCTACTAAGCCAGTCTCTTAAGATTAACTTAGATTGCAAGCATTACGTAATATTTTTACTTACATTTCATATTAAGTCTCAGTTGTTGCTTGAGTTTTACAATGTAATTGTGCCTAATCGCAGTTACAGCCAGGCGACAAGATAAGCAAGTGACTCTACGCTCACGTACCGTAAGAGATTTCTTTATTAATTTAACTTATTTTTGTTATATCAGCAACTTATAACTGAGGCCGGTATGGCTTATCTCCAAAATCAAGTAACACTAATTTATTCCAAACTCAGCTGATGTAATTTGTCCAACAACACTATCAATATGCTCACAATTTTCAAATTTAAATCAAACAACATATTGCCCTGCTCCAGACACATCTGTAACTTCAAATGTCGCATCTTATCAGCCTTATTTTATCTATCAACAGCATCAAATTCCTACAGTTTTTTACAGCACAAAATGGTAAATAGTTAATATTAAAAAACGTAACCGACAAGAAAACACCAATAATAATTTGCCAATTCAAAAGAAACAGTTTAAAACTACGAACTACTACAGTAACAGAATTCGACTTTATCTAAAGAAAGTAATCCTAACCCGCCACCGAATTCGTCTCAGGTGTGAAATACAACGATTCATTTGCTCAAATTCTTAGAATCTATATACAAAAACGGGTACATATTAATATATCAAACTTTAAAATCAAAAGTACTTCCGAAAACACCTAAAAAATACTCGTTAATAACCAAAGGCCTAGCAGAAAAAAACACAGAATTCCACACTTATCATATTAAGCGGAAGTACAACTTTAAATGTTAAACCTATTACATCCATTCCAAGTATTAAAGGAATCATAAAATGGACAATCACCTTAAAGATTAGCGGCATGGAAGCAACCAACGGTGTTAGAACAGTTAACATGAGCTCACGATTTCAAACTGGTGACTCGACATCGTTTTAATTTGAGAAGCGCACTTTACATACGACCATTAACACCAGGATTTACAGTTTATCCCTAACATCCTAACGTGTCAAACATGGGCACTACCAAGAACTTGTTACAATAGAAGTTCTCGATGTTAAATGTACAGGTATGCATTCGAATACAGTCTCCTCAACTAAACTACATCAAATAGTCGAAGATTGGATGACGTGTCTCCACTGTACAATATCAGCAGTGTTAGTTATCCACCAACGCATGCCATGACTATACAAGACATCGTAGCGAAACATTTTTCTACATCTAAGAAAGATTTATCTTCAAGTGATTTTAATGACCCTATCAACCAGGATTCTATGCTTACCTACCAAAGCAGAAAATGCTAAAAGATGTAACCAACTTGGAACTATTATTCTTTTATACTAGCGAACCTACATACTAGCCCACGGATCCTCAACTAACGACATGACTGAATTAAAACAAATGTTAAAACAACTGGTAGAACAAATGAGCACAATCTTAAACCTATTAACCATTGTCGTAGCTAGAACATAACAATTTCTGCCTTGATCTCGCTATATATCACACCTGGGTTATAGTAATCTTAGTCACTATTGTAATACTCAATAAGAAAGCATATTCACTTACAAACAAAAGTAAAATTGGAAACGCTTTTAGGGGCCGGTTTGTGCATTGTTACAAGCAAATACCCCATTAAAAACGACCACAAATTTAAATGAAGCTGTACAACACTTCAATCAAGTTATTCATATAGCAGCTCCATAGGCCACTTCGAAATACATTCAAAACATCAGCCCATTAAAACAGTGCCGTTATAGTTAAGCACAAAATAACAGAGAACCTGAGATTACAAAGAATTTGGCAAATAACTTGACACTCAAATGACAAAAGAAACTTAAATCATACAACTACTTAGCTCAAAAACTTGCTTTGTAATATTAGAAATCAAAATGTGTAAAATTACTTACGATATCTCTATTGGAATCAAATTATTACTCGCTATAAAGAGCCACAAGGTATCTAAAGCAACCTCAGCAGTACGAAACACACATACTACCGACAACAGCTGGGCCAAAAGCGATCAGAAAGAGGTTTTAAGGTTTGCTGATCGTTTTCAAACCATTTCCGACTAATCTAGACAACGATAATGAGATTCGCAACATACTAGAAATGCCACATGAAATCAGCTTGCCAGTTAAAAAATTTAAGGTACATCAGGTAGAAAACACGATTCACGCACAAGTAAACTCACACAAAGCCCCTGGCAAAAATTTAATTACCGCCTGTATCTTCAAAAATCTGCCCAAAAAATATCAGTTTATAACTAATCTCTTGAACGGAGTTTTACGACTTTGACTCTTTTCTGAATCATAGAAAACAGTGGTAATAATTCTAACACGAAAGTCGGGCAAACCTATTAATCGACGAGCCTCCTAGAGGCCAATCAGTCTGCTGCCAACTCTGTTAAGTGTTTGAAAAACTTAACTACTGGACACTTTTTTGTTAGATATAGAGGCGAGTTAACACCTCTATATCCCATTAACTCGAGCATACCTCACGATAGCGTGTTGGACCCAATTCTCTATTTTCTAATCACAGCGAATCTCCCCACAACACCCAGAACCACGGTCGCTACTTTTGCCGAAGACACGGTCATTCTTTCGTTGCACACCGGCCTCAACATAGTACTCCAACAATTGCAAGACCACCTAGACAAAATACAGAGTTAGTGCAGCAAGTTGTGCGTCTCTATAAACAGAAACAATCAGTTCATGTAACGTTCACGCTAAAGAGAGGCACTTGTCCACCACTGACGCTAAACAATCAACAGATCCCGCAAGCTGATTGTTCCAAATGTCTCAGTATCCACCTGGATAAAAACCTTGCTTAAAGAACGTATATATGGACAAAACTCAAACAAATGAGTTCTAAATTACAAAAAAAATGTACTAGCTACCAGGGCGACAATTCCACTTACCCTTGGAGAATAAGTTGCTCCTATACAAAACCATGATCGAGCCCTTATAAACATATAGAATACAACTCTGGGGTACTGTCAAAACATCCATTATCAAAATTCTTAGAATATTTCAATCCAAAGTATTATTGTCTTGGTATGTTCCCAATGAAACCATAAGACGCGATTTTGAAATGAAGAAATACAACGGTTTAGTGTGCGTTATCGAGGCTGTGTTAGTGGTCATCTAAATACTAGCAGTGAACCGAAAGTGATGACAAAGTTCAACCGCGCCTAAAAAGATTCAAACCTTTAGATCTCATAAACAGATATGAGTAACTACGCAGTGCAGCATTGGAAAACTCATAGATTAGTCGGAATTTGTAAAATTAATTTTAGTTCAATATAGATGAGCACTAATTGGATGTTTAACATTTATGTTCTCATCAATTTGCAGTTGTTAAACTAACTACTCAATGTTTTTGTATGACAGGTTGTTGTACAATATTTTGAATAAAAAATATATTCAATCTAGATCTATTTGAGTAATTTCAAGTGAAAAGTAGTTTAGCTTTAAATGGCATCTTGCCGATTATTATAAACCATGTGCAAGTGCATTGCTATTTTGAAAGATATAGAATTATTTTTAAAACTTTTTTAAAATCTGTTAAATTTTTATCATAAAACTTGATTTTCTCAAATGATTTCCCATACTTGATAATAATAGGTAACCAAGAAAGTTCCATCGTTATTAAAATTGTTAAAATAACACTTTATTCATTAAAATATCTACTTTCACATTAAATAACTTTTTTTCAACGATAAAATAATTCGAAAATTTAGTTTTTATGAAACTGATTAATTTTGGTTTTAAAAAATGTAGACACTTCTAATTTTAATTATACTTTATTATTATTTTTTACCCGACATATGAATGTTTAAAGATAAAAATAAATTACAATCTGATGACGATATGTGTGAGGAACACGAAGGATAGCGGAGGACCTCTCGCCCTAAATTTCTTATTTTTTCTCCAGCCTCTACTGCAATATGCGGTCACATGTTATCTTAAAATAATAAAACTTTTATGATATACCAGTGCTAGTTGTTTTGGTTAAAATGCATCGTGCACTAGTTTGAGTTGTTCACCTATAAATAATTGCCGTAAAATTTTAATATCTTATTCATGGTGAATAATACGTTTTCGTTATGACAACTGTCTATTAAGACTTTGTGGTATAGGATTATATAAGGATAGCCAATGATGAGTACGTTTATAGTTGGAATACATAATCCCTTTTTCATCAGTAGTCAAAATTTGACCGTAGTTATCTGACTGTAGTCGTAAAATGAGGGATGTGTAAATTATGAAATGTTATAAATTATTATTAGTAGTTGCCAATTTAGGCATTTATTTAATTTTCACTTCATTCTTATTTTATGTAAATGCCTCCGCTTTATTTTGTCACTTACTTTGGACAATTATACAAATTGTTGACATGATAAAGTAAAATTTCTCTCCAATTTGTCTATATTTAAATTTAATAGTCTACCTAATCTGGTTTATATTCTAAAGGTCCATTCTCTGCAACAAACAATTTTGGACCTTTTTTGATGTAACAAATAAAGTACAAATTTTTGCAGTTTTTGTAGTGTTCCAAGTTTAAATTCGTAAAGCAAACACTCACATATTATACTATTTTTTACAGGCGTTTTTAAACGTTGGAATTATGTTTCACATCAAAGTAAACAGTTTTAGATTCAGTGAGCAACACAATGGATAAACAATTTTTGGAATTTTGTCCGTTAACATGCATAAATAATTTTTTTATTATACGCACACAAACGACAGACCTATCTTGCTTACGTGATATTAAACTAAACCTAAACGAACATTAACATCTAATTAAATAAATTAAAAATCAAATATGTCTCTAGAAACATAAATAACATTAAAAGTAAAAAAAATTTAATTTAATGGAAAAGTTATATAATTTAATCAAATTTATTGTTATTATTATTGTAGTCTTGCTCAAATAATTTGCATGTAAACTGTTATAAATACTGAGTGAAAGAGACAGAAATTTCGACTCAGATAAAAGCCGTCATGTCTGAAATCAATAAATTGTGCAGATAATTAGGGAAAAGTTACGAGTGGAGCAGTCCTTGTCGGGCTCCCCCAAAAATAGAATTCCGTAGGTCAAATGAAATATCAATACCCCGAATTGCTGAAGCAGTGCTTTTAAAACACTATTTACATTCTCTCCATGGCACGACTCCGGTGCAGTTGTTTCTCTATTTGTGGACATCAAAAGGAGTAGAAGCATTTTAACCACTTCGTAAGATACTGGCCATATTCTCCATTAAATACTAATCTTTATAGCTTGCTTTTAGCGTAATTGAATTTTTGATTTCATTCCAAATTCGTTATCGTGCCACTCTCGCGCTCTTAGCAGTTCTAAGCGTCCAAATTTAGTTAAGCAGCTAGAAATTCAGCTTCTGTTTGTTATTACGCAGAACCCACCTACAGTTAGTTGTTGCACGTTTTCAAATTAATTAGCTGCCCCCTTTACGGAAAATTACAGTCGTTCTTGGCAACTTTAATGACTGGAGTAGTTGTAATTTAAATAAACTTTGTAGAGCCCTATTAAACTTGTAAACAAAATATTATTTCTAATTGAATGGCATAAATCACAAATTAAGTGTCTGTACATATACGCATACTAATGTCGTTGATAATAGTATATTTTAATGTCTTCTAAATTTTAATTAGTTCTTTATAACTCTTACTATATTTTATAATTTTGTGCTTGCGTATGTTTATATGTTTGGTATTATTTGTCAATTTAAAATATTTATCAGTAACAATTTTTTGCTTGTATAATTTTTCTTGGCAAGATTAATTTTTATTAAGTTGTTAGGGGGTCGAGAGAATGTTGCAATACTGTATAGAAGGGCTGATAAGGGCTAACATTTTTGAAACCAAACAGACGAAAATCATCGCGTGACTATAATGATAATATCGTCAGCAATCAAATTGGCTATATACTTATAAACAAGAAATTTATAGGTAGTATTAGATTGGTAAGAGCCGTGGTAGTTTAGTGGATAGGTCGCTAGACTACGAAACCAAGAGTTGCGGGTTCGAATCCCGCTCTCGCCAATTCAATCGCTGGCATTTTTAGGGCCCAGCTCGACTCAGACTTCAATAAATGGAGTTCAAACTCTAGGGTAATAATAAGCGGTCGGTACTATCGGTTACTACTCTTGTATACCATAGGTTCTAGATTGTAGCAGACCTATCCTGTTACGACCCCAAAGGGCCTTCAAGGAACTATTATTATTAGATTGGTAAAATCGTACCCTAAAGTCGATGTAGCTTCTGATCACAACCCAGTAGTCATTATATTAAACGAACGATTAAAAAAACGAAAAAAATAGAGTAATAACAACAAAATGAATATTACAGAGTTAAGAAGCAATAACACTTTTACGCGTTACTTCTGTTGTAAATATAGAATTGCAAGAACTTAATAATAAAAGGCAAACTCAAATAACTGCTACATAGACAAAACGTGTACTGAAATAGAAATGATAATAAAAACAACCCAAGAGAAATAAATCGGTAAATTTAAGCACAAAATGAAACAAAAATAAATGGCAACTGAAATTCCGACCATAATGTAAGAACGCTGAAAATATAAAGCACAAATAAAGACAAATACAGAAAAATCCGCAGCCAAATTAGAAAAAAATATTTACAAAAGTAGTTTGGATATTAAACAAATGCAAAGAAATTAAACAACTTCAAAAAATATATATTTTTAATTTACATAAGAGATAGAGGAAGCAATATATGTGGAACATAAGCAATACTTAAATATTTTAAAAACGAAAACGAAAACCGGATTTATAGATGAAATTGACAAGATAAAATAAATACACCAAAGAATTGTTTTACGACAATTGATCCGCAAAACACAACATAGATGAAATGATAAAAAAAACAAGAGTAAACAAAAACGAAATAAAACATGAAATTGGATTGAGCAAAGCGAACAAAAAATTCCGAGACCTGATGAAGTGCATAACAAATTGTTAAAATAAATAAATAACGATACCACAATTATCTTGATAGAATAATTTAATAAAATATGCAAAATGGGGACAATACCACACAACCTGAAGATATCTACAATTGTTGTTATTCCAAAGACCTCATGGTACAGAAACTAAAAGACTACAAGTCTTTTAAGCCATGTCATAAAGATTTTTGTTAGAGTGACCATCCAAAAAGTGCCAGGCATAAATTTCTAATACACAGTTAAGGTTTTACAGCAGATTTTAGACCAAAAGCTGAGGTTCAAGGAGAAAACATTTTATCAAAAAAAAACAAATGAAAACGGGAGTCAAACAGGGATGCGTATTATTATCATTGTTTAATGAACAATATTGGAAATCTAGACATAATAATAGAAAAATAAAGGTAGTAAGTGAAAGATACAGTCTTGCTATGAGCATCAGTAAAACGAAATTAGCAGTACTTGCAAATACTTAGGAACACAGGCACGCATCGAATAAGTCCAATTAGCTTTTACTAAAATTGAAAAAAAATATTATCAGCATATTATTTGTCACTCACAGTTAGAATTACAATGTTTTAGTATTATGTAATTTTGGTTCTGCTATACTAAGCAAAAAGCTGGATACAGTAAAGAAACAATAAAAAGAATAGAAAGTTTTGAAAAATAATGAATCTACACGAGATTACTAAGAATGCCTTAGACAGAGAAAGTAAGAAATACTGCAGTACTACGCCGAATAAATAAGAAGAAGGAATTACTATTTACAATTAAAAAAAATATAATTGAACATTTGGGTCATATCTCGCAAATTCCAGATATATTGCAAAAAATCAGAGGAAAAGGAACTGCACGCCGATCTCAAACCTCCTGGCTACATAACTTACGAAGTGGTTTAGTATAATAACGATTAAACTGTTTAAATAAGCAACATCCAAAATAAAGGCAACAAATTATGATAAGTAACCTCCGACAAAGAAGCTAAGGAAAACAGTTCTGTTTTTGTGAGTGCTAGATTTTGGTTTAATAAATGCCTTTTCTGTGGAAACCAAAGCTTTTATTTTAGAACGATTATAAAGAAAAGTATACAGTTATAAGAATGCACATATAAAAAATTAATAAGTATACGATTAAATAGCGAGGTGCTTTACTAATTACAATGCCTAATAAGTGGAAACCATTTAAGCTTTATATTCTTATCCGTATGTTTTCTATGAAATAGTGTAACAGTTATAAGCCATTCGACATAATAGAAAATGTAATAAGTATACGATTAAATAGCGAGGTGTTTTACTAATTACGAAAATAATAAAGGACCCATTTAAATTTATTTCTTATCCGTATGTTTTCTGTAGCGGAAAGGATCATTAGGTATAAAAAATTTTAACTCGACTCTGTAATCTGAAGTTTATAAGTTACAATAACATTATTGTCTTTGAAACTTCGATTAAATGTAGGAAGAGACTAATGGTGACAAGAGGACAGCTTAAAATAAAAGGAAAGCTATAAAAATGTGAAAAATACCAGTTAATTAAGAGAAGTACATAAGTGGAAGAAACAATTGAAAATTAAAACAAAATAAGAAAAAATAATATAGTAATAAGAGAGCTGCAAACTGATGATAAGGAGATAAGAGATAAGATGGGAAGATCATTGAGAAATAAATAAGAAAGATTTTAAAATTCTGTACTCGGTGGAAGCAAGTCATAAAGATTTATAGCAGTTAGCAAGATAAACATTATTGTCTTTAAACCGATTAAATCTAAGAGTAAAAATAAAACAATTAAATTTATCTATTATACGTGTATACGCACACATAGAGATTGATAACCAGAAAAAAATTGTTTACAATGACAGAGTTAGTGTGCAAAAATGCAACGAAAACTGATATTATAATAATATGAGGACACATGAATGCGGAAAAAGAAAACTATGTAAAAGAAGTATTTTGCGGCTAAAAAATTAGCTATTATTAGTACCAAACACAAACGAAATTCACAAGAAAACAGATGCTGACAGGATCCACAAGAGGGAACCAGATAGACAATAATCTAACAAAGAAGAAACAAACTAGGACAGAGGTTATATAAAAGTGCAAATACACATTCGATCCATTTGTAAGTAATTAATAAAAAATTAATAAAAAGACACCGGTAATGTAAAGGAAAGAATATAAAAAAAATGTTACACAGAGAAAGGAAGAAAAATACAAAAAGAAAATTAATTAGTTAATTGAGAAGAAAATAGATATAGAGGGCTAATGGAAGTAAAGAAGTAATAGAAAGGAGTTCTAGGGTAACTAGTGGATATAAAGAAACAAGACAACAAACAACGAATGTCAAGAAATGATAGACGGAAAGAACATATCAAAAAGAATATGGTTAAGAACAAAAAAAGAAGAACTATAACGGAAGTAAAAAGAAAGCACAGAAATCTGCAGGCAAAAGAAAAAAGAGTGGTTCGATCAAATAATGAAGGAGATGAAGCTTGTCTGTAAGAATTACAATGTAAAAAAGTCTAAAATAAATTATAAACCAAAAAAAAGGAACCAGTAAAAACAAGAGGAGAAAAAGCAAATGTAGTAATATTGAGTGTGATAGAAATAAGAAAAATAAAACATGAAAAGAATACTTCCACAAAATACTATATGCGGCAAATGGAGAAGATGATAAACACCATCAAAAAGGAAAAAATGAAGAAACAGAAGAAAAAGTAGAAGATATAAAAAATCAACTATAGACGGTATGAGAAAAATAAAAAACAATAAAGAATTCAGATATGAGGACAGAAGCTACAACAAAGATTATATAATCTGATATAGAAAATATGGAGTGTTTTCATCTTTACTACAGAGAAAATTTATAAAAAATATGAGAAATAAATTGGTAATTATCAGATGAGATTGCGTCTAGCATTATGTTCTAATTATTGAAAAAATGCTACGAATATAATAATAATCCGTTAAGGAGGCGCATTATCGCCGACGCCGTTTAATTTAGAGATTGAATAGTCAATAAAACAATAATAAAATGTACAATATAAATATACAAGGAACTATAAGAAACCAACAGGTGCAAATCAAGATAGTGAAAGGGATTAATAATTTTTTAAAAACTTGTGAAAGAAACAAATAAATATTGGAAATCAAGAAAGTCAAAATAGAAAATTGCAGTCTCTAAAAGCACAAGCTTTTAATTATCTAGGTTACAAATAACATGCAACAGTAATCGAAGTGAAGAAACACAAAATCTAAAAAGGTTACAAATGTTTAATGCAAACCGATAAATGCTGAAAACCTAAAAAATAAATGTAAAAGCTAAAATAACAATTTACAAAACCGCGCGAAATGGATTATATTACTTTGGGGAGAAATGGCTATATTCTACAAAAATGTATGATAGATAACTAAATAATCAGATATATAAAAACCGCATACAATACATTTCTTCAGATACCTTTATCTTTGAGATATTATCGGAGCTTTGCTTTAGTGTTTACGTTCTATTGCCAACTTTGATCAACTAATAAGCATGTGCATACAGGAAAAGCAATTAGTCTGTTGTTCCTTACAAACCCATGTCTTTAATTATCTTAGTTATTGATAACAATTTTTGTTCATAATTAAATGTTTCAAATTTTAAAATATTATTGTTGTTTTGTACTAGTATTTGCTATTTCCAACCATTTCCTCATACTCTTCTTGTTCTTTTTTTAAATTCTATAGAGTAAATAATAGGGATATATAAGCAATCGGATAAATTGTTTTTTAAACTTTATTAAAAAAACATTAAATATACATTATTAGGCCGTTTCAGAAAAAGGCTATTAAGATTTTATTTGTTTTTCAAAAAAAATTTTTTTTAAGTTTGTCTGTTAATTTTTCTCGACTTTTCTCCACAAACATCTAAAATTTATCAGCCAGTTTAATTTGTAGTTGCAGTTTGGAGGCTTCAATCTTTTATTAACCAATAAACTGTTTTTTTATAACGCTATACCAAAAGAAGCCTAATGACACAAAGCATGTTCAAGTCAAAATAATTCTTGTCCTTCATGTTTTTGAGTAAGAGCAAATATTGTCTGTAGCCATTTTTTAAGTAAATTTTGGTATTCAACTGTGGAATACAAATAAACTTGATATCGTGTCATTTCGGCATTTTTGCCAAACCCATATATATTCTTTATAAAAAGTTTACAAGATATTGACCTTTGCAGCACTACTACTTTTACAGTATAGAATTAAGATTCAACAAAAATTTTATAATTAAATTTGATATAATTAGTCATCGATCCTTTTTCTACAAGATTATGTCACACAATTATCTAGCACGAGCTTTTACTGGAGACTACTGAAGTGCAGTGCGTCTTGGTGTTTTTCTTTTATCCCGTTAGATCATATCAACCAAATTCTAAAAGTTTTGCAATTTAGAATACTAGGCAAAAAGGTGCTTACTCTACAAAGCTTCTCATTTTTGTGCCCAAATTAATACCAAAAACAACTATTATTCAAAATACAGGCCATCATTATCAATTATGTTTCGCCAGTGTTGTATATGTCTAAGGTAGCAATCAAAATTATCCATATATTTCTTTATCTAAAGTAATCGGAAAATTATTGATCTTCAAGATCAGTCTTCAGAATCGAATAAATGTTACATCTCTCACAGTTCCTTGTCCTCGGCATCGCATATCTCCTTGTTTAGAGGAAACTCAAAGTTTGATGTGGTATCCACAATTCAAAGATAAAGATTGACATTACACCATAAACACAAAAATGACAAAAATAAAATTTTTCTCAAGTATTACAGAACTTATTTTACAATGTAGTATACTCAGCTTGCAAAACTTCTTTTTTAATTTGGTCTTAAAACAACCGATTTATTCCGCAAGCAGTTACAAATAAAGTTTAAAGAAAAAGATAATCAAGTCACTCAATTGGATTTTGGACAGCATAAACGCTCAGTATTTAGATGCCATTTTATTTCAGTTTTTTTAATAACAAGCCTTTTATTTTATTATTTATGGACTTCGATGTTTATACAGTAAAATACATAAATCTATCTGATATATATATCAACAAAACATACACAAGATGTACTCATAATTGACAATACAGTCTTTATATTACTAAATTATAACAAAATAAATTAGTTATACGAATTACAGTAAAAAAAATGCAATGTGTTATAAAATATGTGAAATTTTTGCAATAAAGAAATACTTATGTGATGATGTGCTATTTTGTTACTATTATTGATGCCAAAAAAATTTTACAAACGTCTTTTTGTAACAATTAAAATTTAATGTTGTTTTATAATAAATAGTTTCAACTTATTTGAGAATCATATAACAAAAATAACTTTTTAAATCTACTTAAAGGTGGCTTTTACAGTAAAAGATCTAAAATAAAATATAAATTGCCCAAGAAATATAAAAAATGCTAATAGAATTTACATTAGAGTTACGGAAATATCAAAGAAGCAGCAAGAGCAAAACTGAAGACAAACAGAAAAGGTGCGACAAATGAATATTATCTTAATATACAATAGAAAGATAAATTGGTAAGCAAAATCAAAACTAAAGTAGATAGGTATAATATGATGCTACTAATATAGGAATACTTATAAACCAAGGAAATGATAGATCAGACATATAGAAGGCAAAGAAATAAATAGACGAAAATAGGCTGAAAGGCATAGAAACTTATAAAATCAATATTTAATTATTTTAATAAACATTTCATTAAACAAAACAATTCTAATTGCATTACATAAATAGATGTACAAATATTTTACCCTTTCTCTTTTCCTTGTGCTTTTGCGAGCGTCGAAATATGTATACACATAAGTAGCCAATATAAGATAACTCAATGGATTAAAGAACATATAAATTTTATAAGATATAAATAGTAACTATTATGAAATACTAGAAGAGCGTCCGATTGATTTTAAAAACGATTTTTATTTAGGAAATAAAATAAATACAATTTATAATGTACTTACTGATTACAGTTATTGCATATCAACAGTTTCAAATACTGCTGACTAGTTTTAAACCGTAAAAAGGTAATCCAGTGGTGCATATACACAATTCTTAGAATAATTTTCTTATGTTTAATATTGTTTATCATTTAGTCTGTGTTTAATGTGAGACATTTTCGATTAAATGGGCGTTACAAAATTATGAGCATCTATTCAATAAATTAGTTTTATTTTGTATTTTCAAGTCACACATCGCCTACAATGTTTGGGTTCGTCATTTACTTGTAACAGCCACGGTCCATAATTGATTCCACCCATTTTCGAGTAAACCGTACTTTTCATATATTTTTCAAACCCCCATTCACTAAAATAATCCTAAACATCCAATTTAGTGTTTAGCAGAGCGTACAAATGAAGACTGGTTCAGAGATATAATATTTCTCGTCCAGTCTTATCTAAACTTTTCGCTGACTATAAATGTCGTCTTTCCAAATGCTTTTTGTGATCACTGTTTGCCATGTAGTATTGAGGCTTTCTAAATATTATTTAATCGTCATAAACTCAATTGTAACATACTTTATAACAAGTTTCAAGTGTTAGGTTTGGACTTTTAAATCACAATGGCATTTAATTCTCATTTTCTATGTTGCTTGTTTATGTCTTTGATTAAGCGATTCTTCTACAGCTTCCCTTTTTTGATATCGTTAAAATCTAACTTTGAACAGAATGAAAGCTGTACACACAAATTCTTCTTTATTTCCTATAACTCCTTGAGGAATAAAGAGCGCCTTAAGGGAGTTTCGCGAGCTGAATAGATAGCAGCGTTGCTAAGTCCTGTGCATTACGGGTTAAGTTTGTTTGTGATGATAATTTCTATACTAGTTTTCTCCAATTGTTGATATACTTGACTTGTCTTTATAATAGGTCTTGTAGCTCCTAGTCTTTTAAAACATTCTTTTCACGTATCCCTAGGTCTTCATATTTTAAGCTTTTTCTGTATGTTAAAATCTAAAGCTTGTTTTGTAATGTTGTTGCTTGATTTTCTCATTATCCATTCCCATCATTTTTCCTAATTGTGATTTTAATACTTTTTTCGTTTTAGATTTCCACAACTGATAATCTGTCATTATTTCTATCTAAAATATTCGGCGTATATACTAAAATGTTTCGAATTATTTAACTTTTTGTGTAACATTGTCTTTATTTAGTGTTTGTATTAAAAAGACGAAGCTTTGTGCCGTTCAGATGTTATTTAAACCTAGGTTTTCTTTAGCACGATGAATGTTGTTTATGTTAACGTTGCTCTCCTGGTAATACCTGTATGCTTTGCTAGTGTCCACCATACTGCTAGGTAGAAGAATTTTTCGATTTTTCCTATTTTAAATTTTTGAGTGTAATAACTGCTCCTTCTTGGTTTGTTATTATACGGATTTTGTCTTTTTCCCGTTTCTTTTATTGAAAAAGAATTTACAAGGCAATGTTAAAGTAATCTACAAAAAACTAAAGAAGATAAATATGAAAATTAATACTGAAAAATAAAAACTATAATAATTTCTAGTACAAAGAAAACCCACAAAATAGGACTGAACGGAAAACAAATTGGACAATTAAATCACTTCAAATTTTAGGTGTATAAATAAGTTCTCAGCTTTTTTCTGCAAAATTAAAGTTTTATTTAAAAACAAACAAAAAAGCTAAGTACCAAAGTATTCTCCGTTGGCATCGATGAACGTTTGTCATATTTCGGGTAGCTTGCGAATTCCCTGGTGATAGATGCTCACCGGCTTCAAAACGATAAAGTTATCGATGGATTTTCGGACTTCTTCTTCTGTTTTGAAGTGCGTATCAGTCAAATGATGCTGTAACGACCGGAATAAATGATAATCGGAAAGGGCCATGTCTGGGCTATACGCCGCAGGTGGGAGTTCCCAGCCTAACGCGTCTGCAGCTCATCCGTGTCAAATGTTTGAGGGCGTCCAGCGCGTGGTTGATCTTCAAGGCTAAACTCTCCTCCGCGAAATCTTTGGTACCACTTTGGTTCCACGTTGCATGACCTACAGCATTCTCACCATATGTAGCACAAATGATTTCGGTGGCTTCAGCAACATTTTTCTTAAGATGAAACGCGAAGTGGATAGAAAATCGAATATGCTCTTTTGTGATTGCCATCGTGAACACAGCTGATTATTGAAGTTATGTGCATCAAACGCCAAATCGCATGATGTTTCGAAAGACCAAATGTCATTGCTTTAAAACCTCAAGAGGGCGGACTAATACGTTACATGTAAACGGTGATTTGCGTCCTGTGAAATCTAAAGCTAAGAACTTATTTATATACGTAATATTTAGAAGTGATAATAGAAGAAAACGGAAAGTTAGACAAAGAAATAAATGAGAGACTGGGAACAGCAGGAAACATATTCAATACAACAAAGACAACATTTCTGGGAAAAAGAGAAACGCAATGAAAATGCGATTTCTGAGAAAAATAGAAAACAAAGACAAAATAAGAAATTAAACGTTTAGAAAAGCCCTACAAATGGAACTAATTGAAATAAACATTATAGAAAGATAACTTAGATGCTTTGGACAGATATGTTGAATACCTGCTAAAAAAACTTATCAAAATAAACGCGAGTGCCTGGAAAACATATGAAAGGACGATTAAGAACAAAATAGATTGAAATAATTAAAGAAGAAGCAAAAAAGAGAAAATAAAATGAGATAAAATACGAAACCTAACGCAAAATAGAAAACGGTGGAGACAGCAATACAGATCTCAACTCTATCAGCCTTACACCTAAAGATAGAAAGGCCTAGGACTAAGTAAGTAAATAAGTATGTTTAACAATTTGGTGGGGATTTCATCTATACCTACCTGGTGGTTTTTAGTTTTATTAAACAACTGTTCCATTTTATTTTTATTGAACTCTTTTTTGTTTATGTCGATCTGTTGTATTATTTTGCTACATTGCTGATTGCTGCTTCTTATTTTTTCTTTGTAAAATATCTTGTCCATTTTTATATATCTTTCCATTTCCTCCCTTAAGTTTTGGTTTGTATTTTCTTCCATTATTTTGCTTTATTATATAGTATAGAACTTTCATGTTTTTGTTGTAGGCAACTTTTTCAGCTCCTTCCGATATATTTTCTATATATGTTCGTTTGTCCAGTTTTTCTTTCTTCTTTACCGCTTTACTTAAGTCCCCATAAGTTACGTTTATTAAATATATTTAATATTAAGATAATACAGAACATAAAAAGCGTTTGTACTCTTTCGAAAATCATTCCCAAACTCGCTTTAATATATGTATTGCAAAATAGAATATTTTTTCAGTGAGTAAATATGACCATGAAATAATTTTTTTATAATTTTTATCTATTGATGTAAGTTATGTCATTCTTAATATTTCTTACTTACTAACTTACTTACTGTTGGCAAAACCGCTTATTATATTAGAATTTTTGAATTTTTATTAAATATTAAATATTAAATATTAAATAGAAACTAATTTAACAAAAAAAGAAATTCCAAAAAATAGAAAGATGAATCAAATTAAGCTTATAATTTTATTTAGTGTTACGTTATCTTATCTGTAATTAATTCCAAACGCATCATTTGTTTAACCCTTATAGCACTAATATTTAAATAATCGACAACTGTCTTAATAAAATAATACAATCACGGTAACCATAAAAGTTTTGCGTTTAGAATCGGCCAAGAAAATTGTTATTTATGTTGCTGCTTTACGCGACGTACATTTTATTCTTTGTATACCAAACAAAATGTTGGCTCATCTCCAAATATTTCAGTAATGACGATGGCTTAGACTTACAATTCAGAAAAATCCGTTACTGGACAAGAAATTCTTCCTATTTTTGCATTAGTAGTTAATTTTATCAAACGTTTATACTAAAAGGTATATTAGTAACATTAATTTACTTCTTGTATTTACTTTTAATACAAATATTAAAATATTATATATTTATTTCGTAATAAATTATAGAATAAAGTATACTTTAAATTTTACGGATATTGCACTGTTTATTTTTACGATGTGCTTTTGCACTTTGCAGATCATTAATGACAATTTATTTTGCACGATTTAGTTTTTATATATATATATATATATATATGGTATGGTATGGTAAGGCTCTACGCCCCGCGTGGGAGCACGGCCTGCGAACTGAGAGCTTAAGGCTCTCATACGTTCGCTCTCTCTGCCCGGACTTTGCGAATCATCTTTGTTGCGGGGCGTTGTGGCAAGCACCGCGCCTTAGAAGACCGCCATTATAACCCCTTGTTCGAATGAACGCAGGTACTCAATTATTTTCAGTGACTGAGTAAGCACCCGTCAGGCATCAGAAAGCTCCAGGAATGGAATCCTGGTCCATCCACACCGCAACCTCGCCTCAACTGCTTTGATCACTCTAGCGGTTTTATTTGTCTTATTTATTGCAAAATATGTATATTCTCTTGTTTTATTTATTATTTTGCTATTAATTTTTCACTTCTTAGTATACCTTAGTATATCTTTGTATTCCGTTACCGTTCTTAATTCTTGTTGTATTTTCTCTCTTTACATTCACAGTTTTATTGTGTTTACATTTATTTTTAGTTTTATCTTTGCAGTTTTGTTGTTCCCTATACTAACTTTTTTATGGTTGTCGGTGAATTTCCTTTCAATATTATCTTCTACATACGACAATTCTATTACTGTTGGCAATTGTTGTATTTTTTCTGATTTTTAATTAGGATATTTTAAATTGAATTACGATATTTTAGACATCAAAGCACTTAAGCTGTATTTCTAGTTAATAATTTTTCTTATTTTACATTTTTCAGATCTTTCTCCGATTATTTTTATTCTGTCTGCAACGTTTATATATATATATACTTTTTACTACTTCTGTTATTTTACTAGATACTCCTAATAGTTCCAAATAATTTCACTTTTTATGTCAAAAACAGATTGTAAATCTATAAATGTTAAGTCTAGCTCAGCCATTTCCTCTATTACTCTAAAATAATAATAGTCTTGGGTGTGCAATTCTATAATCTCCTTTTTTCTCAATAATTCTTGTGAATAACTAAAAACAAGCTAAGGATAAGCATATTGCTCTATAACATTCACAGTGAATTTGATTTTTTTTTTGAAGATTGGTATTATTAGATTGTTTCTAATGCTTCGGCATTGTATTTGTCTTCCAAGTTTTATCACATATTTTCAAAACGACGTATTTTTGTTCTTCTCATCCATCTTACCATTTTCTCTTTCATCTAGCGTTCCAATTGTTGCAGTTGTGTCTTCTACTTCCTCATTTCTTAGTTTGTTATCTATATTTGTATTTAATTATTAAAGACATACATTTTTCTACATCAAATTTATTTTTAAAATAGTGTCTTTATTTTTAAAGTTTTATGTAATTTTGTTTGTATTTGTTATTTTTGTCTTTTTTTACATTTCACTGATTTTATTCTGTTTTAAAATTGATTTGTGATTTACATTAATGATTTAGTTATTTCTCTAACTCTCTTCATCTCTTGTCCTTTGCCTGTCTAACTACTGCTTTAGTATGCCTCTTTCGTTTATATAATGTATTTATTTTGGTTTTATTTTAAATGTAAAAACTTTTTCTTTGCTTCTGTTTTTGTTCATTACTGTTTGAACTGCTTCATTCTACAGAGTTTATGTTTAATATATTTATTTATTCTTCTTTCTGTGTGTGCTTTCTTATATAATGTTTTTTAATTTATCTGTTTTTAATGACCAGTTTTGTCCAATTTTTCTTGTTTTGTAGATTCGTTAACTGTTTGTTTTTATATTTCTATATATTTTAATTTGTATATTGCTATCTTTTTGTGTCTTTTGTATTGCTAAAATTAGTCTATGCTTCCAGTAATGTTACATCCGAATTATAAAAATCAAATAACTAATACATAGTTACCTAAACACCTATTATTTAACAATAATAATATTAAAATTGTTGTTTTACAAAAACATATTAAGTAAACTGGAAAAAAAATTTTTGTTATTATGTAATTATTTAACAATCAGAACAAGGTTACATTCTATAAGCTAAATGGTTAACAATCATTATAGACACTAACGATAAGAATAACATGATGATGCTTGCGTCCTACGATACAACCTACGTAATTACAGTTTTGTACTTCGAGAGTATTAGAGTCTAATAGGTATTAGGAATACACTACACACACACACGAGTTTGTTGGCCATACCACGACACTCACACTAGGTTTATTGGCCATAGTTTCTTTGGTCTTGGGTTGACCCTGGGTTCCAGCATCTGCTCAAGTAAGGGGTTTGAGTGAGTTTCTAGGGTTGCATGGTACTTGATAGCTCTCTCCTGGATTACTTCCTGGACCGCTGGGAGATATGCAGCGTGTTGTTGGGTACATACCACGGCGCATTTGTAATCTGACGTAATATTTTTGATTGAGTACGTTGGATTAATGCGATGTTTGATTCGGATGCATAGCCCCATAACTCTACTCCATACATCCAGATTGGTTTTATAACAGTCTTATAGATTAGGGTTTTGTTTGCAAGCGATAATTTTGAAGGTCTTCCAATTAGCCAGTTGAGTTCCTTTACTTTTAAATCTATTTGTTTTTTTTTCTTCTTGAGGTGTTCCTTCCAATTTAGCTTATGATCTAGGTGTGCCAGATATTTTGCCGTTCAGTTGTGGTATTTGTGCATTATTTATTACGACTGGTGGGCATATTTTTTTGAGCGTAAATGTTGTGGTCACTTGTTTTCGTTAACTTTGATTTTCCATCTGTGTAACCATTGTTGAAGGAGTACTAAGTGGTTTTGTAGGTTGCAGGATTTTCATGTCTGGACAGTATAGCAGTGTCGTCTGCGAATGTTCCTATTGTTGTATATTGTGTCGTTGGTAGATCCGATGTATATAGGGCATAGAGTAAAGGCCCCAGAACACTGCTTTGTGGAACGCCTGAGTTGATAGGGTGGTAATTTGATGTTACTTCATTAATTTTTATCTGAAATGTTCTATCGCTTAGATATGATTTTAGTAAATTATAGTATGCCAAAGGGAACGTTTGCTTAATTTTGAAGAGTAATCCGGGGTGCCACACTTTGTCAAATGCTTGACTAATGTCGAGAAAGACAGCTGAATAGTACTCTTTGTTATCAGATCAGTTCCTGGGGTCTTCTTGAGGTTTAGCAGATTTATTTCAGATTTTATTTCGTTTGGGGAAAAGGGTTTAATTTCATGACGTATGTCAGGAGGGATGGAAAGACTTCGCTCTACTTCTTGGTCTGGTGCGCTATCAAGTGGTTGAAAGACTGAGGATAGATGTTCAGCGAAGAGTCTGACTTTGTCTCTATCGCTTTTTGCCCAAGGTTCGGTGTTGCTTTTTCTAATTGGTGGTATTTTGAATTTTGGTTTCCTAGCTTGTTTGATGGGTTTCCAGATAGAATCATCAGTTCGATTTAATTGAGATACATAGAGCTCAAATTTCTCATTTCTGATTTCTTTGAGTTTTGTTTTTAATTTATTGGTCATATGGTTGTAGGCGTTTTTGGCAGCAGGTGTATGATTTCGTTGCCAGTTAGCTCTAGCACGACGTTTTTCTGCGACCATTCGTTTAATTTCCAGTGGTATGTCAATGTTTAGTTGCTTTTTTGAAATGGTTGGTATAACTTGTTGCGCGGCTTGCTGGAGTTTTGTTATGAGTTCTTCAGTAGCTGTTTCAATTTCTTCGCATTCCTTGAGTGGAATGTTTAATTTTATGGTTTCGCTTTGAATATTACGATATGTAGCCCAGTCCGTTCTAGAGTTGTGTAATCTGGTTGTGAGTTTCTTGTTTACTATAGATGCCCCAATTGTTAGTATGATAGGAGAATGATCGGAAGTTAGGTCATAACTGGGTATTACAGTAGTATATGCCTGATTGATTCCATTTACGACGAAGAAGTCTAGTAGGTCTGGTAACTTGTTTGCGTCGGTGGGCCAATAGGTTGGTGTTCCTGTTGATATAAATGAGTATTTTTTGTCCTCCATTGACTTAAGGAGTTCTCTACCTTTCGTTGTTGTTAAGCGTGAGCCCCATCTAGTATGTTTACCGTTGTAGTCCCCTCCCGCTACGAATTTGTGACTTAGTGTTAGAAAGAATTTGTCAAAATCTGCTTTTTTGATATTATGTCGGGGTGGGCAATAAACTGCAGCAAGTGTCAATTCATATGGCAATGTTTGTACCTGATATTTTATTTCTTCATGGTGTTGAATTGTTTGCTTGACAAGAATGGCTGTACCTCCATGGGCAGTACCGTCTGGGTGATTGGTATGATAGAGTTCATAATGAGGTATTTTGAAGTAAGTCTGTTGTGTGAAGTGTGTTTCACTTATTAGCAGTACATCTATGTGGTTATGTAACAAGAACAATTTTATTTCTTCTTTATGTTGCGTTAGGCCATTAGCGTTCCACAGAGCTACTCTGAGAAACTTACCCATAATTAGGCTAGTATATTTATTAGCGTGCTAAGCATGTTTAGAATCATGCTATTTTGTTGAATGAGTTGATTAAACATGGCTTTGAATTCTGTTAAAAACTGAGGGAGAGCGTTGTTTAACATTTGTGTTGACTCATTGTAATTGTTTAGGGGGTTGGAGTTGTTGGTTACTGCATTAGCGTAAGATTTATGATGTTGACTAAGATTCAGTGACTCTGTTTGCACTGCGGTGTTTGCATTATTGGTTTGTGGATTGGGGATAACATTTATTTTTGATAGTTGTGGTGCGAAGGTTCTAGTCTTGCTTTGTGGATTATTTCTACGAATTAGTTGTTGATAATGATCACAACCTTTATAGTTGGCTGGGTGGTCCCGCCCGTATAATGCGCAGCTAGCTGGGCTGTCTTTGCTTTTTTTGCAGTTGATTGTATTATGTGCTCCACCGCATTTGACGCATACGAAGGGCCTGTTGCAATACGTCTTGGTGTGGCCATAGAGTTGGCACCTCGTACACTGTACAATATTATTTTTGTCTTTATTCTGAGGTTCTATTATTACTACGCTATTTTGTATTCTTTCAATTTTATATACATCTTTGTTATTGTCTGCTGGCTCTATGTCAATGAAGAACATGTTTAAGGGTTCTTTGGTTATTCTATGCTTCGCATTTATAATATTTCTAACTTTATGTCCTTTATTTTCTAATTCTTCTGAAATGTCATTTGTGTTCATTGAGTGATGAATGTGTTTGATAACAATTCGGTATGCTCGTTCCGTCTTTAATTGATATGTGTGGTGTATTATGTTTTGTTCCTTGAAGTATTTTGTATATTTTCTGTATCCATCAACTGTATTACAGTTAATTTTAATTGTATTATTGGCTAAGCTCTTTGTACTATATTGTTCATCTTCTAAATGATCGCGTATTTGGGTGAGCATGTTTGGAAAATTTACTACTCCGTACACAAAAATCGGAGGAGGTTTGGGTATTTTGGCTGAATCTGTAGTGATGCTGTTGGTAGTGTTGCTTTGTGGAGTGTCATCTATTGTATTTGTTAATACGCTATACTTGTTGGAGGTTTGTGTAACATTTTCGTCACCATTTTGTTGTGCGTTCGTCCTTATTTTTCTGCGTTTCATAGCCTTAACAGTTTGCCAAGAGTTTTCTTTCGATGTTGTAGAGGTTTCCATTTCATCGTCGCTAGTTGAATACATTCTAACAAGTTGTTGGGGATTATCAGTTGGATAGGCTCCTTGGGGCTGGTAAGTGATTAATTGTTCTTGATTTGGAGGGGTATAATTACTGGGCCCTGATGATAATTGAAGTGATTGTGTGTTGTATGGTGCAGGAGTTTGACTGTTTATGAAACTTTGAGTTTGATACTTATTTGGAATTTGTAACTTTTGGGCACTTAATTGAGGTTGACACTGTATATTTGGTGAATATGGTTGGTTATATATGTAATTAAAGCCAGGTCCATTGCCTGCTGGAAGCATTTTGGTAATTTAAAAAGAAAGATTACCTAGCTGGATGTTTTCTTTCACTAGAAGGTTTTTAAAAGTGAAACAGTTGTTTATCACTTGAGTTAAACGTTGAAATTAAATTAATAAATATATAAATTTGCCTGACCTTAAGCAAAGCTACGGCTGCGGCTCCGCCGTTGTGATAACTCAGGTATAGCTCGGCACGCACGTTCGGTCTGCTTGAAGGCACTCAGGCGAATCACCTAGGAATATGAAGCAATTTCCTGCTGTGATGGGTCTGATATTTCCACATGGAAAAATTTAAAAATCAAGTTCTATAATTACAAGCTGAAAATGTTTTTAGTAAAATTCAAACTGTAACAATATCTTAGAAACGTAGAACTGAACCCGTGGTTTTATTATAAAAAGTCCTTAGCTAAACAACCAAAAAATTAATTCGATGTAGTGAATGTGGATCGTGTAAAAAAACGTCTAACACTTCACATCTAAAAAAATCAGGTGATACATATCTTCTAGAATCTAGGCCCCAAATGCTACACCAATGTGGAAAATCTTTTACATTGATAAATGATATTGATTAAAACAATAAAAACATCGGAAATCAAGAAAACCAAAGTAGTAGTTTAGAGTAGTATCGCACCCTATCCAACTATTGAATATTTTAAAACCGATGCCAAAAATCATACTAACACTTTTGGTAATTTATAAAATATTTGATCCGCCTACTTCGAAAGTAATAGCAAACACATTATTATCTTTTGGTTCTATAACACTACATATTTTTGCTACGTCTTCAAAGTAGACGAATCAATTATTATATTAACTGACAAAAATTACATCCCTATGTCTTTTCATTTCTAAAATATTTAGCATGAGGTTACCAACTCTTCTAAAAAAACCCGCAAAGATATGGTTTTTTATTCTTTCTATGTAAACGTTGCAAACTTTGAAACCTTGTGCTCGTGAAAAAATTTAATTAAAGTTTTTTATTCAGTTGCTTGCATCCGATACTTAGATTCTTTATAATAATTCTTTCTTCACGTCCAACTTAATTGTAATATTACCGATTTCTATTCCAAATTACACATTAAAAATAAACTTTACCAAAAATTAATTGTTACTATTAACAATTTTAATTTCTTGTTTGCTCTATACAGCATTACAAAACACCAAATATTGTTTCTTACTGTCTAAAAATTATTTGTAATTTAAAATATTTCAAGAAACAAATAGAACATACAGTATTTAAACATTAATGAAAATTTTCTTACGAATATTCAATAAAGTAAAATGTGTAGGAATTAGTTTTTATCTTATGCATGCACCAGTGAATTCTTTTTTAAATGTTAAACAAGATTTTGAAAGAAACTAACAAACTGAAATTACTATGCGTAATCATAACCTAGGATCTTGTGTATATTTTTAATTATTTAGTTAATTCTTATAATTTCAGTTTGGAGTCTAAGAAATGCAATAAAATATTTATCTTCGGATAATGTAAAAAATTTATATAAGGGTTAATTTATTCTAAAAGAGGTAATATTCCATAACACGACACCTAACGGCTCTGCTGGCACACTTGTACTATTCTAAACAATTTTTCCAACATATTTTTATATAACTGCGGCTCGCTCAGCTCAATGGCGCATCAAATCTTTTTACTTTGAACATTTTATAACCTTCTATTTTTAAATGTTTATATGTATACATTCGTTTAATATTTATCTGCTCCTTTTATTTACTTTATTTGTGTTTTCGGTAAGATTATATGTTTCGCATATTGTTGAGAATTATTAGCTTTCATTTTTAATTACAAAGGTCTTCTGTTTCTTCTATTATTTCTAGATTACTTTAAAAATTAGTACGTAAACTAATTGTAACTTTTTATAAACATTATTTAATTTAACGACTTTAAAAAGTACAGCCACGTGAGTTTTTCAGTCAAACGAGAGTTAATATTAACTTTCAAGTGTTTTGTCTCGGTAGCCCACATTTTTCATTTTTTATTTATATTCGATCGTGGATCTGCAATATTTATTTGTTAGCTTAAACACAATCATTTCTATCAGTGACTTTCTTTAGCATAAATTGTTGATGACGGCAAGAATTTATAATCGTTTTTCTAATATTTTGTAACTTTTCTGAAATTCTTTCAATAAAATAAAACGTCTACTACATTCTACACCCGGGTAACCATTATTTTATCTATAACAACAAATTCTTCCAACCAGTTTATAGCTTTATTTTGATAATTGATAGTAACCTGGTAAATTTTTTGTTTTGAGTATTTCTTCTTTTACTTGACTGATAATTGACAAGAAACTATTTTTGTCATTAAATAAAAAAGTAATATATTTTAAATTTTTAAATAAATATTTTGCTAGATATTGCTAAAATGAAGTGCGCCAAATTATTCGAATGTGTAGTATTTTGCACAAAGGAGAATAAATACGTGGGAGTGTAAGTATCAAAAAATTCAGTGCCAAAATAAAATATCCTTTTGACATTATACATTCTCAAGCAAGGAAGGTTGTTCTAAAAAGGCACACAGTCAATCTTATAGTCCTTTATTTAAAACCTCGCAGCTACAGAAATAAAAGCAGAACAAACAGTTATTTCTCTAAAACTCGCTTGCAATTTTTCAAATTTTTAAATTAGCAGCACTTTGCGCAGTAATCTATGAAACCCCTTGCCCACTCTCGCTGTCTTGCACAATTAAAGATCAAAAACAACGTCAGACATGTTTACACAATAAAGAAAATCTTTTTATACTAATGTCCCAACGATAAATCCGTTAAAAGAGGCTATGAAGAATTACTCCAGAAATATTTGCACGGTCAGATATGAAAAAATATAGAAAATGTACGTCTGATAAACTATGAACGATACTAACAAATGTATGGAACAAAATACGATTTTAGCTTAGCAAAATCTACTAATTCTTTAGTATGCGTCATTCGCCATCGATGGAAGTGAGCTAAGTTACTTACTGCAAAGATCAAAGAAAACAACAAACCACAATTTCAACTGAATTGAACTTAATGGAAGCCACGGTAATTCACTTTGATATTCACGGAACCGTCAGAATATTAAGCTTCATTGACACAATGGAACCCATCGATTCTAACACTTGAAATAAACTTGACAAATAATACCCAGTCGTTTTACCTGAGATTTTGGAAGACATAAATCTTCTCTTTAATAAATATTACGTTCTGAAACAATTAATTTATTTTTTTCTGGTTCAGTCCCGGATTTACATAAAATGAGACCACGATTTCTTAAAAACCTGGTTTCTAAATTCGTTGAAGCATTAAAAAACAAACTACTGGTCTGCAATTTTTATTTATTATTACGTCAATTAATATCGATCTTTATCCTCCATTTTAAATTTCATTCGAGTTTTGAAGCTCAAGCAGTGCAGACGTGCGAATTCAATGCTTCTGCGTTTTGCTCGCGCGGTATCGGTGACCGCGCCGCGCTATCAGCCCCGCCACATACCTGCGATTAAATAGCGCTAGGAATAAACATTATGCGCGTAACAGCATAATGAATCAGCAAATGTTAATTCAACGACCTCCAACACCAGCTGAGTTTAAATTATCCCAGCAAAACCAGATTCTCGTACAACAGAATCAATTAAAAAACTCAAAATGAGATTAATTTATGGAATGCCTGGCAACAATCCCTCGCAACCATTGAAATTCTAAAAGGAAATATCAACTAACTAATTCAAAGGGTAAATAGCCTCGAGAAACCAGTGGCGGTATCCAATATAGAACAGGGAATAGAAAACAAAATAGAATATCATACCGATGAGGAAGAATTAGCGAGAGAAATAGAGTGGATAGTTCAGCGATCAAAGAAAAACAAATCTAAAAAACGTAAAGCGTCTGGAACACCTGAAACCTCTCACAAGCGTCGACCTCTAAACAAACAGACAACAGGGTTAAAGAAAAGAAAATACCCTTACCCGCCGGTAAATTTGGTGAACGTAAAAGAATACCAAACTGTGCATGAAATATTGAATCAGCAAAAATAGCATATAAAGTAACTGCTATGAATAATGATGTGTTTAAGATCAACGTTCCGGACGAAATACAATACCGGAAGCTAATAAGCACAGTACGTGACTATGAAATTGAATACTATACTTACGAAGATAAGCAAAATAGACCCATAAAGGTTATGGCCAGGGCATACACCCAACGTGCTTAATAAAATTGATTACAGAAGACCCACTAGCAAAAGGTTTTAAAATTGAAAACGTTACCAACATCATGAAGAAATTAAAAAAGGATAATGTCACTACTATGAAGCCTCTTCCGCTACATATGTTATCCTTTAACAAATCAGTAGACATTAAAGATATCTTCGCGATTGATTTAATCGCGGGATTAAAAGTAAAAATAGAACCTTTACGCAAAAATACAGCCCTTATTCCACAATGCAAAAAGTGCCAAGCATTCGGACACACCCAGTCCTTCTGCAATAAAGAAGCTAGATGTGTCAAGTGTGCAGGACGCCATTCAACTAAAGATTGTAGGTCAGCTAGACTTACAAAAGCCAAGTGTATCAACTGCGGAGAAGCTCACCCAGCTAACTACCGCGGCTGTGTAATTGCAAAAGAGCTACAAAAGCGAAGAGAAAAAAACTCTAAAAGAGAAAAAAAGAACTACAAGAACAGATAACGAACAAGTAGCAAGAGCAGTAGAAAAAACCCAACAGAATTTTCCTACTTTACCAAACACTGTTACAGTAAAACAACGCAACCCAACAGGGGGTAATTACGCACAAATGGGTGATGGCAAGTCACAACAAAACACAGCTAAGGAAACAAAACTAGATGCAACAAACAACACTTTGCAAACAATTCTAGGGAAAATTGATAAGCAAGATGAAGCTATCAAAGCAATTTTAAGCAGAGTCCAAAAGCTTGAAACCAGCAATAAGGCAGCTGCCAAATGCAATAAATAAAAATGGCGTCAATTAGAATAGTAGCCTGGAATGCAAAAGGGCTTCTTCAGCACACCCATGAACTAGAACTATTCCTCTGGGACCAAAAAATAGATATCTGTCTAATATCAGAAACACACTTTACTAAAGAGAATTACCTAAAAATAAAAGGTTACAAATTATACCACACCATCCATCCAAACAACACAGCTAGAGGAGGATCAGCGGTAATAATAAAGGAGAATATCAAACACTATGAATATTCTAATTACGAAACTTGTGAGATACAAGCAACAGCTGTAAAAATATTTACAAAATCCAAAGACTATACTGTTGTTGCAATATACTGTCCACCTAGGTACGCGTTAGAAAAAGAAGATTACTTCAGACTCTTCCGAACATTAGGAGATCACTTCATAATTGGAGGAGATTTTAATGCCAAACATACCTTCTGGGGTTCGAGACTCATCACCACCAAAGGTAATCAATTGTACGATGCAATTAAGCAAGCTAAATGTAAATGTCAGACTACTGGTAAGCCAACTTATTGGCCATCAGATGGCAACAAAATACCTAATTGACTTCTTTATACTGAAAAACATATCATCTAATTACATCAGTATTGAAGACAATTACGACCTGTCATCAGACCACTCTCCGATTATCTTGACGTTAAGTGAGACGATCATCAATAAGTCACATCCACCATCATTAACAAACAAAAGGACAGACTGGGACGTATTCAGAACAGAAGTAGAAGAACGTGTCCAACTAAATGTCCCACTAAAAACAACCGATCAATTAGACGCGGAAGCAGAACTGCTCATTGCTAATCTACAACAAGCAACATGGAACAAAACTCCGACGCCAAAACAGAAAACAACTGGGCTAAACTACCCAAAACAAATTAGAGATCTCGTATCAGCGAAACGTAAAGCACAGAAAAAATGGCAACAAAGCAGAGCACCTGCAGATAAAACAATGCTAAATCGACTAAGCCAGCAACTCAAACAGGAAATCCGTACCGTTAAAAATGAAACATTTTCTGAATTCCTAAGAGGTTTATCAGACGACAAAGATACTGAGTACTCTCTATGGAAGGCGACTAAGAGGTTAAACCAACCACAAAACCAAAATCCACCTATTCGCAAAGAAAACGGTGAATGGGTAAGGAAAGATAATGAAAAGGCGGAATTATTTACTGAGCACTTAGCAAATACCTTCCAATCCCACTCTGCTAATGACAACGAACCGCTACCCGCGATAGACACCTGGGAAAATAGGGTCATTGATCCAATAACCCTGAATGAAATTGCCACGGAGATTCGAAAGAACCTCAGCGCCAAAAAAGCACCTGGCTATGAGCTAATTAGTGCGCAAGTGCTTAAAGAACTACCAAGAAAGGGCATAATGAAACTTACGCACCTTTTCAACGCTGCTCTGCGATTACAATATGTACCGATGCAGTGGAAGGTAGCGGAAGTTATTATGATCCCGAAACCAGGGAAACCACCCAACGAGAAAACATCATACCGTCCAATCTCGCTATTACCAATCGTATACAAATTGTTCGAGAAGCTGCTCTTAAAACGCCTCAAACCAATTATTGAGGAGAAGTAACTTATCCCGAACCATCAATTTGGATTTCGAAACAAGCATTCGACAATCGACCAAGTGCATCGCATTACTGATGTAATTGAAAAATCCCTAGAAGAAAAAGAAATTTGTTCAGCAATATTTCTAGACGTAGCCAAGCTTTTGATAAAGTGTGGCACGAGGTCTACAATATAAGATGGAAAAGAATCTACCCATGCAAATGAGTCAGATTCTCAAATCATACATCTCCGACCGTCACTTCAGGGTAAGATACGGCGAAGAATACTCGGAATTAAAAGATATCGGTGCAGGAGTACCGCAAGGAAGTGTCCTTGGATCAATCTTGTACTTGCTCTACACCAGCGATATCCCTATGAGCGATGGAGTGAAGACAGCTACATTTGCTGACGACACTGCATTGCTGGCTACAAGCAACGAGATAGAAGCAGCGACAAACAAACTGCAAACAGCCGTCAACAACGTCACTAGTTGGACTAAGAAATGGCGGATTAAACTAAATGAGGCGAAGTCTACTCACATAAACTTCACCAACAAAAGAGTTGATTACTTACCCGTAGTGATCAATCAGCAGACAATTCCACACGCTAACACAGCGAAATGCCTGGGCATGACACTCGACACCAAGCTCAGGTGGAAAGAACACGTCAAGAAAAAACGCGAAGAACTTTGCATTAGATTTAAAAAGATGTGGTGGTTACTTGGAAGACACTCGAGCTATCCCTGCATAATAAGTTACTGTTGTATAAACAGATTCGAAAACCAGTTTGGGTTTACGGCGTGCAACTTTGAGGATGCACGAAGAAATCTAATGTCAAAATTATACAAACCTTTCAAAACAAAGTACTTAGGAGCATCGTCAACGCCCCCTGGTACATCAGAAATAACGACATCCATAAGGACCTAAAAGTGCCAATGGTCAATGAGGAAATTAAACGGTTCGCGAAGAAGCACGAAACTAGATTACATGAACATGTGAATGTCGAAGTGTTACAATTACTCGACAACAGTGGACTTACTCGTAGGCTAAAAAGGCTAAAACCTTTCGATTTAGTGTAAGTGCAGTTAAGTGAAATAAGGGCAATTAAAACAGGTGAAATAAGTGTTTTAAACCATATGTGGAGTGCGCCAGTGGGAACACATCCATCAAAACGCTAAGACTTGCTTAGATGTAAAGTAACCTAGATTTAAGTAAGAATTGTTCGAATTAAATTGCTAGATAGTTATTAACTAGTTGCAATGTATGCGCCAAGTGCGTAAAAAAATTTTTTAATTTCTCCTTGAATATACTGATTCAAATATATTTTTTGCATATGTTGTGCATTATACAAAAATCTATTACCCTTAAGCCATTGCTATTTATATTTTCTCAATGTACTCCAATCACTTTACCCGTTTCTAAGTTTTTTCTCTACATGTTTATTAAAGACTTTTGTTATTATCACTTTTATATATTTTTCTTAATTTTCCCAAAACTTATTTTTTATTTTATATATCTCCTTATCACTTGCTCCACAAATTATTACTATTGTTGTTTCCACCTATTTTTCCATATTTAGTTTTACTGCTGATCTTCTCTCCGTAATGCCTTTCCATTTTTTTTACATATTTTATATTTCTCTGATTTATAATGCACACTATATCCTCATTTACTCTGATCTCCTAATCTGTTTTACTGTATATTAGCGCCAGTCTTTCTCGCCCTTTACTTGTTAGTTTCCGTTATGTTTAGTATATCTATATCCATTTTTCTAAATTCTTTACTTAATTCTTGTTCCTTTTCTGCTATACTTCTGACATTCTATGTACCTATTTTCCATACTTTTTCTTGTGCTTCTACACTTTTTATTTTATTTATTTTCTTTATATTAACCTTCTTCGTATCATTTTCATTGCTTGTTTATCTGTTAAGTCTGATCTAAGTATGTTTTTTGTTTTAGTTTAATAAACATTTTTATTTTTTCTCTATCTTTCCATTATATCCATTGATTCTATTTGAATTCATTTAATAATATATTATTTTATCTTTTCTTCTTATCTAGGCGTTTTGTATTTATTTCTTTATTTTCTCTTTCATGTCTTTATATGTTTTTTCGGTTTCTATTTTAATGTTCTACAATTTTTCTTTTTTCTTTTAACATTCTTTATTTTTTTCCAAACCTTGCTATATCATTCTTTATTTGGTTCACCCCGTTTAATACATGGTTTAGTTTATCCTCGCTACATTCACAGGATTTTTTTAGTGAGCTCGTTGTTTTTTTTGTTCTCTCAAATATTTTCTCCTCCTCTTTTTTCCGTACTCTGTTATTTATGTTAATATTCAATACTTGCCTGGTATTTGCTATTTTTGCGTCGGGTTAGCTTTGCAATGTTTCTTCACAATATGCCTACTTGCCCCTAATCTTACTGAAGCACTACGCAACTAACTGGCTGCGGCAACCCGTCGATAGCCGGCTCCCATCAGTGGCGCAGCTACTATCTGTGTTTATTTAACTTATTGCTAATTATCTGCTAATCCTACTTTTTATGCTGTTTGTGCAGGTTACTTGATACACTTTACACACCATATTACCTCTTTTGTGAATTTCTAGCGTGCGATTTCTCAATTGAATTTAATCACGGAACTCAAATTCACACTTTTTACCCGCTTCCAGGCCCGGTTTCCCTGTTTTATCAATAACAGCTCTAAATGGACGGGAACTCTGGTAAATTTTGTAACTTGGTCTTTGCATGAAAAGATTCGTTAATTTTTATTAAAAATCATGAAAAAATGTATTTACTTATTTGAAAGATTGCAGTATGCCGCCATCTTCGCAAATTTTGTAACTTTAATAGTAATTAGATTTCAATATCCACCTAAAAAAAGAAGGTAAAATTTAATAAAATAAGTTTTTTTAAAAAAATCGGAGATTTTCTCCAAACGCTTCAAACAATGTGTTAGAAGTATCTATTGCAGTACATGCATTCATTCGTAGCATAAAATATTGCCTTAAATTATTTCTTATCACTTACAGTAATACTTTTTAAAAATTATTAACAATAGTAATTGATTAAAAATGAACTAAAATTTGTGAATACATTTGAAGATAAATATTTAAGGGATTAGGCAAGGCAGCCTAAGTGGCTATTTGTTGGACACCTCTATTAAATTATTTTCTTATATAGATGTGATTCAAGAAGTTTCTAGTAAGACTTAGAAAAGTGCAGAAACAACATTGCATAATAACATTCTTAAACTAGTTTCGATAGAAATATTGTTTAATAAAAATTGGCGGCTTTTTCAAAAATTAGAGTAACTTCATCAGTAAGAAATCAACGTTCAGTGTAACCGCGTGGTTCAAACATGTGGTTGCGGTGTGGATGGACCCGGATTCATTCCTGGAGCTCAGATGGCGCTCAGATGGCTGGGGGATGGCCTATTCAGTTACTAAAATTAGTTGAGTACCAGCGTTCATTTTGAGGAAATGTGCGGTGTTTGCCATAAGAGAGCTTTAATCTCTCAATTAGCAGGCCTTGCAATTTGTACTCCTAGTTAGAGCCCCACAATTATTATTATTAAGAAATCAACTAAACCATTACCGATTTTTTTCAAAATGTTTATACAAAATTACTGTTGATATATATTGCTTTGTCAATGAATAAAAACTATTCTGCAAAATTAACTCGACGTGTTTGTTTTCTTAAAAACCCTAACAATATAGCAGACGTGTGAGTTAATCATTTCGTGATCAATTTTTGTGTCTACTAAAAATACAAAGAAATAAAAATTGATCTTCGAATTCTTGCCAGACAATTGAGTTTGTTGTCTAATTCTGCACAGATTTTTCTCACGTTACAACACGCACTTTTCCGGACAAACTTAAAAACTGCTCCCTTCAATGTAGTTATGGTTGTTTTAGAATACTCTCTGCACTTGAAAGATCATCTATTTATGTGAAGATTAATTAATAAAAATAACAAAAATGTTGAAGATTGCCTTTTTCACTTAAAAACTGATTAACACTTGCAAATGTTTGATTTGCGTATTAGCTTTTTTGTATTTAAACTACCTAGCAGCTAATTTTCAAACAAAAAACTAGGGAGGATTTGTTTTAGTACAACTTATGTAAAAATAAGTGAAACAAAAAAAATCTGCATGATATATTTATTAGTTTCCCGATAAAATTTTATCTTATCATAGCACCAAACGGCGCGTATTTTGTTTTTGTACGTCCAAAACAAAAATTGAATACAAATTTATAAACTTTATAAAATCTAAATTATTAATGATTTGGGTAAGCTCCCATTTTTACTAAAAGAACTATACTAGGTAATGCTTTTGTGAATAGCTTTATCTATTTTATGGAACATTTCTCACCTATGTTTATGGAAAGTATTATGTTTACTTTAGAAAAGAAGTGCTTAAAAGACAAAGCGAAGTGGCGAAGCACTAACGCTGACCTTTGACCAATCAGTTTCAAAATCACTAGCAAACAAGCCTTTTGGTCACCTGTCGATTGGTGAAAACAGAATTTGGAAATTCTCAGCCTTTCTCGAGTTATTGCTAGGACGGACGGATGGTCGGACATGAAGTTAGTAAGTGACTCGCTTGCTTCGCCACTTAAAAATCTGCATTTCTATTTAGACATTTTTTTATAGATATATCAATAGCGCAATATCTTAAATAAAATAGAATGTTCGACTTTTAAATTTACTGTTAGATATTGCTTATGATATGCGAATTATTAAATACGACTAACGTTTCGAGAAATATACAATATCAATACTTCAGTGGTAGATTTTAATAAAAATCATTTTAATTAATAAAATTACAGTTTAGAGTCTTAGCTATATGCCAGGTATCACCCCAGTATACATTAAAAACAAAATACGACTCGTTTAATTTACTTCTGTTAAATTTTTTAATATTATTATTGAATTAACATCTAAAACAGTTTTGGAAAATAAATTTGGAGTAATACTGCATGTTTAGGTTTAAGCGGACTGTATCGTATTTTTAATTTCAAACAGAAATTTCAATCAAATGGCCAAAAAACTAGAAGACACTTACCGTGGAAGCGGGCGCTCTACTACAGGAATCGGCTCCCCGGGGCTGTAATTAGGGGAATTGAGAAAGAGGAGAGAAGGGTGTGGGTGTAAAAAGGACAAGTTACCCCAATCTTCGCTGCGGGACCGATTGGAAGCGTCTTTCCTTATGTAGATCCTTCATCTGGTTGTGTTTGAAGTTTATAACAGGATTTTTGTATTTTTCCTCGCCGGGTCAAATACAAAAAAAGAACGGACCGAGTTTCTCCGTCGGCAAATATCCCGTATGTAGTTGGCTTACAACAAACGACCTGCGAGATGTGGAAACTCCTGCCATCAATCGAACTCTCGGTCAAAACGGTTTCGTACACACGAAAAAATTAAAGCAGGTCGAACGTTTTCAAAACTATCATGGCTACACCAAGACGGCCGTAACAGCTCCGCCTTTATAGTGACGTCGCCCCGCAGGCGAACCAAACCGCCGTGCACTATCTCTAATTAAACAAAACGCGTACAGGGAAATCCACAAGACAACCGACCCTATTTTAAAACCCAAATAAAAAGAATGGCCCGAACATTTCCCCTCCCCTGAATCCACCGCCTTCAACTACCGCAAGGGACGATTAGACTCCGAACCCAACAAACTTGCAACAGGGTTACACGCACCAACAGCCTCTCAAAAAAAAAATGCTAACCAACAAAAGGCAACTGAAACTAAATCTATTTTAAAATCAAAAAAATCTTCCAAATAAAACAAATTAAAACATCAACTAAAATAACATAAGCGACCTGGATAGCTATTTACAAGCGAGTGGAATAAAGGGAGGAGTTGTGAAGCCCTGGACACAATTACTGGAGGCCTCCTGCTCCCATTTTAAATTTATATATTCTGCAACTTCTTGTGGAACAAATATGCTTATTCATCATTTTATCAAGGTTAGAAATTTTCCCGGACAGATTTCGTTGACTTTTATACTGTTATACTTTTATACAGTCTACCAAATGATAGTGATTGAAGTAATTACCAGCTTTCTGTAGGGTTAGTGGCAGACACCTCTGGCATTAAAAGCATCCTTCAGAGCGCTCACGCACTCTCCCCATTCAACGATAGGGGGTTCGATATGTGTCTCGATAACATTGCTGACGCTCGAGGCGAGCTCTCTTTTCTTATCAGCTTCATCGCATACTGCCTTTCTTCATTGGCGGCCACAAAAAACATCTTGGCAAAGCCAGGTCTGTTAATGGTATCTCTGGAGTAGTACGCATCCATGGCGAGGTGCTAGATGGCTGACTTGAGCTTCTCTTGGATCCGCGTCCTTTATTTTCTTAATCCAGGGACTGACCAAATCGATCCAATCCCTAGGAATATCTGGCTGTTTATGTGCACATTGCAATTGACCGGTTGAAGCTGCAACAACAGCAAGTATCACTAGGCTGAAAACTGCGACCTTCATAACGTGGAGTCTGTGGAAGCGATCAATTAATAATTTTACAAATGCGTCTTTCTTTGGCAAAACGATTGGGTGACAATGGTCGAATGACAACTCAAAAATTTCAACCGCCCTCTGACGCGGATTACGCCGTGTTCTAGAAAAGAGGCAAGTTGTTGTAATGGGTCGGAACAAAGTTTCCCAGTTTCCAACTCATGAAATTCTTTGCCAAAATGGAATCGTTGTACGACAAGACATAAAGACCACTCCGCCTCATTTAGGTCCTTACCAGAAAAAAACCCTGCTTCTGTGGCAGTCCTGCTCCAAATCCCAAAACCAGCACCACTACCCTCAACAAACGCGCACAAGACGAACAACGACAAACCAACGCCACTATAGGGTTTTTTAAGGGGGGGTTATTTGGAAACAAGGAACACCAACCGCCGAGCCTTTGGTAGCCCGGCTCCGGCGCGACTCCCTGCCACTCGACTTATCGGCGACTCCCCTTCAGGAGCGTCCAGCCAAGGCGGACCCCTCCGTCACAAGCGACGTTCAAATAATTCCTGTGGCCTCAATCTCATAGGTAGACAGTCTGCAGTACCCTCCACGTCGCCAATGGAAAACCAAGAGTCGACCAGGGAACTCCCGAATGTCGGCCATCCGACCGGCGACAAAAGTCTGCCAATGATCGGCAGAGGTCGCCAACCAGCCCAAGACAATCTCCTAACCGGAAAACGTGACGACCCTGGACACCGCGACTTGGGACCGCAAAACCGGACAAGCACCTCCAATCCACCCCGACAACAACGAAGCCGCACACAGAGTAAGTTGCGGAACGGACAACACCTTTGTTGGCAAAATATTGGACTTGCCACACACGAAATAGACAACCAACTTGTCGCCCAAATTAACCATGGCATAAATTATCGCTCCACAAGCGTCCTAACAGGCGTCGGAAAACCGAATCAGCGTCACCAACCCGCTTCTCCCGACACTTAACCATCGAGGAATTTTTACCCCTGGAAACACCGGCAGCTCTCCCTAAAACTCCGCAACTGACCAGCAATCCGTTGGAAAACCGCCCCAACCAATCTAAATTCGCCACAGCTGCTCGATAAACCTCTTGGTCAACAAAACGGTCAGAGCCAAAACTCCCAAAGGATCAAACACGCGTGCAACTGCAGACAACATACGCCGCTTGGCACATCCTCAATCCTCCGCCGCAATCCAAAACCCAAAACAACCTGAATGGGGATCCCAAAGCAATTTTAACACCAGGCCGGACGCACCTCCACAGTCAAACCCTCCGACCAGAGCGACTCCCGCCAACTCCGGCTCACCGGACGACCACCCCATTATGGGGAATACCTCAGCCGCCCACATCCGCCGTGCTGAGACCTTTAACTCGCGTGTCTCATTTACATCCTCCTGCGACGCGGTCAGACCGTTCACACACATGTTCCTCGGAATGTTCTCCTTTGTCCACCAGCCGATAAACTGCTTGCAATGCCAAATAAGAAGACACAAAAAGACCAAAGGAAACTGCACTCAATCCGAATACCTCTGGAGGACCATCCGGTTCAGACCCCTGCAGCAGTCTTTGAAACCCTCGGTTTTCAGCTCGCACCTAAAACGCCGACGCATCCGCTTCACGTCTACCGACAAGGCAACCGAGAACAGACTGAAATTTATCAACAAATCAAATATATCGGTTTGTAGTTTTGTCTCCACATGCAGCAAACCACCAAGTGACGCTCCCGAACTCGTTTTTGCACACGCATCAAACGCTAAGCTAAGCGGGGCAGAAATACCTTACGGCCTGAAAACGCCAAAATTGGGATGAAATAGTCAACGTCAGAGCTAGAATCGGCCCTGCTCCAAACAATTCGAAATGATGTCCCGATAGAGACTCCCCACCTCTTCGACTTCCCAGAATTTTTGAAGGAGTCTCTCGATCGGTTTATTTATAGCAATCAAACTTACGGGATTCGTCTCCTCGGACACATTCGGAGCCCTTCCAGTAACAACAAACCTAAGGGGACCTGGTGTGGCAACCGGAAATTTTGATGAACTCTTTAATTTCGTGTTTTATAAAATCTGGCTAACAATTTTGACACCTAAAATTCCGCCAACTTCCTCCGGAACGTAGAAAGACTCATTCACCAAATCCAAAGTTTGAAGATAGTCTAACTTGACAATATCAACTTCCGCTGACGGCAGTCAACGATTTTTCTGACAATAATTGGCTCAATCGTAAACGTTATGCTATAGGCGTTCGACTGGCAAGTTCAAACGCCGACACGCCTTGGATGTTAAAAAATGTGACTGGTCTCCCGAATCCAACAATAATCTCACATTTTTAAATTGCCCTGAGCCGTCGTAAACCCTCCCGACAACCGTCGACAAAACAAGCGTCGACTTCTCCACGAGATCGTACCTTTTCGGATATTCCAACGAACATAGACTCGTCTGTTTCGCCTCCGCCGACCGGCCTTAAGGTTTACTTCCTTTCGACGGGGCTTCGAAAACAAACTATAAACCACAGGACTATTCCTAGACATCGCACAGGCCTTCGACAACGTTTGGATCAAAGGCCTCAAAAAGAAGATCATAGACGAGCCCACCAACATTGACGCTATCCTCTTCTCCTTTTTAGACAGCCGTATCTTCGAAGTCAGAATTAACTCGACACTATCCAAAACCAAAAACATCCACGCAGGCGTTCCCCAAGGCAGTGTTCTTAGGTCTATTCTATTCAACATACACATGTCAGATATTCCAGAAACTAAAGGTATTCTAGTCACATTCGCCGACGACACGGCTATCTTTACTCATGCACCAAAACTCGAACAGGTTGTGACGGCATTACAACAAACAACAAACAGACTTTCTTCCTGGCTCAAGCAATGGAATTTGACAATTAACGCCGACAAGTGCCAAGCCAAAATATTTACGCTGCGACAAATCAACCATCCCCCAAAAGTATTCATCAACAACAGCACAATACCTTAGAAACCGAGAAACTCCGCAGAGAAATACTTAGGAGTTTATCTTTACAAACGGCTCAGATGGAAATACTATGTCAACTACAAACTAACGCAATGCTATACCAGACTAAGACAGCTCTATCCATTAATAAACCGAAAAATCAACGCTATAATATATAAAATAGAATACAAAAGCCTGATAAGACCCCTAGCGTTATATGCGTCTCCCATATGGTGCAACACCTCCAAAAGCAATATTCAAAAAGTACAGAGACTCCAAAACAAGGCGTTAAAAATGGCAGTTAACGCACCGTGGTATATTCAAAATGCCCAACTACACCATGAGATTGGCATCTTATACGTTGAAGAATTCATCAACAAATGTGCCAAAAAGTTTCTTACCAACTCCAGTGCGTGCAGTGGTGCGGTGCACTACAACCTATTTCAACCCAACATTCACATAGACTGAAACGCAAACTACCACAGGATATCGTTCAGCCAAACCCCGAGTAAAACCAATTGCTACAATCGCTATTGTTTACTGTTATCGTTATTATTTGTAACCTGAAGAGACTGCTAATTAGTCTCAGTGTATCATAGTCTAGTTATTGTCTTATAGTACATTATCACTGCTATGTATAACAAAACATTATTTGTTGATCCGGCAATAAACAAAATTAAAAAAAATTCTTTTTAGATAATTCGTAATGCAAGAGGGAGGGGGGGGGGGTGATTCGTGATTGACCCGAACACTGCATGCAATAGACGATATATGTCAATAATTTGTAACATTGCCATAGTAGTTGTGTATACAAAGAGATACTACATCAAAACTGATTTTAATATTAAATTCCTTTTTATAGTTTAAATCACAATAAAATTACATCATTTAAAAGTTAAAATATAATTTGTGACCCGTTTAAAATGCTAGATATAAACATTCTTATATTTCTAATAAATTTATTTTAACGATAATTTTGCTCTAATTTAGCAATTACACATCTGGTATTTTCTTTCCTTCAAATAGGAAAAAATCTAATTGGGTTAGATCGCGAGACTGTGGTGGCCAATAGATGTTACCACTCTGTGAGATAACACGAAAAGTTGGTTTGACATATGGCTCCATTTTATTGAAATCATATGCCATTAAAGTTCAAATCGTTGGTTTTATTAAAAAAAGTTGTTTAACATCTTCCGATAGCGTACATATTTGATAGTAACAGCGTCTTCACCTTCAATAAAGTACGGGTTAATGACGCATTCACCCCACAGTGCACACCAAACAGTGCATTGTTGTAAATGCATTGTTTCATGGTGATTAGTACGTTTATTTTTACTAACCAACATTGCAACAATTTTGACGATTTATAAATAATTTCAAAGAAAAATGCACTTTATTGCTCAATATGATTTTTTTTTCTAAAAGTCAGCATTGATTTATATCTTCTTTAAAACCCAGTTCACGAATGTTTGACGTTCCTGGTAGTCTTTGGTGGAGTTTTCCATCAGTTATATATCAACTGTATAAATATAAACTTCCAACGTTCACAGAATGTAAACAGCGTGCAATTCAAATCCTAAAGTTTAATTTGGATCACTACATAAAGAGCCATTCTGATGATGAGCGTGAAACAAAAAACTACACTAAAATTTCAAATCATAAAATGCATTACCTACCTATATAAAGAAAAATGCAAATACACTAATATAGGCAGTTACAAATTATCTTATGTTAATACAATTCTTCCACAGACTTCAGCGTAAGATTTAAAGATCAAAAGTTTTATAGCCCTTAAATATTTTTAACATTTATACGAACCATTAAAATTATTTTTATATATTTATAAGATTCTTTTTTAAACATAAACTATATCAAATTCGATACAAAGTAAATTATGAATAGTGTCATTAGGAAATATTTCAAGATTATTTATTACCTAAAAATTAGAAAAATAATTGATTAATAAAAGAAAGTTTTAGACTTATGGTAGATGTAATTTTGTTAAACGTAAGTTTTCTCGCATTTTTATTTAGAAAAAGTTGGGGGCAGCAGGATGCACCACAGCATATTTAATTTATTTCCACTGCAATACAGTTATCTATCGTGCTAGTCGGTCAGCTGGAAATTCGATCTCTAAATAGATTAAGATTATAAATTTGAGGGTACAGGGAATCAATAATGGGCGCAAAGCTCGAGCCGAGTCAAATAGGGCGAGGGAGATCAAAGCTTTGTACGAATAAATTCCATTTCATTTATCCGAATGAATTGCGGCGATGTAAACAGTTTGTAGGGTTTTTTTCAGCAAAGCATATAGTTTCTGCCAGCTCGACTACTGCAAATCACCAGGCTATGGAAAACAATAAAAAGTTAATTAAAAAAGCGCAACGGAAATAAATGGACAATTATAGACAAACAAATATCGAAAAAAAATTGCAGACTAGGCCTTTGATGGTGTAAATAGTACGGGTTCGTTGAGGCAAATCCAAAAAATAAATAAACAATACAAGTAATATTAAAAGACAGGAAATAATTTCAAATTTATCAGTAAAATAAAAAATTTATTTAGGAAGTAACTGTATACAAGTGTTAGACTTGGACAAACATTCAATATTTTTGTCATATTTACTTAAAGGGCGTTCATTACATGTTCGATGATTTTGTTGCTAATGACTAATTTACATCTAATTGGTTCTTTCCAGATTATTATAAGCTTTTTTTCTACGGGTATGTCCATATTATATTGAAAGCTTGTGAGACTGGTTGTGTATAGTTTCTGTTATTCTATATTATGATGGCATCCTGTACAGAGCAAATAATTTTCACTTCGTTTTTTTTTGTATCAGCTGCTAGAATTCTTTACTTTTTTTATTAATTTCTTCATTATTAGATTTAACAAAAAGGACCTCTGTCATATTCTGACATATTTTTATTTGTTCTGTAAATTTGTTTTTTATTTATTTTGGCGCTAGTGTTTGTGTTTAACTGTGTGACAGTTTGTATTGTTGCAGTAACCATTTCACTTTCCTCAAGTATTCCTATTACACAACAAAGTTTGATTTTAATCAAATGCTTTTTTTAAGTCTAAAAATGCATATACACGAGTTTACTGTATTCAATAGCTTTGTTTAAGAGTTAATGTATAATGAGTATCGCATGGGTTCTTAGTTTTACTATTTCTAAAGCTCCGTTGTTCTTCGCATAACTCTAATCTGTTAAATATTGATGTTAATATACTGGTGAAAAGCTTCTTGAATGTCTTAACGAACTATAGATTTCTGGGATTCTCTTATTTTCTTTCTTGGAAATAAGTATTGTAATCGTGTTCTTCTAAGCGTCTTATATACTTTTTTTATCTAGCACTTCCTCCGCATTTGAGGAGTTGGTTTAATATAATAATTTACGTTTGTGGCACAGTTTCTTCTTTTATTTTTGTACTCCTTTGTGGTTGTGTATTTTGCGCCATTGAGCCTTCAAATGTGTCATCTTTTTTCTTATACAGGTCTCCGAAGTAATTTGTAAATGTTTTATCTATTGTTGCATTAATGTCTTGTTCCTTTCTTTTTAGCATTTTCATACTTTTTCATTTTTTGTGGATTTAATACGGTGGGTTTTCTTTAATTGAATTGTTGCACTAACTTTATTCTCTATTATAACGCATTTAACATGCTTTTGCTTTGCTATCCTGTTCATGAAATATTTGATATATATTTCAATTTCCTTTTTTGCTAGATTTTTTACTTCAAATTTGAACCATGGTTTGTTGTAACCTGTCGTATTTTGGTTCAACTTTCTAGTTTTTCCTTGGTGCTTCATCACGACTAACATAAGTCGTGATCTTTTGCCATTTGACTTATTCGTTGTCTTCTGTTGTAATGATATTTGCTTTGATCTTATAAATATTTAAATATAAAGTCTTTGTATCTTTATCTGCTAATAAATTAATATTTATTTTATCTGTATTTATTTTTGGGTTGTGGATTTTTCTTCAGTTGTATCTTGGGCCACAATTTATAGAGAACTAAATTTTTATGAGTTCCAGTATTTTCCATTGTCACTGATCTTGCAATGGATGTATTTTATTGTTAATTATTATATGATTAATGATTGAGATGATCTCTTATGTTCAATCAAGTAATTTTGTGATGTGCTTTATTATCGGTCAACGACAACCTTACAATCCCGTTTGTATGTGTATTTATCGGTGGACACTAGAACTCAAAAGTTACTAGTCGGATTGACACCAAATTTAGTACATAGATACCTAAACCATCACAATCTATGGGTATGATTTTGAGACAAACTGATCAATGCCAAACGTTAGTGACCGTTATGATTTCAAAATTTTTATATAACCATACCACAGCTCGCCTTTGAACACGGACAAAAATAGAAATAAATTTTTGAAATACTATTTAACAGTTTTTCTGCAAAATAATATAGCACTTGCATCTATCGGTTAATTTATCAATTGGTTGTTTTATCTTAATTACTATCATGTTATTCGAAGCTTTCGGTAGTTGCAAATTTGGATTGCATTGAAAGCATATAGATTAGAGATATAAATTTTATTTTTGTTACCTTAATGATTTTTTCATTGATATAGCATAGGTCAGCTATATGGCATTTATATTTGTTGCTAACTAGTAGTCCTACTCCTGTAGTCACCTTTTCGTGTTTTTCTCGGCCGTTGTAAATTAGCGTGTAGCTTTTATTTTTACTTTCAAACAATGCATAGAAGTCGATGTTGCGTTTATTAATTCCAGTAGTACCTCTTGGTCTTTTGCATTTTATATCATAATATTTCAGTAGCCAAATTTTAGTGTATTGTTTCTCCATTGCTGTTTCTTGAGTTTTCCTTTTGTACAGGTATTTCTTTTCTTTCGATGCATGTCACCTTATTATCAGACCAGTTCCGAGTTTGATATTTGCTTCTGTAAGCAAATTTGTGTATTATTTTTAACAGGCTGCCAACCTTGTTACAGTAGGGCTTTTTATCAGTCTTCTCTGATATACCCGCCATGTTCTACTTAACAGAGTTACCTCGTTTAGGATGTAGTTTTCCATCGCGTACAGAGATGAAAAGAAGCTGTTGTTTTCTGTTGAGAAACTATATTGCACATACTCATCCTCACTACTTTAAAGGTATTATTTCTTCCACTTTCTTAACTTCATATACTAAACTTGGTAACTTTAATATTTTTAAACGCAACAATAAAACACACCATGTTATTGAAGGTTGTACATATTAAAGAAAAACACAAAAGTATAGATATATTTTGAGTTGAATGACATTCAACTTCCGACATGTATGATGTAAGTCAGGTAACTGATGCTTATAAATTGTCTGGACAATGTGTTTACCTATTTGTAATTTTAAAGTGGTTACATTTTAAGTATTAATAACTAATATAAAGCTTTAATTCAACAGATATTTATATTTCTTTATCTATCAGTAGTGTTAAAACGCAAAATGACTTAAATGCTCACTTATTTATATTACTGTTTATTAAAATTGCAGAGCAATTAAGGCATATTATATTGAACTGAAATGATTATATTAAACATACTATTCTCAGAAAACGATTAAGGTTTAAGAAACATATGTTTATATTTGTTCGAGCTTCAATTATAAAGTTGTCTAGATATAAAATTTGGGGGAAATAATAATATCACGTATAAAATAACCATAAAAATGTTCGGCGATCCAGATTTGGCACGTGTAATTTATCTTAGACAAAAAGTGCGTTGTTTGTAAGTTAGAGAATTTGAAGAAGGGTGTACTGCTGACCTACAAGAAGATATTTTTGTACTAAAAATGGTCGCCAAGTACTCATTTGCTTTATTTGAAATAGTACGCAGGACAACTAACCGAAAAGATTGTCATCTTGAGTGGCTTGCAATTACAGTTTGTAGTATAATTTTAAATGTTCTAGTGCGACAATGGTGGACTAATACACGTTATTTATTGTTCAACGTCGGTTGCTTGCAAAAGAACTAACACCACGACGTTTTTTCTTGCTTTGACTGGCAACTACGGTTACAAAGGTCAGCGGATATATGTTTTTGGGCGCAAGAGTGGCACACAATCGTCTTTTGATAAACCCATATTCTGTCGAAACTTAAACGATTGTCGGATATCAATACGCCATAGATACAGAAAAATAAAATAATAAGATTGCATTTGTACGAAATATACAACGCAAACTATGGGCATTATGGTATAGGGAGTTATCATTTATGACATGAAGTCACCTGTAGTCAGAGTTACGAACAACATTACCAATCGGATCTACATCAACGCAGTCTTACAGCCTGTAGAAGTTCCTTTTTTTAGATTGTGTACCAAGCAATATTTTAAGAAGATTACGTTCGACCACATGTAACACATTAAATTTCCTTCAATAAACGATCCTAAAAATTCTTCAGTGGCTGGCAATATCATTTGACTCTTCGCCGATCTAAAATGTTCGGAATATGTGAATCTGGCTAAATTATGGAATCATGCAAATACTGAATGGGGTGCGGTGCATCAGGTTACTTTTTATTGATTGTATAACTTGATGTTAAGAAGAATAGAGGTAGCTACAAAAACTCCAAATATTTATGAAAAAATATTTTGCAATATTTGCCTTATACTATTAAATACATGTGCAAAGTTTTACTTGTTAATATACACCTTTTGTATTCTGTAGTTTTATATAAATTTCCTCATGTTGCCTAAAATGTTTCCATTTTACAGGAGGAGAGTTCCTTGCTCCTACTAAAACTGTAGTATAAAACAAATAGAAATTAAATTTTTACTTTAAATATATTAAAATGTAATTTATTCCGTCGTTTTTAAATAGATTTATCTTAAAGGTTAAACATAAAAAGTATCCACTCAATCCACTTTAAAACATTAACTTTAATTGTGAAAGATAAAATTATTTTCTGTCGACATCAATCAATAGATAATATCTATCCTCATTAAAATGGTTTTTAAATATTTTTTAAAACAACAAATTAAAGCGATATGAATAGAATAACTATGTGATTTAAATATTGTTTTCTTATTTTTAAAAATGTATCTTAATCTAAGAGTATATTGATAGTTTGTTTCTTGAATAAAAAAAATGTAAGATTAAATATAAAACAAAAGTTTTAAACGTAGATAAATATTATCATTACACATGTTTGTTATTAATGTCGTAGTTTTATAGTAAGTATTGCGGCATATTTTGTACTTCTAATTATTTAATTGCAGAATAGTTATTACTATAAAAAGAAGTTAAATTTCAGTAACAAAATCTAGTTGTTTGCGTTTGGTCTAACAAAATTTGATAAATGAGAAGGTGCTTATTTATATAATTCTGTTAAGGTTCTTTTTAAATCTGTTAACATTTTAATTTTTAACCTTATGGAACACTACCCCCTTTTTATTTTTGTAGGGTACTGTGTCGCCGCTTTACTAATGTCATTAACTATTACAATTGTGACATTTTACATTTTACTTATATGATATATTTTTACAAATATTTGACTATAATTTTATATTAATTTTTAATTATGTTTCTTATATTTTTAAGTAGTAAAACCTCTAAAATGTTTAAAGATTAAATTAAAATTCTTTTTGTATTGTTGTCCCCATTTTAGATAATTTTAAATATTATAATATAAATGTAACGTTAAATTAAATTTATAAAATTAAATAAATAATTTTAATCTTTTAACCGTATTTAGTATGCTCAGGAATAAAGGTAACTTCTAAAAGTGAGAGACTTAAAGAAAAGCTTAGTGTCGTATATAGAGCGCGGTTAAACAAGTAAAAATAATTTACAGGTTTTTATTTTTCAAATTTTGACTTATTTTGCCATAAAATACAGACAATAAATAATAGCTAATTCCTGAAATTTATAAGCAGGAATGGCCAGTTAAAAATTCTTAGAAGCAGCTCGCATGCCTAGATGGTAAAGGAAGAACTGTTTTTAGCAAGCATAATGCCACTGCATAACTCCATATGATTTGGTCGACTTTGTAAGTGGCTCCCTAGAGATCCGAGGCCTTGAATAGCTTAAGGCTTTAGTATAGAAAAAGTCTCAGTTGGATATTCCTGCCTTAAGCTATCCCCAGCAGCCGTTGTAAACGATTTGACTACTACATAAATTAACAAAAAAAATTAACCGAAGGTATTCTATATGGTATTCGCTTGTAAAATATAGACTAAAATAATTAATTTTTACATACTTCAGTTACCAGCAATAAAATAATTGTTATTTAGAAAAATATAGCGCACAAAAATTAAAAGTAAAAAGGTTTACAACCATTATTCATTCGTAAATAAAATTTTTTTTGGTATAATTTCAAAACAAACTGTACACTATAAATTGTTATCAATTATTCAAATATTTAGTTGGGATATATACTGTATTTATTTTAAAAGATTAGAGAATTTATCTAAGGCGTTTAGTATTTCAAAAGGATAAAGTAAGGCGCGTGTCTCTTTAACAACTCGGTATAAATTAATATAACGTAATAGTGTTATGATCTCTATCGAAATCTTTTAATAGCTAAAACCTCATCTTTTTCAAAAATAAAAAATTTATATTAATATATATTTACTAAATTATGAACATTATTTAATATTGTTGCTATACTATTTACATTTAGTAATAAAAATTATTTTCTTAAATTTAACGTACAGTTAAATAATAGCTGCAGAAATTAACATTAGATGCTGTAGCAACCGCAACTATTAACTTTTATAGCATTTAATTTTAGGTACAATTTTGTAAAGCAAGCGTAAAGTCAGCTATTAAAGGGTAGTAAAGTTCTATTAAACCAAACCGTGCAATTAGAAAATACCTAAATTACTGTTTTTAGGTTTTATGTTTATAGCTCATTTAAATAGCAAACTGTATGTTTCCAGTTTGTATTATGGTTTTGCAAAATTTATTATTATAGAGGTAGTTTAGAGTAGTTACGAATACTTGCTTATAATTACTGTCTCAACTAATCCAAATTATAGTTAAAATCCTTTGCGAAAAGTTTGCAGATTGTAAAAATAAAAATATTACTAATGCAAACGCCATATTTTTAGTTTGTGTGGTAACAGAAAAGTAATAAGTGTGCAAATAGAAACTCGGCTTTATTTGGCCAAATTCAACTTTATTGAAAAGATACTTGCGACAAAGATTAATAATCGAAGTATTTGTCCATTACTATCTATGATCTTTTTCCATTTATCTGGTAGATCATGAATGCCTTCTCGATAAAAGCTTGGTGGTTTTGAAGCAAAATAATCATCGAGCTATTTTAGTATATCTTCAAATTTTGTGAACCGCTGGTCTTTCCGATAAGACAACATCGAACTGGATAAGTGGTAGTCAGGAGAGAAGCCAAGTCTAAATAATACGCTGCATTCTGGACAATTTTCCAGCCTACGGAAAAGATGAGTTACTGGGTTGGTTTTGCTGTATGTGGACGAGCGTTGTCGTGCAGCAATATCGCTTTCCGCCTTCCTTGACTCTCCACAGCATCACTTAAATTGATCAGTTGGGCCTGGTAACTAAGGTAGCCAAGTTCCGGAAACTTGTAGTAAATGACTTCTTTCCAATCCCACCAGACTCACAGTAACACTTACTTGGCATAAATATTCGTTTTTGCAACTGATGTTGATGGCTGGTTTGGATCAACCCATGCTTTTCTGCGTTTAGGATTTTCGAACAAAATCTAGTTTTCATCATCTTTAATGATTTTGTGCAAAAATAATGTTTGTACCGAGAAAGCAAATACATGCATATATCAACTCTTCGGTTATTGTTTTTTTTTGTCTATTTATGAGGAACCTACTTTTCTTCCTTCTGTATCTTTTCCATTGCATAAAATTAAAGTGATATTGTTTGGTGAGTAACTTCTAACTGTTCTGCAAGCTTTTCTTGAGTTCTATATGGATTTTCATCCAGTAAAACTTGAAGTTTTTCGTCTTCAAATTTTTTACTGCACCTGGACGTGGATCGTCCTCAAGACTAATATTTTTTAGCACAAAATCTTGCAAACTACTTTTTTACTATTGAATAACTCACATAATGTTTTCCAAAGTCGAATAAATCATTTCTATAGCTTTAGAAGCATTTTTTTTACTTGAAAGCAGAATAAAATTTAATGGCATACATGTTGCTTACCGACATGTATCTTATAAAATTGATAAAACGGAATGACAGCTTTTAAATGACAAAACTGCATATATCCAAAATAGCGGGCGAATTGGCTACGTTCAAGTATGTTTTTTAATGTAAGAGGCGCGTTTTTAAGTAAGTACCGTATTGAAATGTGGCCTCTGCAGCGCTACGGTCAACATCTCGCGCATGCGCTGTGCACCTGCATCTGTTGGTAAACCACAGACGTTAGTTTGAATAAATTCGACCGTGTTTACCTCTTAATTGTGAGTTAAAATGCCTCCACCGATTGTGAGCCTCGCCGACTGTGAAGTACGCGCTGTGATTCGTTTCCTTTGTGCTAAAGGTGTAACAGCGGTTGAAATTCATCGGCAGATTAGTGAAGTGTATGGTGAAAACTTTATGAGTAATGAATGGGGCGAAAATGGGTTAGAAGTTTCAAAGATAGACGGACAAACATTCATAATGAAGAACGAAGCGGGCGGCCTTCAGTCAACTGAAGATTTGGTACAGAAAGTTGATAAAAAAGTGAGAGAGAACAGACGGTTTACGATTTTGTCATTATCTGATGAGTTTCAAAACGGCTGTGTTGCAGTGGTTATCAAATCAGGCGGCCGATTTTATGAGGATGGGATTCAAAAGCTTCCTGTATGATATGAAAAGTGCGTTGATGTTGGTGAAAATTATGTAGTAAAGTAGATTGAGGTACAGGCTCTCATGTAGAAATAAAGTTTTTAAAAAAAGTTTGCTCGTTTTTTTTTAATAACAAAACGGTACTTACTTAAAAACCGCTCCTCGTAATTAACTTTGGAGCCGAGTTTTTACTTGCAAACCTATTATGTATTGGTAAATATGCAGAAACGAAATACTAACTAACCAGAAAAAATTGCATAGTACTCAAATAAATTATTAAAATATTTTAGCGAGGTCACGTTTGACTTTCGCATCCTAAGGTTGTGTGTTTCTTTACCAAGCAATAAGAATAACGTAAACGTGTCATAGAAGATAAAGGATTAGCTATAAATTTTATTTACATTTAATAGTATTTTACGAAAATAAGACCGCCATAGTCGGCGTGCCGAATTACGGGTATCAGTACCCACAAAATCAACAACCTATGACGTACGACCAACAAATCAGTTAAGGTACATTTCAACAAAACTTACAGCAATTATAACAGCTATTCTTAGTTTCACAATTGCAACCGCAGCTACAATACATTCAGCAAACACTCAAATGCAAACAAATAATGACGATTCCTGGCAAACGCCAAATCCAAAAAAGACACAATAGTCCAGCCGCTGTGTCGTGAAAAATGAACAAAAATGGTATTTTTTTGGGGGAAGTGGTATTTTAAAGTGGATTTTTATGTTTTTTTGGGGCGTTGATGACGAATCTGATAGTCAAATTTGTCCTGAGCCGCTTTGCTCCAAAATATGGGCGTTTTTTAAGACCCAGAAAGCCGTTTTGTCGGTTTTTCGGGTTTTATAGGAAAACTATGACTTATATGAAGTAAGTACCCCATTATAAAAATTGTAGGTTTTATTAAAACGCGTCGATTGAGGCCAGCTAGAAAAAAATGTCTTGGGCCAGCTAGCTGTAGGCCCATTTTAGACGTTTTTTTTTAAATAAAAAAAATCATTGTAACCTGAGTATTTAGTTTAAAAAATTGTAAATGCCAAAAAACAGTAGTATCTTCTATCTATTTTTATACCCTTTTTGAATGCTTAAGATATCTCATAAGGGGGCGTTACAATTGGCCATTTTCGAAAAACCGTAAAATTGCGATTACGAGCCGAATTTTGAATTTTTTGACCCAAAACCAAAAGCATTCGACAGATTTTGATACTCTCCACCTTGGTTTTCAAACTCAAGCATTTTGGCCCGAATGCGGCAATTTGGCGCCATGTTGAAATTTTCTAACCTTGAAAATATTGAAAATATTTTAGGTTAGGATACATGTAAAAAAAGAAATTGTCAGAGCTGGTAGAATTTTTATTACAAAATTTTGAGTCCAAGCAGACCTATTTTGGTTGAGATTCGGCCGAGGTATTAATGTAAACGTGTTTGGGCCTCTCCTAGGTCCAATTTTGGGTCTTTCGGGGAAAAATTTGAATTTTTAAAGATTAGATACATGAACCTATAGAAAGCTAAAATTCGTATTCCTAGCTCATTTTTAAATAATTTGGCAGCGATTTGAACCAATAAAAAGTGTTAATTTTACTTTGGAGAAAACGACTTTATGGTCGATAATAGCGCGCGATAAAAAAGACAAAACGGACAAAACCCTTTTTGACAGTTTTTGAAAAAGTGATTTAAAAATAGCTTTAAATGAATCTAATCTAACCATTATATATCGAAAAAATACTTTGCGATCAGAAAACGGCGTACTTTACATATAATTACTAATATAGATAAGTTGAGATAGTGACCCCAGCTAATATTTTTTGTTATATTTCAGTTACATATCAATTTTGTAATTTTGAATTTTTTTACTTTTATCCTTTGTGTTTTGCGAATATTTCAAAGTATATTTGCCAAAAATCAAATAATTACAGTGGTTCCTATAAAAAAAGTATTTGTTGATCCGCGATCCATCGTTGCTCCTACATGAATATTTATGTCATTTTGAGTTATATAACTCTAATTTTGAATGAAATACTGTGAAGTGTATGCTCTGACATGCTCTATATTTTGCATATTTAGACACTGACTTAGTGAATGCTACATTTCATGCGCATGCGCGATTTTTATTCGTGAAAGTATTGCCAGTGTCAGTACAATTGTACTGAAATCAGTACTTTTTCGGTACAATCAGTACATCAGTGTTACTTTCGTTGAAACAGTACTTTTAAGCTGTTACCATAAAATACAGTAAAAAAATGTAAAATCGAAATCTAATTTTTTCATAGCTATAGCTGGCAACGCTGATTCGTGATAGCTGACGGATGTTTACATTCAAATGACTTATGTTCTAATTGTAAGTAGCTTTTCGTATTGTAAATATAGTGAAACTAAAAATGATTTCAAAATGAGTACAAAGCGGTATTTGACTCTTGAGGAACTGGAAGAAGCTGTCAACGATCCTAATTTATACATGGATTAGGAAGTTGATAATATAGAGAGTTCATATTCTGAGAGTGACGATGATACTCAAAAAACTTTTTTAAATCTACAGAACGTGCCTTATGAAAGTGTGCTTACTACAGGTGAATCTTCAAATAGTAAGTTACAACACTGATTACTTGTTATTTTTATGAGGTGGAGAATAGTTCAACTAGTAGATGATATGTTAGACAGCAATAATGAAGTTGATATGCAAGAATTCAAGTCTGTAGTTATAGCAAATGAATATCAAGAAAATCTATTCGCATTGTCAGCCGAAGAATTTTTAGATTTTGAAATAGAAGATGTACAAGAATCAAATGAGGAAGTAAGTACAAGGAGGCGCCCCCGTCCGAAATCCCCTCGTTGATCCACCGAACTGTGACATGGTAGCTCCATCAAGTCTTCAATGGAAAGATGTTTCGAGTAATCAAAGAAGACAAGGCTCTGCTAATATAATAAGCACTATGCCGGGGATAAAACTACACATACGTCCACAAACTCCCCTTGAAGCGTTCAGGCTATTTGTTTGTGATGATGTTATTGACTTGATTCTACGCTACACCAATCAAAAACTGCAAAAAGTGAAAGATACTTCATCTTCCATATTTACTAGAAACAGTAAAGAACAGAAGAAATTTTAAGTATGTTAGGCTTTTTGATAACTGGAGGTGTATATTAAAATACAAACTTTTTAGTGAAGAACACCTGCCAATTTATAAAGCCACTTTTGCACAATTTTGATTCGAACTTCTAATGAAATGTCTACGATTTAACGATAATGACACTCGTGAAAATCGAAAAAAACAGATAATTTTGCAGTTGTTCCCGAATTCTGGAAACTCATTACTTCAAAATTTGCAAATTTTTTAAATTCTAGACCATCAGTATCTATTGATGAAGAACTAATATCATTCCAAGGAGGGTGTAAATTTCGTTTATTTATAGCAACCAAACCAGGGAAATATTGCGTGGAAGCAAATATTCTCTGATATTCAGAGAGCTACTACTGTTTTGCTGCTGAACCATATGTCGGAGAAGTGGCAAATCAACCAACAAATTATACAGGGTGTCTGGTGGCAGACTTATATTTTCAAACTTAAATAAAAAACGTAATAATTGACCCAAAGTTTTATTAAGAGCATTGAACGATAGAATAGAAATGCGGATTTCATTTTTTAAAGAGTATGTCATCCAAATGACTTCCGTCGAGTTGCACACACTGTTCAAAACGAAGCCTTGTGTTCTGCGCCACACGTTGCAGTAAACTTGGTTCAATTGAATTGATTTCTCGACGAATATTTTCCTTTAAAGCCACAAGAGATTGGGGATTGTCGTTATAAACCCTCTCTTTGGGGTAGCCCCATAAACAAAAATCCATGGGAGTTAGATCGGGCGACCTCGGTGGCCATGGGATGTCCCCAAAGCGACTGATCAGTTTTTGGGGAAAATTTTCTTGAAGCAAATTCATCAAAGCTCTGGCTGTGTGTGCAGTCGCCCCATCCTGTTGAAACCACGTGTGTGAAGAGTACGATGGATGAGCTCGCAGGTTTGGCAAAAAGAAATCCGTAATCATGCGTCGATAATTTTCACCATTGACATTCGTCACCTGACCTCGAGAATTTTAGAGAAAAAAAATGGTCCAATTATCCCATGCGCGGATAAGGCACACCAAACAGTTACCCTGGAGCAATGCAATGGTTTTTGATGTTTCAATCAAGGGTTGCGGGTTCTTGGAGACCAGTAACGGCAGTTTTGCTTGTTGACGTGGCCGTTTAAGTTAAAATGAGCCTCATCGCTCCAAAAAATGGGATTTACATTGCGAAAACGCTCCAACATCGTTTCACAAAATTTTTTGCGTAAATCAAAGTCACTTTCTTTCAGTTCTTGAACGATTTGAATTTTAAAAGGATGGAACTTCAGATCCTTTCTTGAAATTTCATTAATAATCGTTCTTGGAAGTCCCAGTAAGGCTGCTCTTTTCCGTATTGAAAGTCGCGGATTTTCACGTAAACTGCTTTCAACCAGTTCAATGTTTTCGGGAGTCCTTGAAGATCGACTGGGCCCTGGCCGTAGGGCATTCATAGCCGAGGCAGTTGCGCGGAATCTCTGCACCCACGAACGAATGGACTCGGTCCATCACGTATTCGCCGAATACCGAACTTTGAACAAAATTGTCGACGGGCAATTACGTAAGAATCATTACTCTTAAAAAATGTCTCTACAGCGAACGCGCGATGCTCACTCGACCACTGCGACATCGTGAGTGACGAATCCGCACGATCGGTGATTCCAACGGCGCCACCCTCACCCCGCACCGTTTATTACTTTTTGAAATAATCGTATTTAAAAATATAAATCTGCCACCAGACACCCTGTATCAGTGGTCCTGAAGTGGTAAAACGTTTCGTTGCTTCTGCTAAACTTGAAAATTCGGGTAGGAACAACACAATGGACCAAAAATTTACATCTGTGTCATTAGCTGCTTACCTCGAATCAAAAAATTTAACTGTCGTTGGAACAATACGGTGTGATCGTAAAGACGTCCCATTAGAAATAAGACCCATATCACTAAAAAAATCTATTCTAGACATCAGGTTTGCTTTTAGAAATTTTAAAACGTTAGTTAGTTACGTTCCTAAAAAAACTAGTAAGTGTTCTCTCTAATCAACATCACGACATGAAAGTAGAGAACGATAACCAGAAATTATTCATTATTATAATTCAACAAAAGCAGGTGTTGATACACTTGACAAACGTATTAGAGCAATCAGATGTCGGCGTGGGACAAGAAGATGGCCAATAGCCCTGTTTTTTAACTTGATCGATTTAGTCGCTTACAATTCATATGCGTTTTATTGTGAAGCAAACGAAACTTGGGCCAAAAAGTATCCGATACGTGAGTCAGCCCGAAAGGTTTTTTTTGAAAAGTCTAGGCAAGTCATTACGCCAAATCAACATGAAATACAGATCTGATCATTGCCAAGGTTTGCATAGCAGCTCAGTAACAGAACTAAAAATATTTGGCTTTGAGTGCAATCAAGTGGGGGCAGTTTCAAGAGAGACAGCTCAAACGGAGCTAAAAGGAAACGCAACAAGAAATGCTACCAAAAGTGTACCTAAAAAAGGAAGATACTTTATATGTCCAAGATCTGAAAATTTATGAAATCTTGTACAAAATGCGTGAAGTAGATTTGCCCGAAACATACAGCCAAAGAAAAACGTTCTATTGTTAGAACATTACCGAATGTAATTAACATTTCAATGTATATTTTTATCAATAAAAATAGTTTTGAGTTCTAAAGGTGGAGTTATTTTTAATAAAAACGAGTTAAAAGAACAAATTTATTAAAAAAACATATACCGCTTTGGGTTCAGCTTCTAACCCCCCTCATCCTAAATAATTACATTTAATTTAATGTTGGGGTTACTTGCTGACCCCTCTCATCTGGGTTCTCGTGGTGCAGTTTTAGCATTCGACTACGACTGTTAAATTCACAACATATTAAACTTTTCAAACAAAAATAATGGAGAAAAATTTTGTATAAAATAATGACAAGAACTAAAGTTATTCAAATACTAAAATTAATATAAATTTACCATAGACGTTTACAGTTTTGTTATAGATTTTTAATAAATCCAACAGTAATTAACCACGCTTCACTTTTAATATTTTGTTCTTTTCCGTAAGATTGTTCTGCACTTTAAAAATTTTTAAAGTAGATAAATAAATGAAACTGCTTCGGAAATGTGTATTGCATGATTTTCAACTCACTTATAAATCAAACATACAGGCTAAACTAAATGAGGGGCAACCAGGGGCAACTTACAAGTATTGAATTTAATGGCCCTGGTTGAAATAACTTTTGAAGATGGAAGCGGGTCTCTCAAAAAAAACTGTAAGTGAAGGTGGAAATCGAGGAGATTGGAACAGCTTCACTTATGGAACCTGATGGCGGCAGCGATGGACGCTACAACCGGCAATCAGTACCGCGATACAGAAGGCAACGGAAAACCACTGTATTATTGTTCCAAGAAAATTATATGGCAGCACGAAACTTAATTACGGCCCCCAGTCCTCGGCAGGTTTTAAGTAACCAGGGGGTGCTAAGAATCCCCGAGTGGAAAAATATTAATTCAACCATTAAAATAGGCACATGGAACGTCCGTAGCCTATATTCACCTGGAAAATTAGCAAATCTTATCCAGGAGATAAAAAGAATAAATTTACAAATTTGTGAAGTACGATGGCCTGATTCCGGAATTCTAAGATCTGATGACAAAAACATATATTACTCAGGAAACCAAGACAAACATACAAATGGAGTAGCAATTGTAATAGACAGTAAACTAAAGCAACATGTCCAAAATTTTATACCATACTCTGACAGAGTCATGCTCTTACAGTTGAAAGGCAATCCTGTCAACATAAATATCATTCAAGTATACGCTCCAACAACGGAAAGATCTAATGCTGAAGTTGAAGAATTTTACTCGCAAATTAGAGACATGACACGTTTGACAAAAAAACAAGATATAAACATCATAATGGGTGATCTGAACGCAAAAATTGGAAGTGGGGAAGTCAATGACATTGTAGGTAAATACAGCATAGGAGAAAGAAACGAACGAGGAGATCGGCTAATCCAATTCTGCCAAGAGGAAAATAACGTAATAAGCAACTCATGGTTCAAAATGCCAATTCGCAGACTATATACTTGGACTTCTCCTCAAAACAGGAAGGACAACATAGTTAGAAATCAAATCGACTATGTGCTTATAAATAAAAGATATCGAAGCAATATACTAAGTGCTAAGACATACCCGGACACAGACATTGGATCAGATCACAACCCCATAATCATCAAAATGCGAGTTAGACTGAAAATAATTATCAAGAAGAAGAAAACAAACAAAAAACTAAACGTGGATAAACTCCGAAATGCAGAAAGAAAAATACAAGTAAGAAATAATATAAATAAAAAAATAGCAAGTTTGATAAGTGATGGCTCACAAATAACAGGGAGCACACAAGAAGATATTGAAGATTTATGGCAAAAATTAAAAACAACGATACACACAGTTGGAAATGAAAGTCTGAAATTCAAAGGAGAAGAGAACTTTAAACAGAAGTGAATGACGAAAGAAATATTAGACCTAATGGATAGACGGAGAATTGTCAAAAATAGCAGTGAAACAGAATACAAACAAATAAATAGAATTATACAAATTAAAATTAAAGAAGCAAAAGAAAAATGGATGTGCGACAGATGTACAGAAATAGAAAGCTTGAACGAACAACACAACATGTTTGGTCTATATAAGAAAATAAAAGAAGTTGTCGGCACCAACAGAAAGAAAACACAAATGATGATAAGAGATGACAGCAACAAAATAATAATGCACGAAACTGAGAAAATAAGAATCTGGGAACGATATATAGAAAAATTGTTTGACGACGAGAGACCAGAAACAATTATACAAAACAGAGGAGAAGAACAAAAAGGACCCACAATTCTAAAGCGAGAAGTAGAGAATGCAATACACCAAATAAAATAGGAAAACCCCAGGACCGGATAACATATATATGGAACTAATTAAACTAATAAACGAAGACAACCTAAAGATACTAGTTGATTTGTATAATAAAATATATGAAACGGGCAACATTCCAAATGACTGGTTGAAATCAACATTTATTACTTTGCCTAAGAATGCAAATGCGAAATCTTGCAATGAGTACAGATTAATAAGTCTCATGAGCCATGCCCTTAAAATACTTTTGAAGATAATGCAAAACCGAATATATAGAAAATGTGAAGAAGTAGTGAGTGACAACCAATTCGGCTTCAGAAATGGATGGGAACGCGTGAAGCTCTCTTCTGCATACAAGTAATGATGCAGAAATGTAGAGATCAGAAAAAGATGTGTATCTGTGCTTTCTCGATTATGAGAAAGCATTTGATAAAGTAAGACACATCAAACTCATAGAATGTTTGGAAAACATTGGCTTAGACGAAAGAGACATAAAACTAATCAAAAATCTTTATTGGAACCAACGTGCTAAAGTAATGGTAGAAGACACTGAAACAAACAACGTAGAAATTAAACGCGGGGTACGTCAAGGCTGCATACTGTCCCCAATGTTATTTAATCTCTATTCGGAAGTAGTTTTTGAGAACATCTTACACAACTGCAATTTAGGAATAAAAATAAACGGGGAAACGATAAATAACATAATATACGCGGATGACAGCGTACTAATTGCAGACAACCCTAGAGCATTACAACAGCTAATTAACAAAGTATACGAAGCAAGTTTACAAATGGGCCTAACAATCAATACTAAGAAAACAAAAATCATGCAAGTGAGTAAAAATCCGAGGGGTATAAATTTTACAATTAACGGCAACGCTTTAGAAGAAGTTGGAAAATTCAAATATTTAGGTTGCTGGTTAAACTCAGATCTAAACTCAAATATAGAAATAAAGAGTAGAATAGAAATAGCTAGGCAAGGATTTATAAAAATGAAAACACTCCTGACAAATAAAAATCTAAATTTACAAATCAGATGGAGAATGGTAAAGGGTTATATATGGTCAATATTGTTATATGGAACGGAAGTCTGGACACTAAATAAACACGAGATAGACAAACTGCAAGCCTTTGAAATGTGGTTGATGAGACGAGTACTTAAAATCCCATGGACAGCCAGGATTACAAACCAAGAGGTATTACAAAGAATGAACTGTAATAGAGAAATTATAACTACCATAAAAAGAAGAAAAACCGCCTACTTGGGACACCTACTAAGAAATAAAAAATATAACCTACCCCAACTTATCATACAGGGTAAGGTTGAAGGCAAACGCGGAAGGGGTAGAAGGAAAACTTGTTGGCTCAAGAGTATAAGGTAGTGGACAGGCATGAAACTTCAACAAATATTTAGAGCAGCTGCAGAAAGAGAAACGTTTGCCAATGTAATCGCCAACCTCTATTAAGAGAAGGCACGACAAGAAGAAGATAAATCAAAGAGACATTTGCATTGCTGAAGGTAACTTCGTTGTCAAGTAGATTTATACATAAGATTATAAAAGATTATCCCCCTCCAGAGACATTTTAGTTTGTAAAGGCTAAAGCTATATCTTAACCTATTGGAACTAATCCAATCTAAAATGCACGCAAATTATTGAATAAATTTAACTCAACAATGTATCACCACCTCGTTCCCCTTTCAAACGTGAAGAAGACTAAACGGACTCAAGCACAAGCACAAAAAAGTTTAACTTTGTAGTTAACTTTTTAGAAATCCTTTCATTATAACCGAATTGGTATGAATGAGAGAAAATAGATCTTTTTCCATAATCCAGACTTAAGTAAGCAGTGGCCAAACATCATAATATATTTCTAAAAATAAAGTATTATAATACAAATTGATGATATCCATTTCATAAAGCTTGAAAAGTTTTGTATATTTCAAATTGGTTCTGGATGCTCGTGGCATGACTACAGAACTTGACACTGATCAATTGAAATACAAATCCATTGCTTAGTGCTTTCCTTCTAACATAAGGTGGGAATTGCTGTAGTAGAATAACGCCCTTCCACGTATAGGCAAAGCACAAAGAGAAACTTTTGAGAATTTAATGTAACTGAATCTTACCTCCCTTTGGACAACAACTTTCTTCACGAAACACAATTCGAAAGTATACAGTAGGGGGCAAATGGAATTTTTAAATTTATTGCTTCTAAAAAAACATAAGATACAAAAATAAGTCTAAAAACTACAACACAAAATAAATAATTTTTATCATCAGTTTAACATTTTTGAACAACGCTACATAAAGATATGGTAATAAAAATTTTAAATAAATCTCCAAATGTACAGTATGTAACTAAATAAACTCATTTTAATAAAAATGCCTTTTAAAGCTATTTTTAAAGCTACTTTATTAAGAAACGCATTACTCCAAAGGAGTTACTAAACAATTTTACTTACATTCTATAAGTTGATGGTAGACATTGTGTTTTAATTTATACTAATTTTTACAATAATGTAGTTAAATTTAAAAATTAAACGTTAACCCAAATACTTATTAAATTCCATTAGAGGAAATTAACAAAAGAAATTGTTTTTAAATTGCGTGATAACCTTGAAGCTTTGCAAAATGCCACAATAGAGGTTATAAACCTTAAATTCAATATTGCTTTATAAAACAAAACAACTTTTCTTACTTTAGTTACGGAATTACGTGAGTTGTAAATTAATAGTTGGTTTTATTGATTAAAATGCTTTTTCGGTACATTGAAATTTAGGAAGTAGTTTTAAAATAAGCAATAAATGATGTAAATTAGAGATAACGATTAAAACTGACGCCTGGTGTGCGTGTAAATATTCGCGCTTTGTTATGGTTAAATGATGCGTGTAACTTAAAAATTTAATGTAGAAATTAATAGAAGTATCTAAGATGACATAACAATAACGATTTTTTTTACAAATAGTGGAATATTAATTTGTCAGAAAACTACATTAAATAGCCCAGAGCAGATAACGCAGGCCTGTTGAAACAAGTCACACTTGGGGCGCACGAAAGCTCTGATAAATATTCATAAAGGCAAATTTTTGTTCTGATTTTTGTAATTTCTCTTTGTGGAAGCTTCCGCAGGTTCGAAATTACTTCAGGCTGTCGAAAACACTTGCGCGTTTTATTAATTTCCTTCAATTGGCACGTTTCTGCTTATCCATTTCTCGAATACAAAAAAATTATATGAACGGTTGGCCCTAAAAGAACAAAGCTAGCGCAATAAGGATTTATAACAATAGCTATATAAAAAATAATCCGCATATATTCACTAATATCTTAAGTTCAATATGATATCCCTCTTTAAATGAATAGCCTACAATAAGTGGCTTCTACTGCATATAAATTTTAAAATCAAAATATTGCTTTTTCTTTGTATATTCAATTAGTGCCTTTATTTGATCGTCATCAACTTCAACGAGCCTTCCGCTGCGAAGACCATCGGTGACGTCAAAATCACCAGCACGAAATTTAGCAAACCAGCTCTGACACCGACGGTTTTGTAGGGCATTATCCCCGTTAACTTTACGCAATTGTCAACAAGCCTGCTTTGGGTTTTTTCTTACGTAAAAATAAAAAAGCAAAATATGCCGAAAATGCACAGTTTAGTTTTCCACTTTCAACTTAATGTAAAAACTGAAGGACGTGACTAAATCAAATACTTATTTGTTTCAAATGAAGTTTAGACTATCATCTGTCAAAATATATAATGCTTGTGTCGATTGCGATGACCTTTTTGACCTGAAAATACGTATAACGCCATTTATTGCAAAATTCGTCATGACTTATCCGACCAGCCTATATTAAAAAATTAGTTTCAATAATTTTATCTTTAGTATCATGGTTTAATAATTTTGGAATGCGGAGTAATAATAATAGAACACAATTTAGTTATATGCGGCAGGGTTCATCCGATGGTTAATAGACAGTAGGGTATCGCCATGGCATTACGATACTTACTCGTATATTGGCGGATATTTTCTCACAATTTATGATATCTTTTAAATGTCATCTGTTGCATATATATAAAGTTATGAGCACGTCTCATAAACTTACGATCAATACTGAAACAGATTCGATAAATGCAGTTAATCATAAATCAGATTTGCACCTTTATATTTACAAAATGCTTTAAGCTATCTTATCTGGGAGAAACTCAAAAATTTATATGGTATTACGAGTAGGCAAGTTTTATCTTAAGTAGCTGATTAGATGTGTTTATAAAAATCGAAATTTAAAACAGCTATTGCAAATCGAGTTTTTAACACTAGGTATTTATACAGAGTTAGTAAAAAGTATGGAAACGGCAATTTATTGTCGTTAATATTTATTTTGGAAAATAATGTTTAATATAGAAGTCTTGTGTGTAATTTTTATCTACATTTGTGAATACTTGAAATTTTGTTTTTTTCGATTGTTTTTGAGTTGCGCCATTTTTCAAAATTTTTTGAATTGGAAACGTGTTAATTTTACACCGCCATTTGAGAGAACGTTTCTTTCTTTTTGTAATGGTATAACAAAACTTTTATTTTTATTTTAATTTTTAAAGCTTCACACATAAACGTTTTTACTGTTAAAATCTCCTACAATTTTGCACCTAGTGGCCGGAAAATCTTAAAAATGTTCTTTTTTGATGTTTCGGCGAGGTATTAAATTACTTCAATTCTTCTAAAAATTTGCTCAGAAGGAAAAAAATGTTGACTTCGTATTGTTCACTGCCTGATGTGTGTACATTCGAGTTTAAGATGTATTCCCTTGTTTTGGTACTTTTTACTGCATTCGTATAACTAACATTTTGTTGCACATGAGTTGTTTGAGTCTGGTTTGGTGGTGTTACGGTTGTTATATTTTGCTGGCTATTTAGTCTATTGTTTACACTATTGGGCTTTTTTAAAAATTTATGATAAAATTTGCAGCCTCTGTAGTTTGCCGTATGGGCGCCTTCACACAATGCGCATTTGCTGGAGCTTCCTTACTTTTTTGCAGTTGGTTGTGTTATGTGGACCTCCAAATTTTACATAAATAAACGGTCTATTGTAGTAGGATATTGTGTGCCCGTATTGTTGACAACGCAACAAAAAATATATTTAATAGTTCCTTGGTTACTCCACTTTTGACTTTTAAGATGTTTCTGACTTTGTGTCCCTTAGTACCTGGTTCTTGTTTGATTTCATTTGTATCTGTTGTATGATGCAGATTTTTGATGGCTATTCTGAATGCTCGGTCTTGCTTCAGTTGGTATGTGTGATGAATTATGTCATGCTAACGCTTATATCGCATCAACTTTCTATGCGTTTCTGGTTAATTACAATTTATTTTTATCGTATTGTCAGCTAAAATATTTGTAGAGTATTGTTCAATTTTACTACATTGCTGAGTTTTTTAACAGTTCTTAATAGTGTAATATCCCATAGACGAAGATTGGAGGAGGTAGTAGTAGCGAGGAGTGTTTAAAGTCTGTTGTGTGTACAGAGCAGATGGATTAACTGGATGCTCTTCTGATAAATAATAATTGATACCATTTGTTGGCTGATTTACTGAAAGCTGAAAAATAGCGGAATAACCCGTATATTAGTGTTATTTGGAACGTACACCTAGACCATTACAAGCCGGTAGCATGTTTAGTTTCTAAAAATATATTGCGTTTTTTTTTAATAAAACTCAATTATACTTATCTATCTAATATTTGAACAGAAAGAAAATATCCTAATGTGGCGTTCCCTACGGACATGATTTACACGAGGAGATCTGTGTGTAGTAAACAAAGATAGCCTACATATTTGAATGAAAAGTGTACAATGACGACTGGCATAAAATTTAGCGTGCCGCGCTCTGTGCGCTTAATTTACACGAGGTCCGTACGTTAGTGCACGCACGTCGAGGCCGCTCTCGCTCTTCCGGGAAGCCGCGGCTAGCTTTGTACGTATTATCCTTTTTATGGTGTAGGAACATATGCATATTTACTAACATAATTAATAGTGCCCTATTCGTTATAAAAACGAAGCCAAAATGTCGACGTTACTAAAAATAGGCTATGCAATTTCAGAATCAAAACAAACATTCTGTTACTGCTAATAATATTAATCAAGGGGAAAATTAAAAATCATTGCAAATAAATATAAGAAATATATAAAGTTGAACCGATTTTTTACGTATGAACGTAAAACGTAAAAATTACGAGAGTGCATTATGAACGAGCGCGTAAGATTTCATTGGTTCAACTTTACATTTTATGTATTTCTTATGAGGGGTTTATGCTTATGTCTATTACGAATGCGTGTTAGTTAAATTGTTCCACGTTTCCGATGCCGGGAAAAAGCTAATCCAATTAAAGACCTTGCAAAATTATGAGAAAAAGCGGGTGAAAAACTGTCAGCCTAAGATGCTAAAAATACTTTTTGGCGGTCAACCTCTTGTCTTAGTATAATTTGCTAATATTGTTGGTAGCAGCGGTCATTTGTTTGTCTCAGCGCACTTGCTAACACAACTCTTGAAGGCACTTGTTTACGCTACGAAATTCAAGCAGAAAGTCAAAAATAATTACAAATAAGAAAATAACTTTTTTTATTTATAGCTCAAAAATAAGTTTATAACCATAATACAAATAAATATAAAATATAACTTCAAATAAGATTTTTACTAAATTATTGAAATTAAGTTTTTTGGATAATATTCTATTATTATACAAATTTAAGGCAACAAATGTTACAGGCAAATTAAATACAAAACAAAAATCCTGGTGTGAACAGGACCCCACAATATATAAACGCCGTTACATCATGTTCACTAAACATTATTTTACTTTTTAACCAGAAAATTTATAATTTTATACAAGTAACCGTTATACTAAAAATGTATGTTACAGTAAAAAAGGTTTGTTTAGACCTTTGTAATTTTTTGCTTTATAAAATTTAATTAAATCCGTCTCTATTTATTTTTAATGTTAATATTATAGTTTATATTACTCATATTAGCTTTGAATATACACGTGTAATTGTTAAAAAAAACGACGTGTTAATTTTATCACGCAAATGCAAAGAAACATTAAGTATGGCGCAAATTATTTTTAAGAGTTAATAAGTTAAAAAATTATGATAATTATAATTAGTTTATTAGTAGAGAAGAAAATTTAAAGTTATTTTATTTAAAAAATTGTTGTTTTTTATTAAATTTAAAGAATATACTTTGAGCATTATAAAAAACAATTTTTATTTAAAAAAATAATAAATTAAAAGCTTATGTATTATCACGTAACAATACAAATTAAACAACATAAATAGCTGCAAGTGACACAAACAAGTTGTGGTGGACATTATCAGGAACAAGCCCACTATTATAAGATCTTTGATCATCAGACAACTGAATTGAAAAGAATGAACTACTTTAATAATACGTCATAATATTTACTTCTTTTTGAGAGTTCGCATTTGAAATTTGAAGCGTAAAGACGTGTGTTCTGAAACTCGAAAGATAAGTGCGCGCTCGGTGACCTCCCGCCTCGTGCGGGCGGTGATAAAAGTTTATCTTAAACATAAATAAATTTCCACGTAAATAAATACGCAAATAAATATTGTTACTCAATAACAGTGCGGTTTAACCGAACTTTAAAATGTTACCAGCAGGAAACGGCCCAGGTATGGGACTCGTCCAAAATCCAATGACACAAAACAACATACAGGGTCAATCGTATGTATTACAACCATCAAATAATACACAGAGTCAAACAATGTTCAATACTAATATGCCATCACAATCTTACTATTCCTCTCAACCACTACAACAACAAATATATCATTCACAACCTACGAGCCAGTACTCTTTTCCGCCCAATCAAGAACAATTTATAATGCAAGAAAATCCAATGTATCATGTAAATAGACAAAATAGCACCCATGAATACACAAGAATTACTTCAACTAGTGATGAAGAAAATAACACCTACTCTACTAAAGAGAACCCGTGGCAAGTAGTAAAAGGTACTAAGAGAAGGAAGATAAGGAAATCCATAAATCATGAAGAAGAAGCGATACCACTAAATAACACATTCAATGCACTTGCAAATAGCCAGATAGATAACAATGCAAGCAAGGGCACACCTAAACCCCCTCCCATATTTGTGTACGGAGTTGCAAATTTACCACAAATGAATAATAAACTAGCAGAAATAGTTGAATTAGAACAATACACAACTAGGAGCTTGGCAAATAATATTGTGAAGTTAACCTATCAAAGCCCAGACACATTTAGAAAATTAGCAAAATACATGAAAGATAATAATATAATTCATCACACCTACCAACCGAAGGAAGAAAGGTCGTACAGAGTTGTAATTAAATACCTACACCATTCGATTGACCTAGAAGATATAAAACAGGAAATCACACAACACGGACACAAAGTGAGAAATATAATAAATATGAAACATCGTGTAACAAAATATCCCCTTAATATGTTCTTTGTTGACCTGGAACCGTCAGAGAATAACAAGGATATCTACAAAATAAACAGATTACTAAACAATGTCATCCAAATAGAACCACCAAGAAAAGACAACAATTTAGTGCAATGTACCAGATGCCAATTATACGGCCACACTAAAGCCTATTGCAATAGACCCTACCTGTGCGTTAAGTGCGGTGGCCAACACATTACATCAAGTTGTAAGAAAAGTAAAATACGCCAGCTATATGTGGCCTATGTGGAGGTGGACATCCAGCTAACTACCGGGGATGTGAGTACTACCAAAAAATTATAAAGCTAAAACAAACAATTACCATCCTAATCATCAATACAACCTAACACATCAAAATAACATAACACAACAAAGTCAACCTGCAACCGCTATCGACAAGACCCCAAACTAGAAGCTCTAGTCGTGTAACTAAACCCCAGAATACAACTCAAGGCGCTGAATCGACCATGTCACTAAATAAATTTTTAGAAGAATTTAAAATAATGTTCAACCAACTGATACAGCAGAATAGTATGGTGCTCAATATGTTAACAATGCTAATCAATAAACAAAACAATGGCTCTTAGAATAGCTTTATGGAATGCCAATGGCCTTGCTCAACACAAAGATGAAATTCAGTTATTTTTAAAACAAAACTTAATAGATATCCTCCTGATCAGTGAAACTCATTTCACTGAAAAGACATATTTCAAAATACCGAAGTATAATGTATATCACACTAATCACCCGGATGGCACTGCACATGCAGGCACAGCTATAATAATAAAACAAACAATAAGTCACTATGAACTACCAAAGTTTGCTGAAGACTATCTCCAAGCTACCTCAATTGTGTCCACATTTCCCCATGTGAAATAACAGTTAGTGCAGTCTACTGTCCACCAAAACATAATATAAAAACACCACTTTGAATCCTACTTCAGCACTTTAGGCACCAAATTTCTGGCAGGAGGAGATTACAATAGTAAAAACACGGCATGGGGATCCTGACTAACCACCACAAAAGGAAGGGAGCTATTCAAACTCATTCAAGACAAAAGATATACATACTTATCTACGGAACTCCAACATATTGGCCGACAGACAGAGATAAGTTACCGGATTTACTAGACTTTTTTGTCACAAACAATATTTCGCCAACCTATATGGACATTACACCTAGCTACGACTTGTCCTCAGATCATTCACCGGTAATAGCCACCTACAGCACATACCCATTATATATTCAACCTGTACCTAGACTACATAATTCGAAAACTGACTGGGACGAATATAGGCGCAATTTGTCAGATACAATAAATTTAAATCTAAGGCTTAAAAACTCAAATGAAATTGAGGAAGCTACAAATAGTCTTATAAATACCCTTCAAGAAGCAGCCCAACAAGCTACTCCAATAGTAACATACAAAAAAGACATCACGAATATTCCTCTCGAAATTAAAAAACTGGTAGCTGAAAAAAGAAAAGCACGAGCCAAATGGCAACGAACACACACCCCAGCAGACAAGAAATTATTGAACAGACTTAGTAATAAGCTGAAATCTAAATTAAAATCTCTGAGAGAAGAGTCACTCAAAGATTATTTATCTAACCTTAGCCGTTATGACAATTCTATTTGGAAACCGATCAAAGCTAAAAGCAAACCAATAATAGCTCTTCCCCCTTTAAGAATGGAACAACCATCACAAGAACAGTGGGAAAAAAGTGATAAGGAGAAAGCAGAAGTATTTGCGAAACACCTTGCCGATGTTTTTCAGCCGCACGAAAATGACCCGGACGAGGAAATAATGGAAATATTAGAATCTCCCGTTTTAGCAACGCAACCAATTAAACCCGTCACACCTAAAGAAATAAAAGAGGAAATAAAACGCCTGAATGCAAAAAGCCCCGGCATGGACCTTATAACAGCAAAATGCTTAAAGAACTGCCAAAAAGGCATAGTATTACTGACGTATATCTTTAATGCAATCCTCCGAATCCAATATTGGCCTCAAAAATTAAAACTGCCGAGATAATTTTAATCCTTAAGCCTGGAAAAGACCCAAATAGCGCAAAATCATATCGACCTATCAGCTTATTACCAGCTGTTTCAAAATTGCTTGAAAAACTAGTTCTTAAAAGAATCAATACTGAATGGATACCCGATTATCAATTTGGATTTCGACAGGCTCACTCGACCACCCAACAGTGTCACGCATATCGCAAACTATCCTCGCCAGTTTAAACAACAAAGAATACTGCGTATCTGTATTCCTAGACGTAAGCCAGGCTTTCGACAGGGTCTGGCACCCAGGATTACTGTTTAAAATTAAAAAACTCATACCAGCGTTTTACAAACTACTTAACATAAAACATACCTAAGTGATAGACACTTCAGAACAAAAGTAAGACAGGAAGTCTCAACTATACTCCCAATCAACTCTGGGGTACCACAGGGCAGTATCCTGGGCCCGCTACTTTATCTCTTATTTACATCAGATCTTCCAATTTCACCAAACATCATAATGGGCACATTTGCTGACGACACTGTCATACTGGCTAGCCACAATGTAGTCCTCCAAGCTCACACTCTAATACAAGATTATCTACATGTTCTAGAACACTGGCTTCAAAAGTGGAATGTAAAAGTAAACGAGACAAAATCTACTCATACCACATTTACCCTGAGAAAAGATCCGTGTCCACCCATATACCTAAACAACATAATAATACCACAAACTGTGACAGTAAAATACCTGGGAATACACTTAGATTCCAAATTAAACTGGAGAGAACACATCTGCAAAAAAAGAAAGCAAATGGACCTAAAACAGAGAGAACTATATTGGTTGATCGGTAGAAAGTCTTCGCTATCTATAGAAAACAAACTATTGTTGTACAAATCAGTAATCAAACCCATATGGACGTATGGAATAGAACTATGGGGCTGTGCCAGCAAGTCCAATATCGAAATAATCCAAAGGTGCCAGTCCAAAATACTAAGAACGATAGTTAATGCCCCATGGTATATTGCAAATGAAATGATCCACAAAGATTTGAAGATACCAACTATAAAAGAAGTTATCCATGAGAGAAGCATCACCCACCACCAAAAATTGGAAGCTCACACAAATCCTTTAATACAGCCCTTACTAGAAGACACAGCAATAAGAAGACTAAAAAGACAGTGGCCAGCTGACCTATAAATAGACTTAGAGAGCTCATCGCTGGATGAGATCTCATCATGTTATTAATCGATCTAAATCCTAAATTTAGATTGTAGGTTAACAAATTAGCTTATAGAATACCTTGTATTTTGATTGCTAATTAAATAAATAAAAAAAAAAACTTCTTTTTGAGAATCTCTTTGGCATTACATACACCTCAGTGTCACACTTAGATTGTGCTGAGACTAAAAAGTCGGAGAATTTGCCTATCGTTTTGCAAGCGGCCTTCTTTTCGATAATAAAGTCTTTGCAAGATGCTACTCTTATTTTCACAGACAGTTTTAAAACCTGAAACGAATCTGGCAGTGCCATCTTTGTATCGGGGTCGGACTTTTCTTGCACTTTGTCCTCTTTATTTATATATATATATATATATATATATATATATATATATATATATATATATATATATATATATATATATATATATAAACTTTATAGGTCCAGTACAAGTCCTCTAAAATAAGTTTTCTTTTGACTCTTTTATCTTGCACCTGCATAAGCTTCTTCTCTAACTGACTATCCAAAAGCAATATTGTTAGTTTTTGAGCATCTTAGTTGTTTTGATAGCTTACTAGGATCGATGGTCACGATCTGTCTCAACCGTTCATAACGTACAAACCAAAGTAATAGGAATTGATTGTACAACTGGTTTGGATTGCTGCTCCCAAGCATCCCTTACACAATTTACTCAATTGACTATCACATTTTTTAACGAGCACAAAACCACTTGCGTGCAATAAATTACATTCCCTATAACCATTCCTTCAATACTGTTCAAAGTACTCTAATCTACGTTTTGGCAAAGAACTTTGCCGAATATCGTCTATTCGAGGAAGAAACAATTTCTAATCTTAAGCAATTCTTTCGAGGAACGGGTTTTATATCCGTCATTTAAATCTGTGGTGGTGTGAGGCTCTTTACGCCCCATATCTTGTATTTATCACTTATATGTTTTTTCTGTTCTATGTGTTTAAAAATTCTACTTCGTTTAGAAGCTAAGATTATGTGTTATTAACGAGGGGTTGCTCGCAAAAAGGTATTTTGGCGTCCTAGACTGACAATTTTTCACCCGCCTTTCCTAAAAATTTTTAAGGTGGGAACGTGGAAGAATTTATTTAGGAATAATAACAGTGGGATAAGTCGGTGCTGTGGTTACCTTACGAATGTAAGATATGCAAAACGATTATGAAGATAGACAACCAAACTTATGCTCAGAGCTCAGTCAGTTTCGGTAAGTCTAGACCTGTTGGCAAACGAGAACGCAACCATATTTATTATAAGTTGGCAACACCTATATTCAATTAGGTACTCTGTCTATATCTATAATTTACTTGTACGTTTCTAACCTATATGTCAATAATACACGTTCCTTGAATTTTTCATAATAATCTTTTATTTATTTCCACCTAAATATCAACATGGTAGCAGAGCGTGGTTGATTGCTACTTGTGGAAACAGAAGAAAAAGTAAACGCAGTAAAAACTAAAAAAACCGGCCGGCGTGTTTTTTGTCCGTCATACATTTTGAGGTTAACCGGGGCGGCGTGCTCGGTCATAAATCACGTGTAAATCATAAATACGCAAAGAAGATGTCGAATCCATTTCATATCGACAGACTAGTTGGAAGAGATAACTATGCCAGTTGAAAGTTTGCAGTCCAGGCATATTTCGAACTCGACGATTTATGGAGTTGTGTCACCGGTACCAATACAAACCAAAGTAAAGAAACCAAGGCGAAATCTAAGTTGTTTTTATTACTGGATCCTAACATTTACGTACATGTTTAGAATGCATCTACTTGTAAAGAAGTCTGGGAGAGTTTGGAACAGGCTTTTGAAGACAGCGGGTTGTACAGGAGAGTAGCCTTGTTGAGGGACCTGATAACAACTACATTGGATTCTTCTCGAAGCCTAGATGATTATGTGAATAAAATAATGTCGACCGCCCACAAGCTCAGGAATATTAAGTTTGACATTGATGATGAATGGCTCGGTACACTGATGTTAGCCGGCCTCCCTGAAGCTTATAAGCCCATGATCATGGGACTTGAAAGCTCTGGCATCAAAATAAGTGCGGATTCTATTAAATATAAACTCCTGCAGGAAGTTCAATGCTCTGATAATTCAGCATTCTTCACAAGGAAACAGGTCATTCAAAGAAATCAACATGATTCAACAAAGGCCTACAAAGGACCGCGATGTTATAATTGTAACAAGCACAAACAGCAGACGAAGCATTATCATCATCTCATGCTGACCAATGGAAAAAGGCTATGCAAGAAGAGTATGACTCTCTAATAAAAAACAAAACTTGGTCACTGGTTGATGCACCATCTGGGAAAAGAGTCTTACCATGTAAATGGATCTATAAAACTAAAACAAATGAAAAAGGTGAGATTATCTGATTTAAAGCAAAATTGGTCATCAAAGGGTATACTCAGAGAAAAGGAAGTGACTATGATGAGACATATGCTCCTGTTGTAAGATATACATCTGTTCGATTCTTACCTTCACTGGCTGCGAAGTATGATTTAGAAATGTTTCAGATGGATGCCATAAGTGCTTTTCTTCAGGGTAACATAGATACTGAGATATACATGTCACAACCAGAATACTACAAAGAAAATGATCAAGTATGTATTTTACATAAATCAATTTATATACTGAAACAGGCTAGCCGGCAGTGGAATCTTAAATTGATCAATGTTTTATTAAAAATTGGCTTACAGAGATCACATGTGGATCCCTGTATTTATTATTTAGTAAATGAGTCTGCAACTATATTCATTGCAGTGTGGGTGGATGATTTTTTGATATTTACAAATAATAAGGATAAAATAACAGAGATTAAAAACAAGTTAAAAGGAGAATGCAGTATGAAAGACCTAGGTGAAATGAAGAATTGTATCGGCATAAACATAAATAGGAACCGAGAGGCAGGTATGATTATGTTAGATCAAAAAAAATACATAAACCTAGTATTGGACCGCTTTAATATGTCTGAATGCAAACCAGTTTGTACCCCGATACAGGTGAATGCAAAATTTGAGAAAAATCCTGAACATGAGAACAAAAATATCCCATACAGGGAAGCGGTGAGATGTCTGATATATCTGGCACATGTCACGAGACCTGATGTCAGCTATGCAGTTAATTGTCCAGGAAATCAATACTGGCTTGGAATAAAAAGAATTATGAGGTATCTTCAAGGAACCAGGAACCTAAAGCTATGCTATGTCAAAGATAACTCAAAGGAAATAACTGGATATTGTGATGCTGACTGGGCGAGCGACCCAGTGGTAGACTCTCTACGGCGGAGGCCGAATACATGGCGATGGTGGCGGCGATCCAGGAGGCCCTGTGGCTGCGGCAGCTAATGGCCGAGCTCGGTCAAGGTGGAGACGGCGCCCTACTCATCCACTGTGACAATCAAAGTGCAATAAGACTGTCATCAACAGACTGTTATAAACCAAAAACTAAACATTCGTTTACATTTTCTTAGGGAAAACATTGTTAATTCTAAAGTTTAATTTAAATTTGTAAATGGTTGCAACATGGTAGCTGATAACTTGACTAAAGGTACTACCTTTGGAAAACATTTTTTCTGAATCAGTAAAATGGGTCTGCGTTCTTTGGGGAGTGTTGGCAAACGAGAACGCAACCATATTTATTATAAGTTGGCAACACCTATATTCAATTAGGTACTCTGTCTATATCTATGATTTTTTTCCCTAAGAAAATGTAAACGAATATCTATATGTTTAGTTTTTGGTTTATAACAGTCTGTTGATGCCAGTCTTATTGCACTTTGATTGTCACAGTGGATGAGTAGGGCGGCGTCTCCACCTTAACCGAGCTCGGCCATCAGCTGCCGCAGCCACAGGGCCTCCTGGGTCGCCGCCGCCATCGCCATGTATTCGGCCTCCGCCGTAGTCCATTCTGTTATGTGCTTTGTCCATTTATTTTTATTTTCTCTGAGCATATGTCCTACCCACCGCCATTTTAGATGTTTTGTTTTGGTCACAACATCTTCTATTTTTTTATGTGACATGTCCGTGGCTCTTTTTCTGTCTCTTTTTATATAGCCCAGTATGCTCCTCTTCATTGCTCTTTGATATGTAGTTAGTTTTTGGTTTTATTTTTGTGTGTCTGTCCAAGTTTGGCAACCATAGGTTAGTATTGGTAGTATACAAGTGTTGTATATTTTTCTTTTCGTTGCATTGTTTACTTTTCATAATTTCCTTGAGTGTCCAAAATCTCTTCCATGAGTTGGCAACCCGTCTCTCTATTTCTAATTCCATTTGGTCACTGAATGCAATTAGTTGTCCCAAGTAAAAGTAGGAGTCTTCTTTTTTTTTGATAAGTTTTTGGGAACAATTTGTTATTATTTTGCTTTTGTTTTGTTCATTGTTAGTCCCACCGTTTTACTTTCTTGTGCCAGATCTTGGAGCATAATTTGTAGGTCTTGCGGGTTATCCGTTATGAGTATTAAGTCATCCGCAAATCTTAGATGGTTCAGGTTTGTTCCATTGATATTGATACCTAAGTTGTCCCATTCTATTTTTCTAAAGATTTCCTCTAGCACTGACGAAAACAGTTTTGGTAAGAGTGGGTCTCCCTGTCCCACACCTCGACGTATAGGGAAGGCTTCCCCCTCTGTTTCTAGTTTTACTCTGCCTGTGCTATCAGTGTATACATTCTTCATTATCCTTATGCATTTATTTTCAATTCCTTGATTTTTCAGGGCTTCCCAGATGTAGTGATGTTCCAAAGACTCAAATGCTTTATTATGGTCCACAAAGGCAATGTATAGTGGGTAGTTGTATTCACGGCTTTTTTCAATTAGCTGTTTCACTACATGGATGTGGTCCACTGTGGAATATCTTGACCTAAACCCAGCTTGTTCTCTTGGTTGTTCTTCATCTAGTTTTTTGGTGATACGATTAAGTATTATTTTTAAGAATACCTTATAAACATTAGACATCAGGCTTATTGGGCGATAGTTGCCTATTTCTGATCTGTCTCCTTTTTTGTGGATGAGAACTTTAGTACTTGTTGTCCACTGTGTGGGTATGTATTCCGTATTTTAAATGACATTGAATAGGTTGGTCAATTTTGTTGTTGTTTCTTGTAGTCTCGCCGTCATCATCTCATTGCTTATGTGATCAGTGCCGGGAGCTTTGTTGTTTTTCTGTGATTTTATTGGATGTTGAACTTCACTTTCAAGAATTTGAGGGACTTCTTCTATGTTATCTTCAAGGTGTATGTTACTTTCTTAGGTGTTTTCAGTAGAATATAGTTTACGATAATAATCTGTTGCAATCTTTAGAACTGGCTGCCTTCTTGTTTCTTCTTGACCTTTTTCATTTTTCATTTTTGGTATCCATATCTTTTCCTCTTGTAGCTCTTTTAAGGCCTTGTTTATACCTCCTGATTTGGATATATGGTGTTTTATACATTCAAGTCTTCTATTTTCCTTATCTTGTTTTATGTTACGGTTTATTACTTTACTTAATTTATTTATTTCTTGTAATATTGCTTTGTCTTTCTTATTTTTAAGTAACTGCTTCCTTTTCTGATTTAGGTCTATTGTCTTAGAGGTTAGTGTATTTTTGTTTAGTTTTTTCTTGATTTTTCTTGTATAGATTTCATTTATTTCTCTGTTGTAAAGTTCTTGCGTTTTGTTTAACTCTTCAGTTGGCGTATTTTTTTGCGATGTGTACATTAACAAGGCATTCCCTTTTTGGTTTAAGTACTTCCTCTGTTTCTTATGTTCTTTGTTAAACAGGGTTGCCCTGACCATGCGGTGATTGCTGTTGAAGTTAAGATTATTTATTATGTTGACATTTTGGAATGATTTGGGTTGGTTGCTTATTATAAAGTCTATTTCGTTTCGGTAGCTCCCATCAGGTGATATCCAAGTCCACTTTTCGTCCGGCTTCTTCTTAAAAATACTGTTTATTATGGTTAAGTTGTTCTTAATGGCCATGTTTACGATCCTTTTGCTATTGCCGCTTCTCTTTCCTGTGCTATATTTTCCTACTGTATTCTATTCACCATGGTTCTGTTTATGTATTTTGGCATTAAAGTCTCCCATGACGATGGTGGTTTTATGGGCAGTTTCCAATGTGGTTGAAAGTTGGATATAGAAATCTTCTTTTATTGTTTCTTCTGCTGCTTCTGTCGGTGCATAGATCTGCATTATAGTCCAGTTGTTTTTGTATTCTGGTATACATATATTTAGTATGGCAATTCTTTCAGATATGCCTTTGAACTCTAAGATTTGTTTCTTTAAGTGCTTCTTTACCATGAATCCTACTCCATTTAGCCCCTTTGTTTCACCTATATAGTACAGGATGTAGTCATCATGTTCTTCAATTTGGTTTCCCATTCGTCTCACTTCACTCAGGCCTAGGATGTCCCATTTAATATTTTCTAGAGCTATTTCCAGTTCGAGGAGTTTTTCCGATGTTCTTAATAAGAGTGTATTTAGAGTGGCTATGTAAATATTACTTGGTTTTTCTTTATTCGCTAGAAGGTAGTGGTCTTCTTCCCCCACGGTGACCAATGGGCTTGGGGTGCATTTTTCCAAAGTCGATTTGGATAAAGTTTTATATCCTTTGGTTCGGTTCCGGATGTTGGTGGTTATTACATGTGTTTCGGAGTCAGTTGTTTTTATTTGCTTGTTTTGTCTTGAGGTGTCGGTATGGGTTATTAGTTTTTTTATTGTTCGGATAGAGAAGCACTTCGTCCGCGTTCTACATAGTTGAGTATGCCAGGTTTCAGGACTTCCTTTGTTGTAGGTTTGTTGGCCTCCTTGCTCTGTAGGTTGGTTTTCTTTTGTGGAGATGTGTTTGATGAGCCAGACTCTTTTCTCTTCCTTTTTATCTTGTTGATGAGCTGTCTTTATTATTATTTTGTCATATTTAATGAATGCACAACTCTACCCACTATTAAATCGAAAATCTATATTAAAAATTCTAATGCGCAGTCATAAATTATAAATCTCTTATATATATAATTAAGTTACAAATATTACAGAACAAAGCCTTAAGAATTTTAATTGGTGCGCCATGGTTTATTAAAAATATACAATTTTATCAAGAACTAGTAGTTCAACAGTAGAAGAGAACACAAAAACATTTAGAAAAAATTCCTTAATAACATTAAGACATGCGATGGAGCAGCATACTGTAACTTTGAAGAGCAAAATATTCACTCCCGACTGAACCACACACTCCCCCAAGACCTGTTTTTATCAGATAAAGACGAATAATCACACCGTGGTACTTTATAAGTTAGAATAGTCATTTATAGAATATATTAACAATGCTATGTATAACATAAATGTTTATTGATCTGCAAATAAATATTAAAAAAAGTTTTCTACTTTATGTTTCAAAATTCCCCTACATGGTTATCAAATCGATTCCATCCAATGTTATAACATTAACTGTTTAACTTAATTATTGTATACAATTATTAAATGCTCTTTCTGTTGTTTTATTTGCAATTACTTATTGATTATATAAAATTTTAAAAATTAATTCATCTGACGTTTCTACTGAGAATATACTCGTGAGTTTTCGATTTTTTAGCAATTTTATATTACAAATTAATTTTATTTGTGGTACTATAATAACAAAACACTATTTTAATAACAACATTTTTGTTTTAACATTTTCTAGGTTTACAATAGGTTAACAACACCAATATTTGTTTATTTATTTCCTAAGCAATTTTTAAAACATCACCAAACTTCAGCACAACATAAAATAGGCAAGCAGCTAAAAACACCTTGTATGCTTTGTAACAGGATCCTTTTAAATTATATGTATTTTGTTTTAATGGTGTTAATTAATAAAATAATAAAGTACATTAAATAATAAATAAAATTTGAAGATTCCAGTGAGCAGTAATATATTCCGATAGTTTAGAATTTTTTACAGCTTTTGTATAACCACGTTTTAATCAACATTTTATTACTTATACGTATCTATCGAAATAAAAAAATAAAATAAAAATGTTGGTTTGTTAAATTAAATTTCATATTCAAATCGCAGCAAGTGCTCGTAATACGTTTTAACGCAAATGAGTTAGAAACTTAAGAACGGCATTTTTGCTTCACGATCTGATCATTATTATAAATGTCGCATAAAACATCTTGACGTAATTTATCTGTTTCAGATATACAGCAAATAAATGACTTCATAAAGCTACTTAACGTGGTGGGAAGCTGGAAGAAGCGTATAAACTAGGCAGTGAACGCCCCGTAAATAGCAATAACGTGGAAGTCCCTGCAAACGGTGTATGTTGACGGCGAGCAGGCACAGCAAACAGCGCCATAACATCAACCGTTGTAATGAAAACTACCTCCGTCTGAAAACACACACGTTCGAGCGATTTACAATGTCGAAAGTGGCCCTATATAGGTGGACAATGGAAGAACGTGGACAGCGCCACATAATTGCAGCTCGCTAGCTACTTCAAACGTTGAAACTTTTCGACTCTCCCACATTCGAAAATGGATCACGACAACTTCGATGATGAGGTAGGTAGAATTTCGATTTTGCCCTTAAATCAAAATTTAAGTGATCTTGTTACTTGATACCGAATTATCTTTTATTAATGAAAAAACAATTGATAAAGCGTCTTCCAACAAAAAGAATAATAAATATAGCAATTAATGAAATTTGAATAATTAATAATTATATTTATTCTAAAACTGAAAACACTTTATGTTAAGAAACTCATTTTTAGAAATAAGTAATTAAGGAATAAAATATTATGCACTATTGTGCAAGAAATCCAACTAATTTTACTTCTCAAATTTAGAAGATGGGGGATTAAGTTTTTAAAATACATATTATGGTACTATATGGCTATGGCTTGTCTTATACTCTATCTTAAAATAAGATCAATTATTACAACTACTTTATTTATTTGTTTGTGTTTTTTTGTTCTAAACTTTATCCCTAATAATTAGTGGTTGCACAATCGATGACTATATGAGTGACTACATTGTTTTTTCACTAAAAAATCTACATTGTAAGAATTTCGAATATCTAAATTTATAGCACTTATTGGTAGACCTAATATTTGTTTTACTATAACTCAGTAGCTCCGTAAGAATAAAAGTAATAAAACTTAAACCTTTATTTTGGTAAACGTAATTTGGTAAAGGCTGTATGTAAACTAAATTTATTAGGCAGATTTTGTAAAAACGTAACCAACTGCATAATCATCCATATCACAATATCTAAAAAACTTCGTTTAATGCATCCAAAATCTCCTAGATTTGCCTTAATAGGGTAATACTTCAAATATTTTTGAAGTTTTTGCAAACGATTGTAATTCTTACCAAAGTGGTATATTTTTTAGATATATACCTAGGAAAAGATATGACCTGCATTTTTGACTATTTTCCACAAAAGATTTTGAATTAGACTTATAATTTTAGACATATTGTCTTTATCTAGCTAATTCTATATTCAATGTTTTCCTTGCTTAGCAAAATGTTTTTTTGCTTTTTAACTCTTTGTTATGTTTGGCAAATCTTTGTATGTTTTGTTTTTCTAGACAATATTTGATGTTATATGATTTCTATGGAGCTTAGCTATTCCAGCTAAATTTTTGATTGTGACAATCTTGTATTTTGATTTTCTAGGATTCAAAAAGATTAGATGTGTTTTTGTTACTCATCAAGTGTAATTATTCATACATTTGACTATCTTTCTGTAGCTTATTAAAAATTTTAGATTATGTTTAAATATTTACTTAATTTTGGTTTATGTTTGTTGTAAAATATTAGTCTGAAAAAAGTTCTACTTTTTTATTGAGCAAATATTAGTGGTACTATTTTTTAAAAACTTAATTTTTTTCTATATATACTTTTTTTTAGTCATCGCATATGAAAATAAATATTTAGTACATGTAACCTAGCTTATTAGTATTAAAACATTTCGTACGACAATATTTTATTTAGTTTATGTAAGTTGCCTTGTACCAGAAAAATTGATTTTCTGTCGCGTTTTTGTATATTTTGTAAAATAGAGCCATAGTATATAATATTTAGTTAGTTAATAATAAAATACTATAATAAACTCTCATCGTAGCACTATATCTTCTTTTATTACATATTGACATTGACATTTACCTTTTTCAAAATATTTTTTTTGTTATAAATTCATTTTATTAGCAATCAGAATAAATACAGTAATTCTATGAGCTAATTTTATGTTATTAAATGTTTAATAAAAGTGATGAGGAGAAAGCACCCACTGGTGAATCTCCTACTATAGTTCACTGAGTCTATTGGCCACTTTTTCCTTAATCTTCTGGTTTCAGGTTCCTGGGCTAGGACGTTGATTGTTATATTCGGGTAATTTTCAACAGTGTAATGATGTTTTTCAGCTTTTGTTTTTATAAAATCGGCTGCTAATGGGATGCTAAAATCCTTGTGGATGGTTGCATTTGACACAAACCAGGGAACATTGAATATCATCCTCAGGGTCTTGGACCGGAAGCGTTGTATTATTTCTATTGTTGATTTGCTGGCGCATCCCCATAATTCACAGCCGTAGATTAACAGTTTGTTATCTATGGCAAGTGCTGAGTTTCTCCCAAAAAGCCAATACAATTTTTTTAGACATAGATCTATTTCTCCACGTCAAGCGTTTATCGAGGTGTAGACCTAGACATCTGACTTCGTCTGCCTGAGGGATCTGTGTATTGTTTAGGTAGACTTGCGCACATGTTGAGTGTTTTGTTATGGATCAAAGTATCCTCGTTTAACCTTACTTTTCACTTGTTTAACCACTTTTTGAGTTGGTTTAAATGTTCTTGGAGTAGTTCGGCTGCTGTGTTAGGGTCTTCATTGCACGACAGGATTGCTGTGTCATCAGCAAACGTCCCTGTACTTGTTTGCTCTGTGATAGGAAGGTCACTTGTGTATAACAGATACAATAGAGGCCCAAGCACACTACCCTAAGGGACACCCGCATTAATTCTATATATATGGGAGGTGTCGTTCCCGAGTTTGGTTTGGAAGAATCGTTTATCCAGGTAGGAGCACAAAAGCAGGTAGTAATGGTATGGAAGTAGTTTTCTTATTTTGTACAATAAACCTTTGTGCCAAACCTTCTCAAATGCACAATTCACATCTAAGAACACTGCACAACAGTAAGTTTTGTCTTCAAGTGCACCGCGTATTATGTGTGTTAATGGATGGCATTGTTGAATTGTTGAATTGTTGAATGCTGGGATCGGAATCCAAATTGGTGATCTGGTAGCTATTCACTTTGAAGTTCACTTTTATTATTGCGTTTTAATATTAAATGTTCAGCATCTTAGGTATTATCGGAAGTAAACTAATAGGTCAGTAGGATTTTATTTGGGTGGAAGATTTACCCGGTTTAAGGATTAAGATAATTTGGACAAATTTGAGTAATGACTGCCAGTATGCAACACACAATATTCTACTGAACAGGATTTGGAGATAACGAAGTACTTTCCCATGTAAATGTTTTAATATAATTCCTGTTGTAAGGTCATGCTCCGGAAAATTTTTGTTAGAAAGTAATTCAATTTTGTGGATAGTGAAACTCTTTATTTGGGGTGACAATTGCAATAGAGTTTCTAAATAATGTTCAATTTTTCTGGTCTGGTTCATTAGAATCAGGTTCAAAGGTAGTTTGAAGGTGCAGGCGAAGGCTTCAGCCTTTTCTGCATCAGTTTCGCCCATAATCCTGTTGCATCTTGTAGTGGTGGTATGTGCTCTTTGGGACGTTTGGCTCCTCTAGTTGCCCTCCATATTGACTGACTTGTACGGAGAGTGTGGTTGTGTAGAGTTGGAAAGTTTTATTGCAAATCTGTTGAAGTCTTCTTCTTAGTTTATTATTCAGTTGGTTAAATATAGTTTTGTCTGCAATGTTGCGACTACGTTGCCAGGCTGCCGTTGCTCCCTTTTCCCTTACTATTTCTATTATTTAAGTTAGAATTTTAGGTGTATTAATTTTGTGGTTATAGGACGGAGGTGTTGACTACTACGGGAGTATGGTCAGATGAAATGTCGTAACTTGGAACGATGTCCATGTAGTTTGAGTACATACCGTGAGTGACAAAAAAGTCAAGCAGATCTGATGTTTTATTAGAGCCAGTTGGCCAATATGTTGGACTGCTCGTTAATAGAAAATTATAATTTTTATCTGTCATGAGTTCTCTATCTTTTGTAGTTGTTAAACGCGGGCCCCAGTATGTATTTTTACCATTGTAATCGCCACCTGCTGAGAATCTAGGTCCTAATTGCTCAAAATAGAGTTAAAACATTTGTTTGATTATGTTGTGGCGTGGCGGGCAATAGGTAACGGAAATTACTATTGGCATCGAAAGTTTTTCTACTTGTATTATGGTACCTTGTAAGTAGCCTGTTTGAAAGCTTGGTAATTCATGATGTTTAATAGTATTGCGAATTATTATAGCAGAGCCACCATGGGCTACCTCGTCCGGGTATGGTAAAACAACGTAATTTTTAGAAATTTAGCCATTAGTTGATTCGTTTATTGATCACTGTAGTCAGCATGTTAAGTATCATGCTGTTTTGCTGTAGCAATTGATTTAACATGGTTTTAAATTTATTGAGAAATTGTTTAAGGCTAACGTCTTCAGCTGGCTGGTTTTATACTATTTGCAAATAGGAGGGACGTGGAGGATTTGGTCGGTTGATAGTGTGATGATTATCTTGTTGTTTTAGGGACAGGTAGTTTTACCTTGTTAAGTTTGAGGATCTTATGTTTGTGAGTTGCCTATCAGGTTGATAATTATTTTGCAGTATTATTTTTATTAAATTGTGCATTCTTTATAGTTTGCTGGGTATTGTCCCTCGCAAAGCATTTTGCTGGGGTTGCTTTGTTTTTTGGCATGTGGTCTAGCACATTTTACGCAAGCAAATGGTCTGTTACAGTACCCCCTTGTGTGTCCGTAGTTCTGGTAACGGGTGCATTGCACTATATCTTTGTTTATTTTTGGTGGCTCGAATAATACATGTTTATTTTGTAGTAATTTTATGTTGTAGATTTCCTTGTTATTGGTGGCTGGTTCAAAATCTATGTAAAAGATTGGTAATAGGTTTATTTTTTAAATTTATAATATTTCTAACTATGTGTCCTGCTTCTTTAAAGACTTTTTTAATATCATCTGTTGGAGTAATGTAGTGTAGGTGTTTTAGAACTACTCTATATGGGTGATCTTCGTTCATCTGGTATGTGTGATAATTAATTTGATTTTCCTACATATGTTTGATCATCTTGCAATAGATGTCAGGGGTAGCTGTGGTAATTTTGACGACGTTATTGTGCAGACTTTTTGTCGAGTATTGTTCTTCTTCAGCAACGGAAAGTGAATTTTTTGTCATTTTGATGAAATTTAGAACACCATAAACGAACATTGGCGAGGACTTAGGTGTAATTGTTTGTTGTCGTTCATTACTCGCATAGCTTGTTTCATTCTCTGGATTTAGGGATAAATATCTATTTGCATGAATTAGTGTTTCTTTTCCACTGACCGTTTGAGCATTTGATTTGTCTAATCGCTTTCGCTTAGTGACCCTTTAACAATCATTAGCAGGATTAGTTTCCATTTCTTCATTATCTTCATGATACTCATTTGAGTTGTTGTTATTTTATATTGGTTAAGATGAAGATTTTGCACTCAATTGGGATGTAGAAAGTTGTGTCTGTGTCATCTGGGGAAATTGTTAGTATTGTGAGGACAATAATGCTGGTGCACGTTTAGGGAATGGATAATAAGCGGGAACAGTGATGGTGTGATAACGTAGGATTGCCATTAATTTTCTGTTGGTTCTTCTTCTTCTGCTGCTGGTTATAATATTAAATGCGTCGTTATAACCGTTGCCAGCCGGCCGGCAGCATTTTAATTTATGTAATATAAATTATATTGCAGTTGAAGTCTTTAAATAGTTAATTTAAAAATCACTTACAGTTTATTTAATTTTTAAAGTTGATATCACAAGTTGACCTCAAGTCGCTTTATCGCTCAGCAATGCGCACTTTTTTAAAAATACGAAATTTATGTATTCAGAAATATTTTTGACTTAGCTTGTGTTAAGCTCCCTGGATTATATATCTTTTATTTGTCAAAATTAAAAACTAAAAATCCAGATTACAAATAATAAATACGCTTTATGTGACAAATTTAACTTAAAATTTTAATTAACCACTGAAAACATAGCGTAAAACATAAAAAAGGTACGAACAGTAAAAGAGTTCAATAGGCGAGAAATATGGATAAAGACTACACAAAATAACTTCTAGAGCAAAGAAAATTTTAATTTAAAGGACATACATAAAAATAATATTTGACAAACTAAGGAAAAAATTTACGGTGCAATAATTAGAAGTGTGTGGAGCAATTAAAGGAGTACCGATGAAAATCGTGTCTTTGGCCTAGTTGTGGGAGCGGGATTTTTTGGTCTCATTTTGTAGAGAATTAAAAGACGAGTTCAATGATATATAACACTAGGTATAAAACCTATGGCATTTCTTGAAAATGGCCCTCAAAGATAAGATGCGATATTTGCAAAAAACTAAGCGTAGGTAAATGCAGGATACAAATCTCAACTAAGGACTTTAATGAAAAAGGAATAAATGACACAGATAAGAATAATAATAAATACACAATAGTAGCACATCAAACCGATAACAATGCGATAAGAAACACAATAAAGAAATAAACAGAGGATAAAATCGTAGCAAAAAATGAAACAAAAAAGAGAAATTTAGTAATCATAAAATTACCTAAAATATACCCTTTATATTATTTAGGATTAAAATTAAAGTAATAGCTAAAGAGGAAGTAGAAGTGACTTTTAAAAAAATATTAATTAGAAACTATTACATTTAGAAGAAATAACTTCAAGAATATTTGTCAGTGTAAAATTAGAAGAAAAAATATTATGTAAATATATGCATCAACAGATGGGACTAAAGAAGATATTAACATTAATTGCACAACAAATTGTAGATCAATAAGAAAAAAGAACAAAAGAAAATTATAAGGATGGACGATTGAAATAGAAAAATGGGAAATAATAATAATAATAATAATAATACCGGACAAAAAAGGTCAAAAAAATAATTAAAATTGTCATAAAAATAATTTGTTTATTGAAGATAGGTTTTAGGTACAATAAATAGAAGAAATTCACAGATATCGAACAAAAGAAATGAATGCAAAAAGCATAATAAATTATATATATCTTATTTTTTGTTTTGTCCATTATCAAATTTTAATAGTCTCAGTAATTTTTCAAGTATCCCTAAATCGAGGACTGCAATGGCTCTGTGGTCAAGATCATTCTTTATCTATCTATGGGTGCATGTAGTATCCTACCTTTAGTGCATGTTAGTAGACACAATAAGCCATTGTGTCTGCAGTGCCGATAAATGCGCCAATAATAATAAATAAAAAATCCTGAGTCACTTAAAACTTCGTTTATTTTTTCTCTATCCTTCGTAGGCCTATTTAAAATTTATAAATAGAGCGTGCGGTATTACTTTGTGTTAGTTACTTAAATATTATATAATAAAGCAAAATAAACCTGGGGGAACAAAGAATAAATTAATATTAATTGAAAAATGAACTTGATGCAATGCAGAAATTAAAATAGTAGTTAATAAAAAGAAAAAAGAAATTTTAAATAGTCATAAACATAGAAATCATACTAAAACAATAGTCAGGAAAACAAAGTGTTACGGCCAAAAGAACTGTAATTCGTAATTTCGTAATTTTAAATTTCAACAAAGAAACTTCAAACAAAAGCCAAAGCACTCACCTTTGTAAAATGTTTTCCTGCATAAATCGGTTTCCTGTGCTGTTGGTGTTGGGGAATCCAGGTACAAAAGTTCCTTCTTGATTCGTTGCCGGGTTGGAAGCAGAGGAAAATCGAATCGAGTTTTTCTCATCGGAAAATTTCAACTCTGAAGTGCAATCGGAAAACAAAACGACCCCCGGGAAGAGGTTAATCTGGTCGGCAAAATATCGAATTCCGCCACAAAATTAGTTTTCAACAAAACGCCTCGCAGAAATGAAAGCTTCTGCCGCCAAAATTTAAAGCTGGTCGTCCGCTTTCTAAACTATCATAAACTAAATTCAAAACTAAGTGAGCGAAAAAGCCAGGCAAAAGCCAAACGGGGCGAGAGCAGAGGCGAGCGCACTTTAAATTAGCCGCCTCTATAATATACAGAAGGAAGCAAAATACGGCCGGTCCTAATTTAAAATTCAAATAATAGTAATTGGAAATTGGTGCGAATATTCCCCCGCCCCTTCAGCACCAACAATTACTGCGAGGGACGGATCAAACTCCTAAGTCAAATCCAACAAAATTGCAATACAACAAACGCAATAGAGTTATACGCACCAACCACTTCTCCATAAACAAACAACCTGGATAACTATATCCAAATATAGACAAATGTCGACAAGCCACAAATAACAGCCTTATTAGGAAGGAGTGGGAACAAGTTCACCGTCCGTAAAACAGAAGCTCTTCCCCAGGTTCAAAACTCGAAGTATCGAAGCACGAGTAAATCTCTCAGAAAAGGGTGACAAATTTAGACGAACTTGTTAGGCACTTAACTTGTCAAGTAGGTTTGTACCACATTGTGGTCTGCTTAAGCAACAAATACACGGAATTCGCTTACAACTTATCTAAGAAGGCAGTAGACTCCTTATCTATAACACATCGAACCTAAAAGTTAAAACAGCAATAAAATTATGAATTATGCAGAATAGCTCAATGACAAGAAAACATCTTAAAGCTCATTTAGTTCTCAATATGTACTACATAAAACTATGATAATGGCAGATAACATGTTAGCCAGAACTAATTGGTAATGCACCACCACTAGGTCCTACCAGCAAATGAAAGGTTGATTTAATTTTGAGATTTGCAGCTGCACACCAAAGAGCAGCAATGGCTGTTTTGTGTCTGCAAAACCAATCTTTGACTACTGCTTTGATCGAAACAATTTTAAAATCGTTTTGTTTGAAAAACGTTCAAACACTTAAATCACCAATGATGCTGATTAAAAGAATAAAAAGTGCGAATATCTGTAAACAAATTCTAATTAGCCTGTCGAGTTTAGTTTAACAGAACTACTTTGAGATAGATAACCATTTTTTTGTTTTTCTACGAAAAACACAAAAAACACCAAACGCTAGTAAACTTTTTAGTGAAATATAAACTGAACAGAACAAGTAACGTTTCTCCACAAATTTCATTACCGCTCCACCCAAACTATCTCGCATGTGGCTCAAATGTTGGTAAGAGCACGACTGCAAACTAATCACGGGGGTCCCACGTCTTAGCACTATGTGACTCACACATAAACAGGCCTAAAAACAATCTCATAATTCAATCTGCAAAATTTGTAGAAACCTCATCTGCCAAATACTACACTATTTTTTTTCAAAAACAGTGTGTTATTATTTTACAATTTTATTTTTACGCCTTTAAGAGTGAAACCATGAATCAACCAGGTAGTTTTCCTGAATATCGGCTACCCGATTGGCGACAAGGTCTGCCAACGGTCGGCAGGGGGCTCTCAACCAGTCCAAGACAATCCCCGAATAGGAAAATACGATGACTTTGGACACTGTGACCCTGAACTGCAAAACCGGACAAGCACTTTTAATCAACTCTGATAGCAACGAAGCCGCGTGTAGTTTAAGTCACAGAACAGACAACACCTCTATTGGCGAAACCCTGGAGTCGGCACACACGAGACGAACAACCAACTTTGCCCATAACAACCCTCGTATAAACAACCGCTCTCAATTGTCCCGCCAGGCATCGGAAATTCCAATCGGCGACATCAACTATCCAGGGATTACCATTCTCAACAAAACCGGTACTCACCGCCGGCAAAACCCTCGACTCCCGAAACGCAATAGGCCCAAACGACATCTGAGAACGAGAAAACTCTTGCCGCCACTCTAACAACAACGAACAAAATAGTCGGAGCCAAAACTCTTAACAAAACAAACACATCCTCGATCTTTCGTTGCCATCCGAAAACAAACAATCCGAATGGGACCCCAAAGCAACCCCATTACCGGTTCAACGCATCTCTACAGTGAAACTCTCTGAGCAGAGCGCCACCCGCCAATTCCGGCTCCTAAGACAACCATTCTAACCAGAAGTTTAACGATATACAATAATAACTAGTTAACAAGGGAGAGCCCCTTCTCGCGGTGCGACCAGACCGTCCACCCACATAACCCCTGGTACGACCTCTGCCGCGACTGTAAAACCGCTCGCAATGCCAAATAGAAAAACGCAAAAAACAAAGCAAACCACGCTCAACTTGAATACCTCCGCAGGACTTCAGTTCAGGCCCCCACAGCAGTTTTTTTTAATTTTAGTATTTAATGAAAAGACGACAATACAAAAGAAATATTCTAGTGACTAAAGGAAAGAAACTTTCAAATGCTAGACGTGCATGTACACAGCATTTGCCTTGACAACCTCTCACTAATTATGAAATCAGATTTGCAACTAGCCCTTTCATAGGTGAGTTAAAGGTTCTACCACACCTTCCCCCGAGAAACATCGGACTACCCAAAATTTACACACCCGTTCCACGTCTGCTGACAAAGCAACCGAAAACAGACGGAAATCCACTAACAAATCAAATATATCGGCTTGTAGCCCACCAAGTGATGCTCCCAAGCTTGTTTTTTTTTGCATTCGTATCAGATACTACGCGAAGCGGCGCAGAAACGCCCCACGGTTTGAGAACGCCAAAATGGGGAATTAAACATCTAACGTTAGAGCTAGAATCGGCTGCTAATGACCCGCGGCCACGCTCCAAACAATCCGACATGACGTCCTGATAGAGGACCCCCACTTTTGGAAGACGCCGGAAGCGTGCCTCCAGGCCAAGGACCTCCGAAGAGCTAAATCGTAGGAGCTCCCTAGCTTTTGTGGATTCTCCCCGAAAGACAAAGAAACGATGGATTTTTCAGAACCCGATTTTTTTACGTTCGAAGAAAACAATTTCTCACAAACCTTGTTACCTTGACTTAGAAGTGTTGTTGAACGGATCTCCTCCTTTTCCAGAATTTTTGAAGGAGCGCCTCGAACGGTTCATTTATAGCAAGCAAACTTATGGGATTAATCTCCTCAGACACAATCGGAGCCCTACCCATAACCACAAACCCAAAAGGACTTAAAATGGCAACCGGGAATTTCGATGAACTCTTTATGGTCGTATTTCCAAAAATCTGGCTGACAATCTCGGCACCTAAAGGTCCCGTTGACTTCCTCCGGAATGTGGAAAGATTTGTTTACCAAATCCAGATTTCGAAGAAGGCCAACTTGGAAATATCAATTTCCGCCGACGGCGGTTTGTCGACGATTTTTTTTATAATAAGGGGCTCAAATACTGGAATCGAAACGATTTTTCTATAGACTGTTTGTGGCGCTCCTCCAAAACTTAATACCGAAGACTTCAGGCGTTCGATTGGCAAGTTCAAATACCGACACGCCTTGTAAGTTAGAAAACGTAACTGCTTCCCGAATCCAACAAAAATCTCAGATTTTTAAAATGCCCCGACTTGTCGTAAACCCTACCGATAACCGTCGACAAAACAGCCGTCGACTTTTCGGCGATCTCGGACCTTTTTGGATTTTCCAGCGAATACAGAGTAGGTCTCTTTCACCTCCGATAACCGGCCTGTAGGTTTACTCCTTTTCGAAAACTTGAAATGCAAGAGGGGATGATGAGGCAAGTCGCATTTGTTACAGGAGAGGCGATGTCTACATTCTAGAGCTCGGTGACCCGGTGAGAAACACCGGAAACACCAATGATGACTTTTTATAAATTAAAATTTCTCCCACTGGGATAACTTTAAAAATTTACGACAATCCTTGAGAGAATGGCATTTTCCTTTGCAAAATTTACAATTCTTTCCATTTATACGACAATCTTGGATTTATTAGAAAATTGTGTGTGGTACGTGAAATCTTTTCCTGGGTCTTGGGTCTTGGTGTACCGAGGTATTAACGAACGGCATATTTTTTATTTAGTTTTGTAAGAATTGTACAAAATCTTGATAAGTGGAGATATTTTGTTTTGACGTGCTTCTTTAAACGAACGTCTTGTTATCTAAAACCGCTGTTAAACCTCTTCTAGATTCCGCACGTAAATTTTTAAATTGAATACCTGATTAACGTAATTATTTGCCAGCGACCTTTATCATTAAAACGGTCAAACAAGGCTTCCCATATACCTTATAATTGCATGCCGTCCAAGTCAGCCCCTGGCAAACCTTTAAGGCCGAACCTTGCAATTTTGCCACCAAAAGTAATTGGAGATTGGCGCGAACAAAGTATAAAAGTTAGAGGGAGTTTAAGAACGAAGTAAATCAAAAACAAAAAAAGGTCACAATTTATTTTAAGCTGAATAAAGCAAAGAAAGGACAAAAAAATATGTATACTTCAAGGAAGAAGAAATAAAAACAACCAAATACAAACAACACTACTAAATTTTAGAGATACAAGGGGACTATTTTTACGAATAAATGTTATGCTGGTAAATGCATATATTATCAGCACACATAATAAACTTAAAAATTTTACTAATACACATAAAAATAAGATAAGAATAAGTAGAAAAAATAATTGAAGCAAATAAAATAGATAATATAGGTGAAGAATGCAATAACAATATCACTCTTTCGATGATTTTCTTTAATATAAGCCTATATATATATATATATATATATATATATATATATATATATATATATATATAAAGTTAACATGCTTATATTAAAGAATATCATCAAAAGAGTGATAGAAAAAGAAAAGGACTATAATTAGCATTTACAGATATGCAATCTGCTTTCCACATAGTACAAAGATAATTTATCTAGAAATATTTAGAACTATTAGGAATGCCATAGTATTAAGATATTATGCAGTGTGTTGTCAAAATTCGTTGGTTTGTAGAATAAAAAATTTATAGTAAGCTTATACGTAAAATTCGTAAGGCTGGCACCTTATTATCTTCAATTTCCTTGCTCAAAAATAATCAATGTCCTTTAGCAAAAATTGCACTAGAATATTTTGGTATACTGTTTTAACTTTTATAACTGTAGTAATGGTAGCTCTAAAATAAAAATTAATAAGAATGTATACTAATTTTACCTGTTAATGACATTTATAAATTTTAAATATTAATTACAAATCTTAATAAAATTAAACTAAGTTTTAAGACGCCGTTCCTCGAAAACTCCAGCGTTGAAGGAGACTCGAAATAATTTGGTGAGCTTGTTAAGAGTTCTCTCTCTTAAAAATTTCACGAGTCACTTCGCGAATTTCTAACGAGTTTGCAGATTTTAATTACTTATTGCGCCTGTGTTAATCTTATCTGTAAGTCCTATAATCTGCCCCATTTTCTTTAATTTTTGTCCTTTACCTTTAATGCGCCGATAAATAACTTTAATAATAGGTCCGAATTTAACATTTCCGTGATACATTTCCACGTTTTGCGTATTTCAACAAAATTACTTCAAGCATATTTATGTTTTACCAAATATCATTAAGGCCTAATGATAGGCAGCGATTCTTTAGGGCGGCTGCTGCAAAATCGTAAAGCATGTCCATAAAAGTGTCATCAACTGATTGTGTGGCGGTATTTCAGCTATCACCGGCATCTCATTTACTATAAAGCCCTGCAGTCCTATATACATAAATCAAATGTTTCGTGCGGTATTAAGCTCACGTAAGGTTACAGCACAATTTCATAACTCATAAATGTTGATTCCACAAGATATACCGAAAGTTATAACTACATTTGAAAATTTGCATAGGCCAGCTCTACATTGTCGTAGCTGAAAATAGAGGATTAGATATATTTGTGAACAAGCGCCAGCCAATCTAATTGTCTGATCTATTAATTTTAAATAAGATATTATAAATTCAAATTACATTTCTTAGCTTCAACTCATATTGATCTGTTAGTTATCAAAACTTAATTTTTAAATTTAAAACTTACTGTCTTTTCTTTTAAATATAAATATACAAATAAACATCGTAAATTAATAAATAGCAACGTAGTAGTAAATTGTAATTGGAAGCTAATAAAGTATACGTGGTCTGTTTCGAAAGTATAAAGCCACATAATACAAAAAATAACAATTACAATAATAAACAATTTATATATTTAGTAGAAATAGTTTTTTCTTTACAAGTTTATTGCCAGATCAACAAATGATAGTTTGTTATACATAGCATTGATAAATTCGAATACAAATTACGAATACGAATACTAAGTTATAATAGAATGAGTCTAATTATGGGTATGTAAAAACATAACGATTAATAATAATGAATAACTGTAAATATAATTATTGACCATAACAATGTGATTTAGTTGTGTTTGCGATTAGATTGGATGATATCTTGTAGTAATCTGCGTTTCAGCCTAGTGTGGATAATTGTTTAAAACAGTTCATAGTGTACTGCACCACTACACGCACTTGAGTTAGTAATAAAGTTATTAGCACATTTTTTAATAAACTCTTCCACGTATAATACGCTTAGCTCTTGATGTAGTTGTGTTTCGTATGCACCATAGTGCGTTAACTGCGCTTCTCAACACCTTGTTTTGAAATCTCTGCAATTTTTGTATGTTGCTTTTGAAAGTATTACATCACACAGGTAATGCGTATAGTGCCAGAGGTCGTAGCAAACTTTTGTATAACAGTACTGCACATTTAATTTTTAGTGTTGAGTTCCTATTTATTAAGGGATACAGTTGTCTTAGCCTAGTACAGTTTTGCGTTAATTTACGATTAATATGCTAATTCCAACTTAGCCGAGTATCGAGGTAAACTCCTAAGTATGTAACTGCAGAATCATTTGGGTTGCAAGGTATTATACTATTGTTGATATGTACTTTAGGGGGGTTATTAATTCTTCGCAGGGTGAATATTTTGGCTTGACATTTATCAGCGTTAAATTGCATATTACATTTTTTGAACCAGGAAGACAGGCTGTTTGTTGCATGTTGCAATGCTATCATTGCATTTTTCAGTTTGGTCGCTTGAGTAAAAATGGCCGTGTCATCGGTAAATGTTGCCAGCGTTACTATAATTTCTGGTATATCTGAGGTGCATATGTTAAATAGGATTGGTTCTAGTATGCTGCCTTGTGAAACGCCAGCACGAACGTTTTTGATTTCAGACAATGCTGAGTTAACCCTAACTGCAAAGGTTCGATTTTCCAGGAAGGAGAAGATGATGGTTTTAAGATTAGTAGGCATATATATGTTTAGAAGCTTCTTTTTAAGACCTTCTGTCCACACTTTGTCGAAAGCCTGTGCGATATATAAAAAGATTCCTGTGATATATATTTTGCTTTCGAAGCCCTATTCAATAAGTTCACTTATTCTTTGTACAGTTTGAGTGGCCTTTAGAAAGCCGAATTGAAATGTGGGTAATATGTTGAGGTTTTCAATATTGTTAATCAAGCGTTTATGTATGATCTTTTCTAATAATTAATTTAGATAGTGAAGTTAATAGACTTATCGGTCTGTAGTTGTTTACTTTTTCGTCTCCTTTTCTGGTTTTGCAAACATGATTATTTTTGCATGTGGGGCATAACTCTGTCTCAAACAAGTATTATAAGTGGTGCTTAAGTAGACGAGTGCTTTATCTGTTAGGTGTTGGAGGATGTTATTTGTAATGAGATCACAGTTGAGAGTTTTATTTTTGGGTAGTTTTTATTATACTTTTAAGTTCGTTGGGTGAGGTTGATTTTATGCGATCCGGTATAGGTAAATTTCGTTCAACGTCGTTAATTACTTGCATAAGATGAGTTGGCGTGCAAGTAATTGCTGGAGTGAAGGTCTTTTCAAGGTGTGATGCAAAAGCAGCAGCTTTTTCGGCGTCGGAACTATACTTTTCGTTGTCAGATTCTGTAGTTAGTTTGGGAATTTCTTCTTTTTGGTGTAATATGTTTCTTGTTGTTCTTCATAACCTATGTCTTCTTGACTAAGATCAGCTATCTGTTGCTTGTAAGCATTTGTTCTTATGTTGTCTAATTCTCTTTTTATTAAGGTGTGTAATATTGTTCAGGAAATTTTTGGTTATGGGGTTCTTGGTTATTTGCCATTCACGTGGAATTTGGTTTTTGGTTTTAATTAGTTCAGTTATGTGTCTCGGGGGATAATTGTAGTTACAAAAGTATGTTTGAAAGTAAAATAGGAAATAATAATATATATAATATTGTAAACAACAAAGTAATTAATATACATTTTGTATTTAATTAATGTTATTAATCTGTTATTAAATTACATGTAGTAAATCATAGAAAACGTATATGCAAATCATAAAGAAACAAATTTCTTAATTTTGTTAATTTGTCCAGAAATAAGTAGTTAACACAACACTTTCACAAAACACGCACATCTATGAGAAGATCCGATATCTTAAGTCGAAACTCCCCATCTTCGTTTTTTTAGTAAACATTCGACTAGAACGTTACGGTGAGCACTAATGCGAGTGTGATCACTCACAATTTGTCGCTGTATTTGTTTATTAACTGACTGCATCTACCATGATGCTTTTACTATGAGCCTAAGCACCTTGATTTACATTTCGAATTGTCTACCGTGCCCCATAACTGCATACCATAGGTCTAATATAATAATGATCTTTTAAAGTAGTATTTTATTGTTCAGAGATAGTTGTACTTTGGGACCTGGAAGCGAACTCACTTTTAGGTAACACTTCATCCAGTTGTTTGCGTTTTGTCCAGATATGTGTTTTTCAGGTTAGTCGCCTATTCAGGTAAATTTACAGCCTTTTGCTTGTAAAATCTACGGATTATCTAATGAAACAAGTATTTCTTCTGGTTACAAAGATGACTCTTACACTTTTTGTTTCGTTGATCACGATCTTGGTCTTTAAACCATAATTAAAATATATACAGATGGCTTTGGAGATTGTTGAATGACGTAATCTGGTCAGAGTGCTATGGTAATACGTCTATGCTGTTAGCAAACATCGAAGTCATTGTTCTTCTAGTGGTTGGTAAATCAATAATATACAAAAGATATAATAGAAGTCTCATTACAGCATCCCGTAGAAGTATATGTCGGCAAAACATGATTTGAGAAGTTAGTAACAGTCTGCAGAAGCTTAATCTCAATTTAAAAAAACAGTCTATTGTGACATACTTTCTCGAAAGCTTGAGTTACACCTATAAATATAGCTGGGCAATAACTTTCTGCCTTAAAATGATTGATCTCATTTGCGACTAAATGCATTTGTCCATATTGTTGTCGGAATCTAAATTACTGCTCAGATATTAAATTACTGTAGATGCAAACATTTTGTTAGTACTAGAAAAAAAAGTAATGCATATCTCCAAATTTTCTTTTGCCTTTCCAGGTTTTATGATTACTGTAATTTAAACTTGAATAGATAAGTAATAAACATGTAACCTTTATCATAAAGTTCTTTTAATACTTTCCTAGTGATCAGATTAGGCCCAGGCACTTTTTGTGAATTTAGATTTCTAAAGATTTGTGCTTTTGTCTCAAATACCGTAGACTGGTTTGTTGGTAAGCTCATGGAAAAACGCGCTCCAAAACGCAATTGTACTTAGTTTTCTTATTTGACTGGGGGTTTAGAAGAAAACAGTTAAAAAAATTTTTTCCGCAGCTTTAACTCCCCGTGTGAGAGCATGGCCTGCGAACTAAGAAGTTAAGGCTCTCAAATGTTTGGCTTCTCTGCCCGGTTATTGCGCACCATCTCTTATATGAGGGGTTGTGGCAAACACCGCGCCTTAGACAACCGCTATTATTACCCCTTGTTCGAATGAACGCCGGTATTCAATTATTTTTAGTGTTTTTACATATACCGAGCTCAGTGTGTAGTTGATAGTGGTAATGAACCATGAGACATTGACAGAGATCTTTAGAATTCTGTTTTCAAAGCTTGGATTTTATTTAAGTTTGTTGTTGAAGTGTTTAACCTTTTAAGCTCAACAATAACCGGCGCCTCCTAAAATTACCAGCAAAATCTTTAAACAGGTAAAGCACATCAAGATATATAACTTTTGTCATCCACTTTGGTCTGGTTTTCCATTTACCGAACGAAATATAAACATGGGACTAATTCATTTTTATAGCGTATAGACTTTATTAAAGTTTCTCCCTCAATTTCAAATGCTTATTCAATAGCACACATAATGCAGCTATGAGAGTTTGAACCATTGCACCTCTATTATATACGATTTGAAATCCTAGACCATTGAATCCAAAATGTTTATTTCGAGAACCAGACCTGAGTGGATGATGAAAGTCATATATTTTGGACATCTTGATGTGCTCTCTTTATCCAGCGAAGCGGATTTTCTGTTCAGAAGTTGTTTGTTATTAATACAATTTTTGTGATGGTTTGCTTTACTATTATGAGTCATTTTAAAATAGTTTCGTCTAGTATGCTTTTTATGAAGTTGTCTGCTAGGAAGCCTGCTGCATAACTTAATATTCTACTGCTAAAGTTAGTTCTTCTTTCTTTCTTAAAAAAGGATCAATAACAGTGTTTCATTTACAACTTCTCTGAATGGCTTTCAATTTTGAGTATATTATACAAAGTAGTTGCTTTTTTATTAAGTAGTGCTTGTGTTCTCAGAGCTACTATTATTGGCAAGTGGTCAGCTGACATTCAGACCAGATTTGATTTTTAATTAATTCTAATTGTTACTATATAATAATTAACTAAATCGAGTAATATCGTTGAATCGGTTTGCCAATTTGTAGGCTCTCTGGTGGTTAGTTTACTATAAAGCAGTATTGTTTGTTCTCCTACTATCTGACTCTCACATTATTTAAATAGAGCTCATATCGTTGTTGTTATTATGTTGTGGGACTACTATCCAACCGTTAAAACTGTTATTAATTCAATTCAATCAGAATTGTACTTGTTATGATATGATTGTAAGTTTGTGGTGTTTAAAGATTTTAATAATCATTGACGTATAGGCATAAACTCCGCCATCAAGAAACTGTATATACTTAAATAAATTTTATCTGCTAAATGAGGTTTGGCAGTAATCATAACTCCTATGCATTAATGTATAAGAAAGAGAATTATTTTATCTTTATATTGTATCAGCATATTGGTGTTCCATTCCCCTAATCTAATGTACCATTAGGAATTACGGGTAAGTTTTTACGATCTGGACAAGTGTGAGATTCGATTGGATTTGTCGTACTAGATTCTAGATAGTAACTTCAAGCCGGTTCTTTGCTAGCGTCGGTTTCTTTGTTGAAGTTTCTTGTATATAATACAAGCCCCCAATCAAGGTAACTGGTGATTACAGTTGATCAAAAACCTACCGTTTTACTAGATAAATTTAGAATTTCTGTATTGTTTTAAGGTTGCATTATATTACTTATAAAAAGGTGTGTATATGGATTATTGTTAACAGGTTTTTATTGCAAATATTGATATTTCCTGGATAATATTAAGTATGATAGTTTTGATCTATTTACATCAAATAATATGGCTGATTTGGATTTTCACTTGGAGCAAGTGAATAATAATAAGCCATCTTTCCTAAAAATTAAAACATAAATTTATGACGGAAAATACAATCCGTAATCTCCCGATTAACATATCGTGTCCTGACTCGACAGTCGCTCTTTATCTTGTCGCTCAACTCCAAATGCACGCAGCCACATCACACTCATCAGCAGGTAAAATTTTAGGCTGGTACTGGTAAACTGGAACACGACCCACTTCTAATTGGGGAATATACAAACATTTACAAATTCTGTAATAAGAATAATAAAAAACCAACAAAAATTTAGCTTAACTTGCAAAAAATGTGCGCGCAAAAATATATATCTGTAACATCTATTATAAAGTGAAGTGGTTTAAAAATGATGTATTCGAGTTTTGTAGCTCAAAGTGTGTGGTCGTCGTGTGATAAGCGAGTGCACTCAGGACTTGTAGCGTGCGGTGTCGGTGTCTGCGCCGTATCTCCGGCGAAATCTGGTGAAACCTTTAAATTATTTATTTGAAATTTTTAAAAATTCAAATTTGTAACAAATTAGTTCAGAATGTATAATAATAATAGTAATGCTAATTATTTAGCAAATTTCAATCAACATTTTTCGCAACCAATCGCAAATTATCATAATCCTGTGTTTAATAATCCCCAACAACAAATGCAATGGACACAATCACAACAACCGCAAATAATGCAATAGTAACCGCCCCAACAATCATTTGCATCTCAACCTGCACGCCAGCAAGGTTATCAAGTACAGTTCAACCCTGTTCTGCAACTAGCACGATTGCAATACGCTCCACATTTGAATTAACTCCTGCGCAAGAAAATCCAACTCGATCTGAACTCACGTCCACAGGAATGACAGACGGACACATTAACCCTCTTACCACAATATCAATACCACCTATAGATTATAGTCAAAATTCCACAACATCACAGTTAGAGTTAAATAAATCCACTGAAGACAACATGTCAGTTACTAGTGACAAAACGAACGTACTTACCCTTAACGACTTCCAAGAGGTTAGAAAATCAAAGAAAAGGCGATCAAATTCTAGCCCACCCCCACATAAAACCAAACAGACAACGTCCGAAATATTGACTAAGAATAGGTACGCGGCTCTCACCGATACAATCAAACACCAATCAAAAAGAAAACTTCCGGCAAGTACTTCCTTTCATTCTTCACTACATTACAGCAATTTAACTCTTATTAACCTTAATCAACTCCCACATTGAAAAAAAAATTACTATTATCAATTAATGCAAGGCAATAAAGTTAAGCTACAACTAAAAAGTGTCGATAACTAAAAAAAAATTATGGATGTATTAGATAAATACAAACTTGCAAGACACAATTACAGTCTGGAAAAAAACTTATAGAGTTGTCTTAAAACACATGCATCATTCCACAGATGTAAACCTTATCAAAAAATCTCTTGCCATAAAATAGTAAACATTACTAAACGTTGTCAGTAGAGAAACCAAACAAAAGAAAAACTTGTTTTTATTGATCTTAAACGAAGTCCAAGCAATAAAAAGTATTTAAAATTAAAAATATTCAAAATGCTATCGTCAAGAGCTAATAAGAAAACCTCAGATTCCATGTGCTGTGGACACACCAGAAATGGATGTACCAGACCTCCCCCCCCCCCCCCGCTGTGTAAAATCCGTTTTGTGCGGAGGCGCATACCCCACCAACAAAGGTTGCAAAGTTTATGTAAATATACTGAATGGAATCAAGTTAGGTCAAATTATCTCATATTCAATCAACAGCAACCCACTCAACAACAACAAAACATCAGTTATTAATTAATCAGCCATCTACACATAGTGGACACCCAAATCCAAGTCATATGTAGACAGATATTGTGAAAAATAAAGTTTCTGTACATCAAAATTTAGCACACAGCCAAAACCAACCTAGCTACGTATCTCCTCAGTCATCTCAAAACCAAGTTACATCTCAAATGCCTCAATCTCCGTATACAAACAACCATGTTACCCAGACAACAAATAGGAGACTTAACCTCTATAATAGTATCGATGCAGCAAGCCATTAATGTCCAACAACATATATAAACAACTTATCAACTGAAATCAGACTTTTGAGAGAAGAAATGTCTAAAAACAAAAATGGCTCCAATGTATAAGATAGCCCTTTGGAATGCCAATGGTCTCCATAACCACAAACAGGAGATTACTACATTTCTGTTACACAACAGCATTGATATCTTATTAATATCTGAAACTCACTTCTCCAGCAGAAGTCATTTTAAGATACCAAACTATATAGTGTATTCTACTAATCATTCAGATGCCGAAACACATGCGAAAGGTGGCACTGCCATAATAATTAAGGAACGTATCAAACATCATTAGCTACCTCACTTTAAGGAAAACTATCTATAAGCAACAACTCTAGAGATTATTGACTGGCATGGTCCACTTATTTTGTTTGCAGTATATTGTCCTCCAAATTATTCTGTCAATAAGGAGGGTTTCATCTTGTTTGGTGTACTTCTCGCCCTTGTCCCGAATCCCATCTCTATCTGTAACCTTGATTCTGGCCGCTAACCCACCCTGGTCACAACTAAACGGGATTTTACTGCCACCCGGCATTCCTATTCGAACCCCCGTGAGCGACGGAGCAGAGCTAGCCGACTAGCTGCTGTATTGCGCTTTACTTGCGCGCTGTCGATTGCCTTTTGTGCGTTCCGCCTCGTCCGTGGTGCTCCAGTACATCTGGCCAAGGAAAACCCATCTCCGGGTTGAAGCCGCCAATGAAGAGCACGCCGACATCCGGCGCCCAGGCTGCCAGAGACCGTTACGTGCGTTTTAGTTGTTCTGTCGTGCATTTGCCTGGAGAGTGCATAGTTGTATTGTTTTTGTTTTTTCTCAATTTCGTTGTTTTGCTTAATTCATTATTACTTTGTTATTAATTTCTTTGTGCCAAATATATAGTTTACACAGCTCTGTTTTATTTTATTTCCTTTTTTGTTCATTGAGTTACTTTTAACTGTGCTTAATTATCAAACACATCTCATACTTTTGCTCACTCGATAGCAAATTTATGGCTGAGGGAGACTTCAACGCCAAAAATACTCACTGGGGTTCTTGTCTTTCTCCCAGCTAGGAGCAGAACTCTGTACCAGGTCATGCAAGAACTAAAATTGAACCATTTATCAACATATAAACCTACATACTGGCTGACTGACCCTCGCAAACTATCAGATTTGCTGAACTTTTTTGTTACAAAAGGTATCGCTCCGGGATATCTGGATATCTGTTCATGTTTGGACTGATCCTCTGATCACACTCCTGTTATAGCCACTGTGAGTGGTACAATCATAGAAAAAGAGAAGCCAGTTAAGCTATTTAATAACAGAAGAGATTGGTCACACTTCAGAAGCCTAGTGGACGACCAACTAAACATGAGAATCCCATTAAAAACTGTCGAAGACTTAGAAGCCGCCGTTTAGCCTGGACTGCCACGCCTGCTCTTCCAACTAAAAGTATACAAGAATGCTGTCCAATATCTGTTAAAAAGAAAGGGACGCCTTCGGAAAATCTGGCAAACCACCAGATACCTTTCTGACACAACGCGATATAATCAAGACTCTAGAGAACTAAAAAGCCTAATCAGCAACCTTAAAAACGAGTGCTTTCAAGAATACCTTGAAAACATTACGGCTACAGATGATACAAACTACTCATTATGGAGAGCGATCAAGAGAATAAAACACCAAAGACTTCCTGTCTCCCCTATACGTAAAGAGCATGGAGGCTGGGCACGAACTGACTCAGAAACGCAAAACGCAAACGCTTTTGCGTAACATTTAGTGGAAGTGTTCAAACCCTTACCGTCGTCCAGTACTTCTGATGCAGATCTGGTGTTTAAGAATGATCTAAAAGCTCCGTATCAGACATCTCCGCTAGTGATCTCTTTACAGTCAAGGAAGTCAAAATCATGATTGAATCTAATCTTCATCCAAAAGACTCCTGGTTTTCACTTAATTACAGGACAACTTATTAAGAAACTTCCGCGTAAAGGATTAGTTATCCTAACAACAATATACAACGCTGTGTTAAGACTGGGCTATTTTCCAGCTCTCTGTAAGGTTTCCCAAGCAATTCTAGTTCTAAAACCTGGTAAAGCACCAAATGAAGTCGGCTCTTATAGGCCTATAAGCTCCTTACCCATATTTAGCAAACTACTGTAGAAGAACTCGATCAGTTTGGCTTTAGAGAGCAGCATTCAACCATACATCGAGTGCACCGAGTGGTAGATTTTATAAACCAATCTTTTGAAGAAAATATGTATTGTACCGCAGCATTCCTTGATGATAGTCAAGCTTTTGACAAAGTTTGGCACGACGGTCTCCTTTACAAACTAAAACCTTTATTACCACACCGTCGAAGTGATTTGCGTTCGCGGCACTCGGCGACTTGCAACTTATTGTTCATCGTTTAAATATTCGAAAAAAACAAAAAGAGTCCAATTTTTTATTATCTATATTTATGTAAAAATGTCTGATCTTTTGATCTAAATGGTCTAAAAACCTCAAAAAATTGAAGATAAAAAGATATAACGTTCTTAAAACTTTCTCATTTTTTGAGGTTATAGAGTAAAAATTCGTTAAAAATAATGGTACCATTGGAAAGCTGAGACTGTGTTCTCAAATTTTTTTTTTATTAATTTTTTGAGGCCGAAACGACGAGATGAAAACGTCGTGAGTGGCGCTCGCGCGGTAGCATACGATAGCACTGGGGCAGTTGACGCGTTGACCCCTCATGAAATCAAAACCCTAATTGACAATCTTCCAATTAAAAAATCCCCTAGACCAGATCTCATAACAAATTTAGTGCTTAAACATCTTACCTTAAAAACCCTAGCCTATCTTACAACCATATATAACGCATGCCTTCGACTAGGCTATTTCCCCAGACTTGGAAGCATGCACACATCTTAGTATTTCTTAAGCCGGGAAAAGACAAAAAGAAAATTTACAGTTGCAGGCCAATAATCAAAGCTGGTGTTCTGCAAGGAAGCGTGCTAGGACCACTGCTATTTTCCATCTTCCCTTCTGACATTCCGCCTACTAGAGCAACAACCCAGCACGCCGATCTCATTCTAGCAATCAGTCAATTACAGAATACGATTCACCAACTGTGCTCGTGGTATAACAAATGGAACAACAAATCAACCCACGCAAACGCCAAGCAAAAATCTTCTAGCTAAGACGCATAATAAACCCTCCTAACCTCACAATTAACCAAAACATTATCCCATGGAACCCCACTGATGCCGCAGTCAAGTACCTAGGGATACTTCTTGATACACAACTCACATGGAAACTTCATATAAACTTCAAACTAAACCAAGCATACGCGAGACTAGCCCAACTGTATCCTATCATAAACAGGAAATCTTCACTTAAGCCAAAATGTGCCACCCTGATATATAAATCTATTATAAGGCCGTTGATTCTCTACGCCTCACCGGTCTGGAGTAACACAGCAAAATCCAATATTCAAAGAATTCAACGTCTTCAAAACAAAATTCTTAGAAAAGCAGTGAACGCACCATGGTACATCAGGAACGAACAACTCCACAATGAACTTTAAATGCCTACAGTTCAAGAGTTTATCAGTGAAAGTTCAAGCAAATTCTTTAAAAACATCCGCGAGTGCGATGGCGCAGTCTACTACAATATCGGTAGACAAAACATACACCACAGGCTCAAGCGCAAACTTCCTCAAGACTTATGTATTTTCGAACCCGATAGTGAATAACGAACAAAGCAAGATCAGATAAACATGCAAATCTTATTAACATTATAATCATTGTCCTAGCAATAAGTTTCTGTTATTGTTTAATTAGCTATAAATATCGATGTCATGAATAACATGTATTTGTTGAACTGGCAATTATATTTATTTAAAAAAAAAGAAATAGCCTTTTGTAAATACTTTTTTTATACCAGTTCATTTGGCTTTCGTTTACTTTAAATATTGCTGCTTTTGATATTTTACTACTTTTTCGATTATTTATTGTTTTACCTGTTCCGTTTGTAATTTGTTGTAGCTATACTTTTATTACAAAAATTATTAGTTTTTCCCTAATTTTATTTAAATTATTTACCTATTTGATTAAGTTTCATTTCCGCATCTATCATAAATTTGTGTACAAAGTGCTATGCCTTTTGTACTGAACTGGAGTAGAGTAATAAAAGCAAATGATCAGCACATGACTGCAGCTTTAAGCCCTCGAGGAGTAGTTAATTATTACGAATAAGCAGTCTGCACGGTATTTAAGCTTAAATCTAGTTTCTGCCTTAGTCTTGCTAATCATAATAATTGTTATAGTACTCTGACCTACTTCAAGTGCTATTTGTTGTTTTATTATTGCATATACTTTTCTTTATAATCACTTGAAAGTCGTTACCGGCACATTAATTTTTACCAGTGTTATTAACGTACATAGCTGCTTCTATGTAAAACTTAATTTTATAATCCATATTACCAAAATTTTGGTTACGTTGCAGCTGCTTACAAAATACAAAATTAACAAAAAGATTTTAAATACTGATAACCATAAGTTGTATGCAACATTACTGCGATTTAATCTCCTAAACTTTATGTTTTGCTTTTATTATTATTATTACCATCTTGTTCGTGTTAAACAACAAAGTTTAAAAGATACATTGTGTACTTTCTATTTAGTGGCGTTATTTTAAACCATGTATCTACAGCATACTGCATAGACTCATAAAGTAAAAATTATGTAAAACGTACTAAACATTAAAAAAAAAAAATAAATAAACAAAGGTAAATTGTATTAGTTACTATGAGAAGCTGGAAAAAGCCTTTCAAATAATTTGTTTTTAAATAATAGTTTGTATATTACGACAAAACGTCAATCAATTATTATTGAAAGAAATTGGAATAAAATTAGTTTTTAAGTTGTGCACGTCTGTTGTACTAAGAAAACGCCACTAAAAATATGGACGAAATAATATAAAATATTTTAATAAATTGTAATTAATAACCGTAGGCAGAACAGACAATTATTTAAAACTGTTCAGCGATTTGTTATTTAATCTCAGAATATTTATAGAATTAAACTTTTTGATTAAATCATTGATATAACCATAACTAACCAGCTTACTTTTAAAATAACAAACAAAATTATAAGACTTTAACTAGTAAATATTATGTGACTGCATTAAACAATTTTTATTACTATACAGTATATACTACAGAATATCAATATTTGTCAAAGCAAAATAGTTTTTCTTCAGATTAACAGCAGTAACAAAATGTTTGTTTTGTTGCATGACCTAACTACTATTATCAACATTTTGGCTTCACTTTTACAACGGATAGGAAACTATTAATTAAATTAATAAATATGCATTTGTTTCTACCCCATAAAAGGGATAATAGGTACAAAGGCAACATAAGTAAGCAAGATGCCTGAAAGGGCATTTCTGCTGCTACTTTGATTTGAACATGCGCAACTTTAAAATGTTCACATAAGACTTACGTGCTTTATACGTAGTTATTATTGGCGGCTTATGCTTATGTCCATTATTAATGAGCGCTTACCTCCGCTCAGCGGAAGCAAATCAAATGGCTATGGACGTGGTCGCGGCCGCGCGGAAAGGCGAGAGCGGCCCCGATGTGCGTGCACGAATGCACGGACCTCGTGTAAATTAAGCGCTCAGAGCGCGACGCGCTTTAGGCTGTCTTTGTTTACCACGCACGGGTCTCCTTGTGTAAATCAAGGGTGTAAGGTACGCCACATTTCTTTGTTTACTTTCTGTTCAAATGTATAGATAGATTATAAAAATAAATAAGATATTAATTATAAGGCGATCTAAGTACACATAACGCAACGAAAAACAAATTTAAAGCTCGACGTTAAGTTAAATTTTAAATTATTATTTAAGTAGTCCTTATACATCAAGAACATGAAATGGCAACGGTTTAAAATTAGAAAGACAAAGGAAACTACCTGATTAGTACCAGTGCATCCCAAAAATAGTCATAATGCATCAATACAACTTAAATATGTCCTTAAATCTCTGATACTTAAAGAAGGATACGAGATATAGAAAATACTAAGCATTGAAATATTAGGAATAAGTAAAATTTACTGGCCACTCTGGTATGTGTGAATCAGATAATCACATTGTATTATTACTCAGGAACTGATGACAGTAATCAATATAACGAAGTTACAATCATAGTATCAAAAGAGGTAAATAAATCTGTTCAGATATTTATTTCTATCTCCGACAGAGTTCTAATGCTGCAACAAAACATATAAATGTAAATATGATTCAAAGGTATTACCCACGACAGTTAAAAAAATAATACTAACCTCAACAAGCTGTAAATCTAACGAAAAACATTGAATTTATCTAATTATAGGCAATTTTAACACTAAAATTGATAAGGAAAATGCACACACATAACAAGTAATTTTTGGCTTTGGAACTAGAAGTAATCATGATGACATGTTATTTTATTAAGAAAATTATTTTGTAATTTTAAACAATATTTTCTAATTGCCTGTTTAAAGTATACATACATAAACGTTTTTAAGGTATTGTCATAACAACATAACAAAAAATCAAGTTCATTTTCTGATAGCAAATAAAAAATTTAGAAATAGTGCTTTATCAGTTAAAACTTACCCCAGTTCAGATGTTAACTCACGCGGAGATGACCAGAGATTATTGCCGGATCGGGAGAAACGGTTATTGCCACGTTAAAGAGGGGATTTTTTCATGTATATCCCTCAAAGGATTAGCTGCCTCGGAGCTACGGTAGTTTAAAATAAGTGTAAGGAATGCACAGGAAAGTCGACCCGTATTCTATTCTCGATTTCTCCTCATGCCAAATGTTTTATGCCTGCTCCACTGACGTTTGCACAAGTCAGCGAATGGCTCAGCCGGTTAGGCGTCGTGCTTTGTATTTTATTTTGCTTTTTTTTCTTGCTTGATCAAGTGTAGTTTTTCAATTTTTTTACATGTTCTGACCTGTAAGATTGATTTCACTTGCACGGGATATAAAAGTTCCCGTTTCCATTTTATCCCGCCAGTCATGTCCTCGGATCCCGGCGTTGTTTTACATCTGGTTATCCAACAACTCGGTCCTCCATCGATCGATGCTCCCTCCAGAGAAGCTGCCAAGATGGCCGGAGTCGTAGCTCGGCAGCTAATTCTTTGAGGGATATATATGAAAAAATCCCCTCTTTAACGTGGCAATAACCGTTTGTTCTGGTCCGGAAATAATCTCTGGTCATCTTCAAGTCAGATCACCAAGTGGAAATATTTTGAATACCATTTAAAACCATAAAAGGCCAAAGAAATACTCCCAAGTGGAATCTCAATAAAATAAAAGCAATAAAAATACATTCAGCAATGAAAGCACTAACAACCAATAGAAACAAATAAAAAAGGTGGTGATATAAGTAAGTGAAGATAGCTTATCTTGGATAAAATACTAAATAAGAAGAAAGTATGACGGACGACATTCTTAAATTAATAGAAAAACGTAAAAAGTTTGAAATAAAAACAAACGAAATATAAAGGCGTACACACACAAATATTGCACAATATAAAAATAGCAAAAGAAGGTGACTTGAAGAAATTAAAACACCAAAGCAAATTGACAAACCTACTTAAGAAAGTAAAAAGTATTTAAAAACCAATACCATTTTCCAAAATAGAGGCGTTATTTCCTACGATCTTTTCCCTCCGATCTGAAAAGTTTTTTGAAACTGGTCGAAGTACTACACGGGCAGCTTTGAATTGAAAAAACTCTTGACACGCTTCTTCAACTTCATGGAATGAGTTCAACCGGTGGCCATATAAGATGTACTCCATTTGTTATAGGGGGCAGCATCTGAACCGTAGGCTAAATGCACAAAAACTTTAATGCACTTCAACTCTATCAATTGTACTGACTTAGTCCTCTTGCGTAAAGGCGTTTGGACCTGTCAGACTAACGAACAGCAGCGGCTTGGTTCGACCATGGTCAAGAAATTGTTTCAACTGCAAACATCTGTGCAACTCTGGCCAATACAAACGACCTTTGGCGGTCGTAAAATCATTCTCGTTTTTAACGTCAGCGCCACTTGCGCCGAGGGTCGCCAATCATGGCCATAGTACAAAAACTTTGGCGTCGAAACAAACGGTAGATAGCCTTCGTAGAAACATTTTCTGTTAATTATGATTGATCAAGAAGGCCCACTTCTTGTTCGACGCAGAATCTGTATTTCAAAGGATTGTTGAACAGTTGACGGCAAATCGCGTCTCTTTTGGCGGCTTGCGCTTCAGAGAGTTTCTGAATATCCTGTCTGGGCTTCTTGTACACAAGGTTAAGTTGTTGGAGATACCTATAAACCGGTAATTTGCCAGTACCAAGAATTGATCTCAAATTTCGAGTGCTCGACGAATGCTTACCTTCAAAAGTTTCAAGCAAATCTCTATTGTCCAACTTTAACGGCCGACCGAACAAGACTAATCTTTAAGGCTTATGTCGCCGGAATAGGAATGATTGTACCATCTGGAATCAATAGAGTAGTGTGTCCTTTCTTTATCGTTAGCATCGTAGATTTTTTTTGCAAAATCTCTCTACACAAAATCTATAAAATTAATCTATACAAAAATTAAGTTTTTTGTACGTGCTGCAGAACTTTTGAAATAACTTAATAAATATTTAGGGTATTAATTTTACAACGAAAGAAAGTCACAATTTCCTTTAAAAGTAAAAAAAAACAGGAAACAAAAGTTTTAAAATTATTAGTAGGTAATTGGTTAAGAAATTAGCTGGTCTGTTTAACACCATATATAAAACAGGAGCTACTAAACCAAAAGAACCGATAATTTCAAGGTTTGTTACACAAATAAAAAGTGCTACTAAATGTAAAGGTCGCAGAACTATAAAGCCTAAAAAGCCGCATGCTAAAATATTCTTATAAATTATGACTGAAGAAGATAATGAAAATGTGAAGAATATATATCTGAAGTGCAATTTGGATTTAATCATAACATAGGCATACATAAACTTTTATTTAGTATGCAGATTCTACTACAAAGATGCAAAATTGTAAATAAAAACATTTATGCGTGTATTCTTGACTATCATAAAGCATCTAAAGCTGTACAGCATACAAAACCAATACAACTATTAAACGATATAGGTATTGATCGTAATGACGTCAAATTAATTGGAATCTTTACTGGAATTAGAAAGCACTGTAACAGTTAATAATAAAATATCTGAAGAAATTGTACTGATTAGAAGAGTCCGTCAAGAGTGTATATTATCTTCTATATTGTTTCATCCTTTCTCCGAACGTTCTTTAGAGAAATGCCTGATGAACAAATCAGGGGAATTTCGATAGGTAGAAAATACAAATAATATGCACTAGGCAGACGATGCAGTGATATTGCAATAATGAAGAGAGCATACAACGTTTATTAAACAAACTAGTGAACGATATGCCTTAACAATGAACACCAGGGGAACTAAAATTATAGTTCTATCCAAAATATCCAAACAAAAAATACCACAACGGCATATTGCAATTAATAATACAGTTATTTAAAAAGTGTCATTATTCAAACATTTCAGTTATATTCTAAAATATGTCTACGACTGCAGTACGGAAATAAAATCTCACATAAAGCAAACAAGGAAAGCTTTTTTAAAAACAAAATAATTATTCTGTAGCCAAAACTTGAATATAAAGGTTAGAATGCCGCTAGTCCAATGCTACATATTCTCAATTCTTTTATAACGTTTAAAATGCTGAACGCTCACGAGGGCAACCATCTAAAAACTAAAATTGTTTGAAATATGAGTGCACCTCGAAATAATAAAAATTACATGTGCTAAGAGAGAGCACGACAGTCGCGAGGTAAAGGTCTTCATCTGCCACACTGGCGCTCGGCGGTCTCGAGTTCAAACATTCAAACACCTTTGGCGGTCGTAAAGTACATTCTCTCCTTCTTCTAAATGAACAGGTTAGGCTAGCCTGCTTGGGATATGCCCAACATGCCCCACACAACTGTGTGTGGTTAGACACATAGTAACTAACCTACTTAAAAGAAGTAAGAAGAAGAATATATGTTAAGTGAGTTCGCAATACAAAAGTACTATTAAATATAGAATAGGATGTGGCAATAATGCCAACAATTAAAAAAGGGAAACATCAACATTTTGGTCATCTACGAGGTGAAGTCTCCATTTTTCCTAAAAAGTACTTGCCCAAGAAAGTTGAACTTTTGTTAGTTCTCAACGTAATCTTCGTCTAGACGTACATATTTTTCACAACGTCGTCGCTATAATTTCATAAATGCTGAAAACTTTCTTGAGGGTATGTTATGCCCAATAGAAAATCGCTGATACAACAGCGGCTCGATTGAAAAATAAGCGACCACAAAGAGTATACATCATGATCGGAAATTCATGGTGGCATCACGTGTCAACATATCCTGAGACATTGTAACCTGCGCAACCTTGTATTCGTCGGTCGGCATTTGTGGGAGCCACCTTGAAGAAACTTTCCGCATTTTCAGGTCATCATACAAAATGAACACAAATAACAAAGAAATAACAAGTTTAGAAACGATGTCACACTAGCCTAATCGACGGTTTTTTATAACAACTTGATCAACTCGCATAGTCATGGTTTCGGTCCGGCTGGTTCGTGGCCAAAATTGCTTCGGTTTATTGTCACACAACTCTCGACTTTCTTTAAACTTTCACATCCAAGAACTAACATTTTTAACATCCATAACGCCTTCACCGAATTCCTCACTCAATTGGCGATGATTTTCGATGGCCGCTTCACCGGACAAGAGAAAACGGATGATTACACGTTGTTCTTGAACGCCATTTAAAGTGTACTAAATATCACTCGCTGCAATAGAGATAACTCGACCTGTGTACATTGTATAGTGCTGCCATCTATATTAAAAATTGAAAAATATTCATATTTTAAAATTAACAGCGTCTTTCTACTTTTAGTGGTGAGAAAATTTTTTGGAGATCTTAGAACTTAAATGTACCTCATAGTACGACGATGCAAGAGAAGATTGAGACGAGAGAAAAATTCGATGAAGAAAAACATCTTGGTTAAAAAACCTGCGATCTGCTGTAAACAAAGTCTAGTTGCATTAATGATCGGTAAACTTCGTTAGCAGTAGTACGAGACGGAAAAGAAGAATTTCTTAGAATATAATTTACTTGGAAAGTTATTTTAGTAGGAACATAAAGAGATTCTTAAAAGGATATACAATATGCAGTTATACAAAACTTGATTAATAAACTGTATGTTCTTGTATGTTTAAAAAAATAAGAAAACAATAAACATTAAGGTTATTTTAAATTTATAAATAATTAAATAATATTGTAGCAATTGTCAAATATCTAGTGTTTTGGAATTCAAATGGTAACAAAATTTTACAAAAATAAAGAAGGTGTGATCGCATGAAATTGTAATTAACTACGTAAATTTGTTTTCTTTTAGAAACAAATAGTGCAAAGTATAAGTTTTTCTAAATTAGTATTTTTTTGTAATATATTTTATATATAACCAAAGCCTTAGATGCCTAGACAATTAGTTAAAAAGTATACTTTAGCCTCTTATCTATAAATAAATGTAGTAAAGCACACATCTTACTTTTATCGTTATTATACTTTTTGCAATTTTGTACATACCTAAGCAGTACACAAACTCATTAGTAATGTATTTATACATCAACCTAGAACCTGTAAATTATGAAAATGCGAAAGCATCATCAAATCAATTATTTACACAGTAGTTTTAAAATAATTAGTGTATTTATATGAATGAAAAAGTAGTAAACACTATAAGCTAAACCAGTGCGTACGGGAGGAAAGTGACCGTCGTAAGCACTGCAGTGCTATCTGTGTTAATTTGTTTTGCATATATATTTGTGCTGTTTGCGCATTATATAGTTTTCTGGCACGTTATGTTGTTTATGCTAATTAGTTACCCTTACAATGAATGAAAAATTGCTGAAACGATACGAGGCAGCGTTTTTAGTGAATCATGCGAAAGGGCAGAAACTAACCTATAAGGCGACTGCAAAAGATATGCAGAAGTCGGAAGCATTCGTTAAAAAATGGGTAAAGCGATATTTGGAGATTGGAAATGCAGACGATCTGCTGGAGAGAAAAATAACCAGAGTTACAACAACGAAAAATGTAAAGCGGTCTTGTGTCTCTTTGAAGACAAGCCAGGCCCCAAATGAAACAGCGCAAGAAACAAAATTAAGTCGTCTGCGTAAAATCAAAATTTAAAAAACTTTTATTATCACAGAAGCACGTGGGAAAATAACTAGAGTGAACAAAGAAAAATTTGGGTTAAGACTGGAACAATGTTGCTTTCACAAACTAATATTCTTTTTGGGAATTTTTTTATCGGAAACCTGCTTTTGTAAACTCAGTTTTAATTGCCCTTTTCTTTTACGGACAATTTAGATGCCGCAAAATTTTCAGCATCCACCAAAATGTCTGCTAAAGTTTGCCAAAAAGTTTTTGGTTTCAACAAAACAATTTGGGCGCTACAAGAAGACAATGACCCTAAACGTCGCAGCAAAATAACGTCAATACGATGGAATAGCCGGCATTGTACATAAAAATAAAGCTGAAACAAACTTAGTGTACATGGTAAAGCGTCTGTTACTTCAAAAATGGCGATGTTTTGCCAAATGATTATAAAAATATCGTTAAAAGCATCGACAAAAGGTGTGAATCCATAATTAAAGGAGGTGAATGCGCCAGAGTTTAGAAAATTGTGATATAACTCTTAATGTGTACTTCAATAAAAATACAACTATCTACACTTTTATTTCTTCAAGATTACAGCGATTACTTGATTATTGAACAAATTGCATATTATTGCTTACCAGAAATAGCCTATACACAGCGGTTTTTGAAAAAATCGAAAATAGTTCCATAGTGATATAAAGGATCTATTATACAATTCTAAACTATGCCAAATCTATATTTAAAGGAATCCTTACAATATCTTGCCGTTTAGTCTCTAAACAACTTACTTTTCAAATTGCAATGTTAAATGATTCAGCTTTTCCCGTTGTTATAACGTATTGGCTAATCAATGTGAAATATTTCTGCTAGCAAATTAATTCTAAACTTAAATGTACCACAAATAGTATGGTATGCATATAGCAAAAGAGCATAACTTTTTAAAAGAAATCAATTCTTCGAAATATTTTTTTTTTATAACATCCCATTTATTTGCAACTGTACAAGTACATTTAGCAAAGTCATTTGATAATTAAATAGACATGTAGAAGCATGCTCAGCAGAATACTTCTATAACAGATAAGCTTATAGGCTTTGTGTGACAAACGGAAAAAATCTTACAAACTGCAACTTATAACTAGTCTTAAAGTAAACTAAGAATTCAAAATCTGGTTGGCAGATCGTTTGGCACATGTCGATGTAAACGCCTGTTGTCGGTGGGCGGATCCATAAGATCTATTGCGAGGATGTTGGGATGGGCGCTAAGTCGAGTACTGTGTTGGGAGCTGTAACGCCTAATTTCGTCCTTGACTGTGGGGATACGAAGATCCTTTATGATAACCGTGTTTGGTACAAACCAAGGTGCGTTTGTTATCATGCGCAGCACTTTTCTTTGGAAACGCTCTAGAATTTCGATATTTGAAGTGGACGCAGTCCCCCAGAGTTGGATGCCATACGTCCAGATTGGCTTGATTATTGTTTTGTAAACCAGAAATTTGTTGTCTAGCGAGAGTTTAGATTTATGCCCAATTAACCAGTACATCTTAGTAAGGGTTAATCCTAGTTGCTTCCGTTTTGTGAATATATGTTTGCGCCAATTAAGCCTTCTGTCGAGGTGTAGTCCGAGGTATTTCACATCATCTTGTTGTGGAAGTTGGCTATTGTTTAGATAAACAGGTGGGCACGTGTTTCTGCAGTGGTGAAGGTTATGTGAACGGATTTGGTGTCATTGGCTTTAATTCTCCACTTTTCAACCAGTTTTGGACTGCAGTGAGGTTAGTTTGTAGTTTCTGCGAGGCAATGTTGGGATCTCTATCAGATGCTAAGACTGCAGTGTCGTCGGAAAGGTTGCTATCAAAGTTTTTCACATATAATAGTGGTCCGAGAACACTTCCCTGGGACACCGGCGTTTATTGGAAAAAGTTCCTATATTCGGTTTCAAACTTTACCAGGAAGGATCTATTATTTAGGTAAGATTTAAGGATAAGGAAGTGGTTTAGAGGAGAAGTAGTCGCAACTTGTAGAGTCCAACGTGCCAGACTTTATCGAACGCCTGAGTGATGTCTAAAATGCAGCAGAACAGTACTCTTTATTTTCAAAGGTATCGTTAATCCTTTGGACAACTCGATGTATTTGTTCTATCGTGGAGTGCATCCTCCTGAAGCCAAATTGGTGATTGGGGATTATATCATTGTTTTCCAGGATTGGTAAAGCCTTATTAGTAAGGCTTTTCAAACACTTTTGAAACAATTGGCAGGAGACTTATTGGCCGATAAGATGTAGGTTCGCTGGGAGGTTTCCCTGGTTTTAATATTAGAATGACCTGTGCCACTTTCCATTGGTCTGGGAAATACCCTGTGCGAAGGACTGCGTTAAACAGCTGGGTAAATTTTAGTTCCGATGGTAGGTAGTTCTTTGAATTTTACCAGTAATTAGGTCATATCCTGGAGCTTTCTTAGGGTGAAGAGTGCCAATGATTTCATCGACGTCAGCAGTTTTGAGTCGCTGGATTGGTAATTCTAGTTGATATGGGGACTCTAATTGTTGAATAATTTCTGCTTCTTCTTCGGGCCTATTATCTGATTGGGGGCTGGAAGACGTTTGTTAAATGGTTGGCAAAAACACGTGCTTTTCCAGAATTTGTTCTGGCCCACTCTCCTTGAGGTGTCCTGATGGGCGGGGAATGTTTTTATCTGTTTTAATTTTCTAGTTGTCTTCCACAGAGAGTAGTGGTAGCTTCAGTAGCTGTAAGTTCTTCTAAGAAAGTCTGGATGCATTCATTTTGTTTTGTTTAGTATTTCTTTTAGTTCTTGTGTGACTGCATTGAGTAAACGTTTGCTTTCAGGTGTTCTCAGTCTTTGCCATTTTTTGCGGATTCTTCTCTTTTCAAGAATTTTTGCTTGATTAATATAGGACAGTCATAAGGGGTAATCGCTGATTGCTCAGGCGTTGAATTTGCCCATTGTATCGTATCATTGAAATGCTTAACAGCATGTTCTATGTCTGTTTCGGTCTTAAGAGATACGTTTAATGTTAGTTTTGATTAACTAGGATTCTGAAGTAGTCCCAATTTTGTATTTAGTACATAGACACGGTTGTTTTCTCTACTTATTACTTTTTTGAAAGTGAAACTAAGACTGGGGAATGATCCGAAGATAGGTCGAAACAAGATCGAGCGATAATGAGGTCCTGGGATACCTTTTGTAACACAGAAGTCTACAAGGTCTGGTTGTTTATTCCTGTCAGATGGCCAGTAAGTGGGTTCACCAGTAGAGACATGTTTCAAATTATTGCTTTCTATAGTTTTAAGTAGCTCGCTCCTTTGGGTGTTATAATTCAGATCCCCAATCGGTGTGTTTGGCGTTGTAATCGCCTCCTTAACAAACCGTCGTCCTAAGGTATTATAGAAATCCTCAAATGCTCCTGTTTTACTGTATGGTTAGGGGAAATATACTGCTGAAATTTTAACAACTGGCTGAATCTTCTTGGACACACTGGTTGCTTAAAAAGGTTTGCTGTAAAGTTGGTGGTGTTTTATTGCGTTTTGATAATTATGGCGGATCCACCTCAGGCAGTTCCTGCTGGGTGATTAGTATTATAGACACTGTAGTTGGGAATTTTTAAATAATTTCTTTCTGTAAAGTGGGTTTCAGAAATTAGCATGACGTCAATATTGTGAATTAGTATAAATGTTTTAGTTCTTCAATGTGGTTGAATAGGCCATTGGCGTTCCATAAGGCGAGTTGTAAGTTTTAGCCATTATGTGAGTTTGGAGACAGTTGTCAGGAGGTTTAGTAGGGTTCCTATTTGGTCGAACATGTTTTCATCATGTTTTTAGATCTTGAAATTCATTGGATTGGTGATTAGGTTGATTAGTGTTTGGAAGATGCATTATGTTCTGCTGTAAACAAAGTCTAGTTGCATTAATGATCGGTAAACTTCGTTAGCAGTAGTACGAGACGGAAAGAAGAATTTCTTAGAATATAATTTACTTGGAAAGTTATTTTAGTAGGAACATAAAGAGATTCTTAAAAGGATATACAATATGCAGTTATACAAAACTTGATTAATAAACTGTATGTTCTTGTATGTTTAAAAAAATAAGAAAACAATAAACATTAAGGTTATTTTAAATTTATAAATAATTAAATAATATTGTAGCAATTGTCAAATATCTAGTGTTTTGGAATTCAAATGGTAACAAAATTTTACAAAAATAAAGAAGGTGTGATCGCATGAAATTGTAATTAACTACGTAAATTTGTTTTCTTTTAGAAACAAATAGTGCAAAGTATAAGTTTTTCTAAATTAGTATTTTTTTGTAATATATTTTATATATAACCAAAGCCTTAGATGCCTAGACAATTAGTTAAAAAGTATACTTTAGCCTCTTATCTATAAATAAATGTAGTAAAGCACACATCTTACTTTTATCGTTATTATACTTTTTGCAATTTTGTACATACCTAAGCAGTACACAAACTCATTAGTAATGTATTTATACATCAACCTAGAACCTGTAAATTATGAAAATGCGAAAGCATCATCAAATCAATTATTTACACAGTAGTTTTAAAATAATTAGTGTATTTATATGAATGAAAAAGTAGTAAACACTATAAGCTAAACCAGTGCGTACGGGAGGAAAGTGACCGTCGTAAGCACTGCAGTGCTATCTATGTTAATTTGTTTTGCATATATATTTGTGCTGTTTGCGCATTATATAGTTTTCTGGCACGTTATGTTGTTTATGCTAATTAGTTACCCTTACAATGAATGAAAAATTGCTGAAACGATACGAGGCAGCGTTTTTAGTGAATCATGCGAAAGGGCAGAAACTAACCTATAAGGCGACTGCAAAAGATATGCAGAAGTCGGAAGCATTCGTTAAAAAATGGGTAAAGCGATATTTGGAGATTGGAAATGCAGACGATCTGCTGGAGAGAAAAATAACCAGAGTTACAACAACGAAAAATGTAAAGCGGTCTTGTGTCTCTTGAAAGACAAGCCAGGCCCCAAATGAAACAGCCCAAGAAACAAAATTAAGTCGTCTGCGTAAAATCAAAATTTAAAAAACTTTTATTATCACAGAAGCACGTGGAAAAATAGCTAGAGTGAACAAAGAAAAATTTGGGTTAAGACTGGAACAATGTTGCTTTCACAAACTAATATTCTTTTTGGGAATTTTTTTATCGGAAACCTGCTTTTGTAAACTCAGTTTTAATTGCCCTTTTCTTTTTACGGGCAATTTAGATGCCGCAAAAATTTTCAGCATCCACCAAAAATGTCTGCTAAAGTTTGCCAAAAAGTTTTTGGTTTTAACAAAACAATTTGGGCGCTACAAGAAGACAATGACCCTAAACGTCGCAGCAAAATAACGTCAATACGATGGAATAGCCGGCATTGTACATAAAAATAAAGCTGAAACAAACTTAGTGTACATGGTAAAGCGTCTGTTACTTCAAAAATGGCGATGTTTTGCCAAATGATTATAAAAATATCGTTAAAAGCATCGACAAAAGGTGTGAATCCATAATTAAAGGAGGTGAATGCGCCAGAGTTTAGAAAATTGTGATATAACTCTTAATGTGTACTTCAATAAAAATACAACTATCTACACTTTTATTTCTTCAAGATTACAGCGATTACTTTATTATTGAACAAATTGCATATTATTGCTTACCAGAAATAGCCTATACACAGCGGTTTTTGAAAAAATCGAAAATAGTTCCACAGTGATATAAAGGATCTATTATACAATTCTAAACTATGCCAAATCTATATTTAAAGGAATCCTTACAATATCTTGCCGTTTAGTCTCTAAACAACTTACTTTTCAAATTGCAATGTTAAATGATTCAGCTTTTCCCATTGTTATAACGTATTGGCTAATCAATGTGAAATATTTCTGCTAGCAAATTAATTCTAAACTTAAATGTACCACAAATAGTATGGTATGCATATAGCAAAAGAGCATAACTTTTTAAAAGAAATCAATTCTTCGAAATATTTTTTTTTATAACATCCCATTTATTTGCAACTGTACAAGTACATTTAGCAAAGTCATTTGATAATTAAATAGACATGTAGAAGCATGCTCAGCAGAATACTTCTATAACAGATAAGCTTATAGGCTTTGTGTGACAAACGGGAAAAATCTTACAAACTACAACTTATAACTAGTCTTAAAGTAAACTAAGAATTCAAAATCTGGTTGGCAGATGTCGATGTAAACGCCTGTTGTCGCTGGGCGGGTCCATAAGATCTATTGCGAGGATGTTGGGATGGGCGCTAAGTCGAGTACTGCATTGGGAGCTGTAACGCCTAATTTCGTCCTTGACTGTGGGGATACGAAGATCCTTTATGATAACCGTGTTTGGTACAAACCAAGGTGCGTTTGTTATCATGCGCAGCACTTTTCTTTGGAAACGCTCTAGAATTTCGATATTTGAAGTGGACGCAGTCCCCCAGAGTTGGATGCCATACGTCCAGATTGGCTTGATTATTGTTTTGTAAACCAGAAATTTGTTGTCTAGCGAGAGTTTAGATTTATGCCCAATTAACCAGTACATCTTAGTAAGGGTTAATCCTAGTTGCTTCCGTTTTGTGAATATATGTTTGCGCCAATTAAGCCTTCTGTCGAGGTGTAGTCCAAGGTATTTCACATCATCTTGTTGTGGAAGTTGGCTATTGTTTAGATAAACAGGTGGGCACGTGTTTCTGCGAGTGGTGAAGGTTATGTGAACGGATTTGGTGTCATTGGCTTTAATTCTCCACTTTTCAACCAGTTTTGGACTGCAGTGAGGTTAGTTTGTAGTTTCTGCGAGGCAATGTTGGGATCTCTATCAGATGCTAAGACTGCAGTGTCGTCGGCAAAGGTTGCTATCAAAGTTTCTGGCATAGTTGGTAAGTCTGCGGTATATAACACATATAATAGTGGTCCGAGAACACTTCCCTGTGGCACACCGGCGTTTATTGGAAAAAGTTCCATATATTCGGTTTCAAACTTTACCAGGAAGGATCTATTATTTAGGTAAGATTTAAGGATAAGGAAGTGGTTTAGAGGAGAAGTAGTCGCAACTTGTAGAGAGTCCAACGTGCCAGACTTTATCGAACGCCTGAGTGATGTCTAAAAATGCAGCAGAACAGTACTCTTTATTTTCAAAGGTATCGTTAATCCTTTGGACAACTCGATGTATTTGTTCTATCGTGGAGTGCATCCTCCTGAAGCCAAATTGGTGATTGGGGATTATATCATTGTTTTCCAGGATTGGTAAGAGCCTTATTAGTAAGAGCTTTTCAAACACTTTTGAAACAATTGGCAGGAGACTTATTGGCCGATAAGATGTAGGTTCGCTGGGAGGTTTCCCTGGTTTTAATATTAGAATGACCTGTGCCACTTTCCATTGGTCTGGGAAATACCCTGTGCGAAGGACTGCGTTAAACAGCTGGGTAACATATTTAGTTCCGATGGTAGGTAGTTCTTTAAGAATTTTACCAGTAATTAGGTCGTATCCTGGAGCTTTCTTAGGGTGAAGAGTGCCAATGATTTCATCGACGTCAGCAGCTTTGAGTCGCTGGATTGGTAATTCTAGTTGATATGGGGACTCTAATTGTTGAATAATTTCTGCTTCTTCTTCGGGCCTTTTATCTGATTGGTGTGGCTGGAAGACGTTTGTTAAATGGTTGGCAAAAACACGTGCTTTTCCAGAATTTGTTCTGGCCCACTCTCCTTGAGGTGTCCTGATGGGCGGGGAATGTTTTTTTTATCTATTTTAATTTTCTAGTTGTCTTCCACAGAGAGTAGTCGGTAGCTTCAGTAGCTGTAAGTTCTTCTAAGAAAGTCTGGATGCATTCATTTTGTTTTGTTTAGTATTTCTTTTAGTTCTTGTGTGACTGCATTGAGTAAACGTTTGCTTTCAGGTGTTCTCAGTCTTTGCCATTTCTTGCGGATTCTTCTCTTTTCAAGAATTTTTGCTTGATTAATATAGGACAGTCATAAGCTATGGTAATCGCTGATTGCTCAGGCGTTGAATTCCAGGCTGCCCATTGTATCGTATCATTGAAATGCTTAACAGCATGTTCTATGTCTGTTTCGGTCTTAAGAGATACGTTTAATGTTAGTTTTGATTAACTAGGATTCTGAAGTAGTCCCAATTTGTGTATTTAGTACATAGACACGGTTGTTTTCTCTACTTATTACTTTTGTTGAAAGTGAGACTAAGACTGGGGAATGATCCGAAGATAGGTCGAAACAAGATTGAGCGATAATGAGGTCCTGGGGGATACCTTTTGTAACACAGAAGTCTACAAGGTCTGGTTGTTTATTCCTGTCAGATGGCCAGTAAGTGGGTTCACCAGTAGAGACATGTTCCAAATTATTGCTTTCTATAGTTTTAAGTAGCTCGCGTCCTTTGGGTGTTATAATTCCAGATCCCCAATCGGTGTGTTTGGCGTTGTAATCGCCTCCTGTAACAAACCGTCGTCCTAAGGTATTATAGAAATCCTCGAAATGCTCCTGTTTTACTGTATGGTTAGGGGGGAAATATACTGCTGAAATTGTTAACGAACTGGCTGAATCTTCTATGGACACACTGGTTGCTTGGAGAAAAGGTTTGCTGTAACTGCTTAGTTGGTGGTGTTTTATTGCGTTTTTGATAATTATGGCGGATCCACCTCGGGCAGTTCCTGCTGGGTGATTAGTATTATAGACACTGTAGTTGGGAATTTTTAAATAATTTCTTTCTGTAAAGTGGGTTTCAGAAATTAGCATGACGTCAATATTGTGAATTAGTATAAATGTTTTAGTTCTTCAATGTGGTTGAATAGGCCATTGGCGTTCCATAAGGCGAGTTGTAAGTTTTAGCCATTATGTGAGTTTGGAGAGCACAGTTGTCAGGAGGTTTAGTAGGGTTCCTATTTGGTCGAACATGTTTTCATCATGTTTTTAGATCTTGAAATTCATTGGATTGGTGATTAGGTTGATTAGTGTTTGGAAGATGCATTATGTTGGCGGGGGCGTGAGAAGGTTGCTGGGCTTCATTTACTGCATGAGCGTATGACAGTCCTGGTTGAAATTGTTGATGACGTATGACTGATGCAGGGGAGTATACTGTTTTGGTCTAAGCGGTGGAAATTTTTCTTTTGAAGTTCTTTATAGATTATACATCCCTTATAATTGGCAGAGTGATTACCTCCGCACAGGACACATCTCACGTCTTTGGATTTTTCTTTGCGTTGACACTGCGCAGTAGGGTCATCGCCTGTACATTTTACGCATCTGGGTTTTAAATGGCAGAAATTTTTAGTGTGCCCGTATCTTTGACATCTCGCGCACTGAGCGATTTGTCTTTTCTGTTTCGGAGGTTCAAATTTGATTTTGCACTGTTGTATATACTCAACATTGTATATATCTTTATTATTGGTTGCTGATTTTAATTCAATAAAGAACATTGGAAGTGGTAATTTTGTTCTGTACTGTTTGACGTTCCAAATATTCGTGACCGTGTGCCCTAATTTCTCTATTTCAGCTTTGATTCCTTGGGTGCTGATGGAATAGTGCATATATTTTAATACTACCTTGTAAGTTCGTTCCTCTTTTAATTTATAGGTGTGAAATTCAGTCTGCTTTTCATTTAAGGCTTTTATTATGACACCATAATATTCAGCCGTTTTAGGTTGAACTTTTACTTGATTTTCAGAGAGAGCTTTAATTTCATATTGCTGTTTTGCGATTTGGTCTAGGAGTTTAATAAGCGGAGCAATACTTATAAAACCATTTGTAAAAATTGGAGGAGGTTTAGGGGAATTTTCAGAACTTTTAATTGATTGAGTATCCTGTTCTTTTTCTACTAGAGACGAGTAACGATTAGAGGTGGAAGGTGGATTTAACCAATACTCATTGTCTTTCGAATGTTTGGCTTTTAGTTCTAAATCATCCACAGGATTTCTACTTCTTTTGTATGCAACTTTGTTCCAAGGATTATTTCCTACTGGTTGCGATAAGAATGTAGGGGTTTGAGGATGGTATTGGGGTTGTTGATAGGTTTGGGAATAAAACATAGTTTGTTGAGGCTGGATAAATGAATTACCTGGCATTTGCGTTTGTTGGAACTGTGTGGTGTACATCTGGGTTTGATCAGACGTTATCATTGGTGTATGTAGCGCCCCTGGGCCTGCTGCTACTGTGAGGATGGAATCCCCGGGCGGCAGGAGGAATGCCATATCCTCCTACACATATGATTTATTGGCGTAATCCTGTTTGCAGCTTATAAATACCAAAATAAACTATTGCAATAAACACTCGCGATAAGTCGAGGCCGGTGCACTGATAACACAGCCGCGCACGGAATGTCTTTCCTCTTTGAATTTCAAATCGGAACTGACGAAATATAAAAATTTTAAATTTATAGAACTAGAACCAAGAACCAAGTAGACAAAAAAAGACATTTTTGCACAATTTCTTATAGAATGACATAACAATTTCTACTGAATTATATATATAAAAAAATTATGAGTGCTGCTGCTGCTGTCACACAGGTCAAAGGTCAAATCATTCGTGCCTTTCCGTGGCGACCCGAGCGCCTCCGAAGGACAAATTTCGGCCCGGCGACAGGCGCGACCGAGGTAATATATTTCCGGAACCGCAAGCGATGGAAAATTTTCGTTTGAGAGGGGGTAATAAAGCACTTATATATAAAAAAAATTATGAGTGCTGTCACACAGGTCAAAGGTCAAAGGTCAAAGTTCAACTCTAACTGGGTATACGTAAATGCGTTGTCATGGCAACGGCGTACGTCAATTATGTCAAACAGAGCTTTTTAATCTCGTGTTTCTATTTATTTTTAAAAACTGCTATGCGAAGGGGCTCAAGCACGTCGGAGTTGGACAAGCTCTCCGGGGGGCCGCTGCCAGTACTAAAAGAAAATTATTCTGCCTAGAAAGACACATCATATATAATGCGAAATTTGTTGATTGTGCACCATGTGGTAAACCGAGAAGATTGCGGCTTCTAAGCATTGTAGGTAGAGATATCTAAAGGGGATTGCCCTCGTTATTTGAAAGATATTAATAGCTACTACGCACCTTTCCGAATTTTAAAATAATTTTTATTTGTCAATAAAAACTTAAGCTATATAAAGTAGACAAATGCCTCTCATAAATAATTCTGCGGATAGAAAAGCACTCGTTCGCTTCCATCAAATTTATATTTTTTCGTTCGCCGGTGATGGAGGCACGGATTTCCTTTCCGAAAGCGATTGTCACACGAACTGCATATCAATGCGATTTCGGCCTTGATAAGGTGCACCAAGGCGTTTTCATTATGCGGCGCTTAGTTCGTTTTTGTAAGCGCCGAAGCTTACATCCGGATAACAATGGCGAAAGCAAGGTCGATAAGTATAAGTTGATTTAGTGGAGTTTCCAGCTCGCAGTCAACGGCTGTGCATGTTCAGAGATGTTGGCATTTCGTGTCGATTAACCAAACACGCAGCCGCTTACGGAGTTTACGTTTCCCTTAACAAAAGTAATCTTTTTAAAAGTTAGCGGCTTTCGCCAGAACACAGTTTAGAGAGCGAAACACAAAGTTTCGTCTATTGTAATGGAATTGTTATCGAACAGCCCGCAGTAGCTACAACGATTATTGTTATTTTGTAATTGCTAACATGGTAAAATATTATTACAGCGAATCTCACCTGTCCTCAATTTAGCAAATGAATATGCTGAAAACACACTGCGGCAAATTTCAGCGATCGCTTTAAAATTTAACGCTTAATCAACGTCGCACCTTCATCAGCCGAGCTGAAATTAAATTTTAATTTTAATTGTGATTTATTGCGGGTGCAATGTAATCTTCGGCTGCTAATAGATGCTAAGCACGAAAGGCAGTTGTTTTATCTTTCTCAGACAACAAAGTTCTATTTACATTTTATTGAAAATGCTCAGGTAGAGTTTTCGATATCCGTTCTGGGAAAAGCTCGTTGAGCGCAGTTTATTGAGGCACGACCACTGAACTGAAAACTCTCGGATTCGCAATCTGAAAACATGTGCACTGGAATGTTTGCAACATTTTTAGAAGCAGCACTGGAAATATGAAGTGAGATACTTAAATTTATCTGTAAAATACGCCAATTCAACTTTACTTTAAGTATCATACGACGTAAAATGGCATTCTTTTTATTTAGTTATAATCAGACATCTTGTATATTATTTCAACTAAAAAGTATATGTTTAAGAAATGCTTAAGAAAAAAATTAAATTAAAATAGAACATCAAAACAGTAACGTAAATATTATTTATTTTTGCTGCTAATAAATAGCATTTTATCTGCAATACAGGTAAATGACACGACTTTAGTTATTTTTAAAATAACTTTAGGTTGAAGACTTTTTTAATGTTTTAGGAATATTTACAGTGCAACCATTAAAACATATTCAAAGCATAGACATCCTAAATAAAGAATGACATTATTTAAAAGAGTGATAATCATCTTCCACAAAAAGTCCTGATGCAATTAAAACTCAAGATCATACTGAGCACAACGATATGTCTATCATGTCGATGCGACACTAATTAGCAATTATACTCAACTTTGACTTTTGACATATAATGAAACTCCTCCCATACCGCATTGACCAAAGTCATTTCAAAGTCAGAGAAGCTTTAGAACAGTTCCAAAATTTAGGCCAAAAAATCGCTTGGACACTGAAAAGCTAGGACATCTTTCTGTGTGTAGCTACTATGGGTGCTATATTTTATACATTTTAACCCTTCTCACCGCTCATTCACTTCCCAGTTGTCGCTCCTCCTACATTTCGAATCTAACCGACTTCTTCACTGGTTCTTACAAACAGGAGACGAAAATGCACGTGCAGCTAATGAGTCGATTATTGTTTTGCTCTCAAGTCTAGTTGAACACAAATAGCAGCCTATAAATGTTATCTGATTCGATCGCTAAGTAGTTTAGTTAAATCTTGCCTTGCTGCAGCAGACTTGTTTAATACCATTAAAACCTCGGCTTCCTCATTTATGTAGTAGTCGTTAGTCAACGTTTCAACATTTAGCCTTCAGCTAATCATCATCTAATTTATGTGCTGAAAGAGTGGACACAGGAAAATATTTCTCTAGGAACTCCCATGCTATTTAACCGTTTGAGACCACATTTGCCATGAGACAAGAACCAAATCAATGACAACACATGTACGCAACTTTGTGTTATTCGGAGCCCGACGTAACACTGGTGACACCACTCAGTTATGCTTTTAGCAGCTGATCCTGTTCAAGTCAACTGGCAGGTACGTGTGTACTTAGTTGGTTTGTTGTGTCTAGGCTTAATCTTAGCCTTCACAAACAACGGATGCTCACACTTACGTTATGTCGTTGCTAAGCATGATTGGTTGACTGTTGACAACGAACGCGTACGCCTCATTATATGCGTGATCATAGTAGTAAGAAATAATTTAACCAGGTGGTCGCCAACCTCTAAATAGAGACGGCATTGCAGAAGAAGAAGCAGTAAAACTTTTTGTGCCACAGCTAAGGGGAGCTCAGTGTATTAAGGTCCAGATGAAATAGTTGTGGAAACTCAGACACCTCAGAAGCATCTAGTGGTTCAAATGTTGACGTTTTGTATTTCAGTTTCAAGCTATCAACTATTGCCTTCAAGCTCTTAGTCCTATTCATATAATTAAGCATTTTCTCAACACCTGACTGTCGTTATCCTACCTGTACCGCTTTGTAAAGTATTTACTTACAATGGCAGCTGCTATTCTTGTATCGTCTACTAACTAAAACTAACTTGATTTGTATGGGCATTTGTGAATTCCGTAAGCATTAGAGGTACTAGTCCAAGGCGCATGTGCAGTGCTGCAATGATGATCTCCGCGGGTGCGATGCTCATAAGCTGTTCTCAGTCTTAATGCAGCATGACTATGTTGGTTTTGCAGCATGTAAAAGCTTATCCGTGTCAAAGCGTTTTTCAATAGGCAATGGGGGCTTTATTATATGCGAATCGACGTGAACAGGTATAGTGTGTAAAAAACATATTCCTCCCACAGGCATCCATGTTAATTAAAAGTTGAATAACTTCGCTAATTGGTTGAGCTCAGGATGATTTCTAGTTTCGATTGCATTAGGTTTTATTAATCTAGCATAACCGGGAATTTTTTATGTAAGATGGCTGTCGCTCTTTAACACAAGGGAAATGTTGAGTAAACTTATTTAGTTTATTAATTAATTTTTTTTAAATCGTTATTTCTATTAGTTGACATTTCTAATTTTACCTACTATTACAATTAAAATCACAAAAATTATACAGGTACATTTTTATGTATAGTCCTTATTGTATTTGTATTTACTGTTGTATTAAATATTGATTTAACTTTAGCTCCGTTCATTTGTTATTATTTGATTTATTTTTATGAAAGTACTAGACGAACTTTTTATTAACGATATCTGAGACCCCATTGTGGTCTTTCTGATAGTGACAGGTTACTGGGATATTTCCCCATTGATTGATTTTCTAATTTCATTAATAGTTGTTTTAATTGTTTTGCGTTCTTATTAAAATTCTGAGTTGCGATTTGACTTTCCTAGCGTTAAGATCGGTGTCCCGTTCCGCTCGCTCGAAAGTACAAGTGTCAACGGCTATCGCGTGTTATCGCCGCCTGCGGCTATTACTAGTGATAGTGCATTCCTTACAACAATTAAATTAGTAAATAAATTCACTATAATAGAACCCCTGCGGAGGGTTCCTGTCCTTAGGCGCTAACAAAAAAGAAACAGTGCGATTTATCGCCATCAGAATATGAACCGAATAAAAAATTTGTTCCAGCCAAAAACTTAATTACAAAAACAAATTCTATTTAAATGAAAACAAATCGAAAATGCTGGCAAAATTATCTATCAAGGCAAGCACGCTGCGGCAATCAACTCGATGGATACAGCTAATCTGGGCAAGACACCAGTACCGTTGAAAAGAAAATAAAAATTCCACCTTTATATTTGCATAATGCTGATAAACTCAATTACCAGGAAATACTACAGGAACTAAAAGATAAAACCACAACTGAATTTACAACAGTCCACAAAAACAATCAACTAAGATTAAATCTAACAAGCATAGAAGATTTATGTATGACAAAACACTACAGTGAAATGAAATTAAGTTATCACACTTTTAAGGACCCAGAAACAAATAATCTCTCGGTAATTATCCGGAATATTCCTGTATCACTGACGGAAAAAGAAATAGAAACCGAATTAACAGACTTAAAATACCCTATTAAAAGATTGCGCGCTTGTATAACAAGAATAGATATCCAATCCCTCTTTGTGCGGTGGATCTTGAAAATACACAGGAAGGTAGGAAAATCTTTAGCTTAACAAGACTTAATTATTGCGTAATTGACGTTGAACTACGAAGAAAATCTTCAGAAATCCGCAGTGTAAAAATGCCAACTATATGGCCACACGCGCAACTACTGCCAATCTCTGCCACGATGTGGAAATGCACAGGTAACCATCTATATGATAACTGCCCCAAAAACCAAATGAGGAACCACAGTGTGTTAACTGTTTGGAAAAACACCCGCAAACTATAGAGGATGCAGCTACTTCCTTAAGATAAAGCAGTCAACAAATAGCAACTACAGAACACCGAATAAGACATTTGCACAAGCAACCTTAAATAAGCAGGAGAGCCATGTAAACCACCCGCCCTCACCTAGTCAACGCCAAGGACGTGCACCCCAAGCTAATGCCAACCAGGCGGGCGAATCTCAAAAGGAAACTGACTTTATCACAACTATATTAACAAAACTTGTTGAATTACTCATTCCACACCTAGAAAAACTAACGCCATTATTAGCATCTATACTTCCTACCTTGCTAACTAATGGACCCAAATAAACAGCAAATAGTTACTAAATTAACCTTGACTAATTGGAATGCCAATGGTCTAAACATGCAACGCTCCATTTTTATTGATTTTATGACTCGTTATGACATAGATATCGCTTGTGTAACAGAAACGCACTTTATTAACACTGAAGCATTCCGCATCCCAGGATATTTAGTGCACCGAAAAGATAGACTAGCTGATAAGGCCTCCGGGGAGTAGCGATCATAGTAAAGAAAAATTAAAACATCACCTACTTCATCTTGTTGATATAGAAAACTTAGAAGCTGTAGCCATACAAGTACACATGGGTAGTAACTGCCCCTAAAATTATCTGTGCGTACAAACAACCCAATAAAAGACTATTAGACCTCGATATAGGTAAATTATTCAACAGCACGGAGCCTACGATGCTACTAGGTGATCTAAATGCAAAAACACCACCTGGGGATGCCGAACTAGCAACCCTGAGGGTATAAGGCTACACAACATTACGGCGAACCATTGCATACTTATATCAGCACCTAATGAATTTACCTACTATCCGTATAGGGCTGACTATCAGCCTGACATTTTAGACGTTGTGCTACACAAGAATCTTCAAAACCAATCCAACAAACGGTAACAAACGAACTAGACTCGGACCATCTACCCGTAATCTTGTCGTTCTATGACATACCTCAAATAAAGCCACCTACTCCTAAACTTGTTGATGGAATAACCGACTGGACAACTTTTCAAAAAAAGCTAGACCAAAAACTAACCTGGACGGGACCGCTACAATCTCCTATGTGTATCGATGAAGCAATAACACAATATACGGTTGCAATACAAGAAAGCGCACAGAAGCTACAACACCACGGAAACGAAGAAATATTGCTTCGCACAACATAACACCTGATTATATAATAAAACATAAGATCAAAAACAGATACAGAAGAGAATGGCAAAGGTCACGACTACCATACTATAAAACGTTGTATAACAAATTAAATCATTTAGTAAAACAAAGCTAGATAACCTTCGAATAATAAGATACAATAGTTACCTTGAAGATATTCATCCCGGTGACTCCACTATGTGGAAGGCAACTAAAAGATTGCTAAGACAACCAAATGTTATTTATCCATTAGTAGATAACAACGACCCACTCATCTGAAGAAGAAAAATCAGAAATATTGGCCGCGCACCTAGAGAAAGTCTTTACTCCAAATGCAGATGAACACGACCCCATACTTGCGACCCAAATAGCAAACACTTTAGCTGACTTTCATATACGGGAGACTACTGAAATAACCCCTGTGACTGCCCAAGAACTGAGGCTATACATACAGCGTCTTCCTAGGCGCAAGTCCCTGGACCAGACTTGATAAACAACGAAATATTAAAACACCTATCCAAAAAAGCAGTAGCCTACCTAACGTCAATTTGTAATGGCTGTATGAGGCTAGGTTACTTTCCACTACCTTGGCGAACTGCGAACATACTACCAATTTACAAAACTGGTAAAGACAAGCACAATCCTGATAGCTACCGACCTATTAGTTTACTATCTACCCTAGCCAAACTTCTGGAAAGGTGATACTCACTCGTCTGCAAGACTTTATACTCGAAAACGAAGTCATTCCGCCTCACCAGTTTGGGTTCAGACGGTCGCACTCAACAGCTCACCAACTTATTAGATTAACAGAACTCATTGAGAAAGGGTTTGAAGAAAAGAAATATACCGCAGCAATATTTCTAGATTTGGAAAGAGCCTTTGATAAGGTTTGGCTTGAAGGAATCCTGTATAAAATGATCAAGATAAACATCCCGGCTTATATAATAAAAATTGTAAATTCCTTTCTCAACAACAGAACTTTCAGAGTAAGAATCAACGCAACGCTTTCTAGCATCAAAACAACAAAGGCAGGAGTACCTCAGGGGAGCCTATTGGGTCCAACCTTATTCAACCTTTATGTACATGACTTGCCCACGGTAAACAATTCAACGCTAGCCATGTTTGCCGACGATACGGCGATACTAACGCAGGGCGCTACAATTGAAACAACAATAGAACGACTACAAAATGCAGTAAACATAACGTGTGACTGGTTTAAAAAGTGGAAAATAAAATCAATCCTACCAAATCGCAAGCAAAGATGTTTGCACTCAAACGTTACACCCATCTCCCAACAGTCAGACTAAACAATGATGATATACCATGGAACCCAAAGGATGCTGCAGTAAAGTACCTAGGAGTCCACTTACATACAAAACTCAACTGGGGTATCACATAAATAAAAAATTAATGAGTGCCACACAAGACTCATTCTATTGTACCCGCTGATCAACCGAAAATCCCATCTTAGATCTGAATGCTCATTATTGATCTATAAGGCGATCCTCCGCCCTATATTAACTTATGCATGCCCAGTTTGGAGTAACGCACCCAAAACATCATTGAAGAAACTTCAAACTATGCAGAACAAAGTGCTACGTCTTGCAATTAACTGCCCTTGGTTCATACGCAACAGCCAAATACATCAAGAGTTAAGTGTTCCACTAATCTTAGACTACATTCACAAGCTAACTAGTAACTTCTTTAAAAAATTAGTGATGTGTACAAGTGCAACCAAATTAAACCTCGGTCAAAAGAACATACACTCTAGGATCAAGCCTAAGCTACCACAGGACCTACTCTAGATTAACTAGCTTTAAGTAATAGTAGAACTCAAATGTTGTAAGTCAGAGGTGTGAATGCACTCACTTAATCCTCTCTCAAAAATTAATGTACTCCTAGTCATAAGTTTATTCATGTAACATAGCCGTGTATTGCATCTTGTTTGCAGAACCAGCTAATATATATTTAAAAAAAAAAATTAAAATTATCTTCTTTTTCACGTCTTGTATTTAGTAATTTTTCGGGGCCTTCGCTTTTTAGAAATTATTTGTTTTATTGTTAGAAGGCAATTTTTCTTGAGAGTAACACAATTACGACTGGGTATGCAGACCATGCTTTTTGTATTGCTTAGTGAGGTTGCTAACTCAATTCCCTACAGATTTTTTACTGGTGTATTGAGATTAATTAACTCGTTTATTGTTGTTTTGTGTATTTACAATTTCTTTCTTTGTTTTACAGGTTTCTTTTTATATTTCTGAGATATTTGCATGTAGTATGATTATAAACGATAATAGATTAAAGAAATATTTTACGTTTTTACATTAATTCCTTTTGTAATTCCAAAATATAATAAGTGACAAATACTTGCTTGTTGACTAGTAGGTTCTCTTGTTGCTGCTGCAGTTAAGTTGTTTTCTCTTAAAGTTGATGTCTGTTTTTTTATGTCATTCCCTGGACAGTCGAGTATTCACATTTGGCGTTCCAGCTTATTGTGATAACAAATTTATTTCTTAAATTATTAAAACAGTGTTTGTGGTCTTTCTTTTTGTTGTTGTATTTTAGCAGCCAATAGAGTCTATATAGTTAATATCTTGATACTTGTAATTCAATAGTTGAGGTATTATTGTTAATTAATATTAACATAAGGTTTATCATGGTACCCATTTAATTGATAAGCTCTTTCAACACGTTATATTGTTACTTTGTTGTGTTTTTGCGTTTGGGTTTGTTTTATTAAAAGTATGCATAATTTACACGTACGCTATGTTAAATTGGACACGCAGAGGTGTAATCGATATCAGTTAAGTCTTTATTCGTGGATCATTTTTCTGCTGCAATTGCTTGTGCAAAATGTATTCTTTGTAAGTGGCTTCATAATTTCCAGTAATATGAACACATTGTATTTTTTGTTTTTATGTTTCGAAGTCGTATCGCTAAATATTGAGCTATGTATTTTGCGTATCGCGTACTTTTGTTACAAATTCTTTTTATGCGGCCATTTTGTAGGTGGTTTTATAAATGTTAGGCAGGAATTGGTCAGCATTCACAGTTTGTAATTTTTTTAATATTGTTTAGTTTTAAGTTTGCATAACAATTGGAAAAGTGTACATGTATAAGTGGCTTTTTAATGTTACACACGTTTGTAACTTTATATTCCAGGTTTTGAATGCTTTGATTTATTTATTCTAGATGATGGAGTAGTGGACATGTTTTAGTATAATTCAAAAATATTTATCTCTTTTTGCTTTATAGGTGTGATATTTGATGTTTTTATTTTATATCATTTATGTACTATGTTGTAATCTCTCTTTTTAGAAACGGCAATTAAGGAATAAAATAATGCTTGCTATTTAGTTATCAACCAGTTTTAAAGATGATATTATCTAAATGTGTGCCAGCACGAGCGATATACACCTGCAGTCTCATCTTAAAGTTTTGGATCGCCTAGTCATTTGTTTAATGATTCGCTGGCTGCGCTAAAAGACTTCAGCCTTCAGATATCCCTATGAAAAGACTTCGCAATAGAATAGGTCTGTTTATCTATCCAAATATGGGATGTCATCATGTAATGAGATGAGACGGTTTGTTTGCGCTAGTACCATCTTGTTAGAACCAGAGTTATGTACTTCCGTGTTCCTGGAGTCTGGGCTCCAGAAAATTGCATAACATCGCAACATAACGGGTAGATGTGACAGTTAACGTGCGCCTTACTTCCTCAAAGAAAATACGGCGATATGCTTCCAAATTACAGAATAACGCAGAAAACTGTTATAGGCTGACTACTGAGGTCGCACACGAAATTGTCCAAGATTTTGTGGGACCTAATACCGAAAATTCTGCTAATTGATGCATCTCGATAAATGAAAATGAATTTCATCACTACTGTGTATAACGCTATCAACTGGAACATTTGCCAACATGTCATCGCAAGAAGTCTACCGAACATACCAATCACATTGTTTTAGTTCATACACCACCATCGGTTTGTATTATGTAGAATTTTCTACTAGCTTTGGCCAGTTATTCCCAAGGTGGGAGCATGCTTAGCGGCAGAATGTGGCGATGTGGTACCAGCCTACTCTTCTTCTTCTTTAACCCTCATTGCGCCCAGTATTGGGCATAGGTCTCCCTCAAATTCTTCCATGTAGCGCGATTCTGTGCGACTCTCATCCATGGCAGTCCTGCTACTCTCTTAATGTCGTCTTGCCATCTCATTATTGGCCTGCCACGCTGCCTCTTGCCTGTCCATGGTCTCCATTGGAGGATTTCAACGTTCCACCTACTGTCTTTGATCCGAGCTGTATGTCCTGCATATTCCCATTTCAATTTCGTCACTCTTTTCACTACATCCGCGACCCCAGTTGTATCTCTTATCCATTTATCTCTCTTTTTGTCTCGTAGTGTAATTCCAATCATTGCTCTCTCCATTGCTCGCTGAGTGACTTCCAGTTTTGTTTTTACTTGTTTCGTTAATGTCCATGTTTGAGCGCCGTATATCATTATGGGAAGTATACATTGGTCATATACCTTAGTTCGCAAGCGTTGGGGTATTTTGTTATTTTTTTAAAATATAAGCTAGCTTTCCAAAAGCTGCCCACGCCAGACGTCTTCTTCTATCTATCTCGTGTTTTCTGTTTTCCTTCCTCAATGTTACAGTTTGTCCTAGATATATATACTCGTTGACATTTTCTAGGATAGTTCCATTTATGTTTATTTGTGGGTTCTCAAGACGCATTGTCTTCGTCTTATTCAGCCTACTCTACTACTGCAATATTGTTGGGTGTCTATAAAGGTCTACCGAGTGATTTTTGTTTAAATGCTAAGCCAATCTGTTGGAAATTGTTCGCCTACACATTGTTTTTTTTTTTTGATTGGTTGAACTCGGTCGTGACTACTTACTTCAAAATTGATACGAAATAGCCGATACGGTACACTCAAAAAATACTCATTTTTAAAATAAGTTTCCAACATAAATGCACAGTCTTTAGGTACTAAAATAACATGTCTTCCTTGTCCTCAAAAAATTTATGACTCTAGTACTGTCTACCAATACAAAGAGTAGATTATTCTGCCAGATCCTATATAAGAGTTGGTTTTGGAGGGAGTATAAAATCTTATACTTTGTAAAATTTAGTTTAGAGTGTCTTGAAATCTATAGATGTGAGTTAAATTAAAAACATGACTTTTAAAAATTGCACGCTTAAAAATTTTCTAGCATTGTTTTAGGTTTCTTTTTAAATGTGAAACCTAAAATTATATACTAATTTAGAAAAATTATGTAAGAAGGGCTCAAAACTAAATAAATTGCTTTAATATATTATTTCGGTTACTGATTCTACTTTATAAGTGAAAGCGGAAAAAGCTAGAGTTAAAGTTAAAGTTGGGTAATGCAAGGCAAGGGCTGCCACCGTAGCTCTGTGGTCAAGATTATTATTCTTCTTTCCATGGCGGACGCAGGCGAGTTTAAGTCTCGCTCTACCCATGGGTAATAAGCCATAAAGTTGCAGTGCTGATAACTATGCCCCAACAACAATAATAGAAAAGCTTAAAGGAAATGTCTACACGGGTACGATTTCTTCTGTTATTAACGACAACAGCAATAGGCAGTTTTGTTGTGTAAAACAGTAAAAAATGATATATATTTATACGCAAATAAAAATGACAATCTGTATAATAATGTATGCCATTAGTGTGCAGACAAGTCACTCTTATTTTTATATAAAAATTGTGGCAAAAGATGTGTTCTTGTTTAATTTTAAGATAATGATACAATAATAAACAACATAAACAATTATACTAATAATAATTTTTAAAAAAATAAATACAAAATATCAAATTATGGTTATAAGGAACTTGTAATCGTAATTCGGTGGTCGCACAGCGCACGTCTTCGCTACAAATAAATAATTTTATTTGTACTTTGTAAAATTATTTACCAATAAATCGCCAAAAACCATTTACGTTAGAGATAACCGTTGCATCACAATCCTTATATCTTTTAAATCAACTACGAAAAACAACTTTTACGTTCAATAAATTATCAAATCAAGGATTACATTTTGCTATGTAGAATTTTAACATAAAAAAAGTTATGATATATACAATACTTATTTTCTATCAAAGATTTCTTTTTATATGAAAGTGTTTTCCAAAAAACAATTTTAATATGTTAAAATTTTTAGCCGATCTCAACTCGGACCTCGCCCTAAACCTGATTTCGCGACTTTGATAGTTTTACATGCCTATTCAACTCGAGCCTCTTTTTTTACTTTGTTCTGTTTTGGTTTATCTGTAGCCGGTTCTTCCTAGTTTTCTCCTTAATATCGTGTACCCACCTTCTGGGTTGTCTTTCGTCGCCTCGCTTGTGCAGTTTTAGTCTTTATTTAAGAGTGTTTTGTTGATTTTTTCCTGTTTGGTTATATATTATTCCGCCCATCTTCGCTTTGTTTTCGCAATATTTCTAGGACAACTATTTTACTTCGTTTTCTAATTTTGTAATTTGTAATTTTATATTATCCATTTATAGTCAGTGACGCTGTCTCGACATCATACATAAATATTGTGTTTTCTAAAACAATGATGGGCGTTTTAAGCTTGGAACATCTTGTAGAATGGAATTTTCTCACTAACATTCACAATACTGCTTGAATATAGTCATACAATCTCTCAACACAAAAACTTGACTTCAAAATACTAATTATAGGTAATTAAATATATACAATTGAGTATAGTGATCAATTGTACAATTAGATCGAAACTTCTGACACTTTTGAACTCCTCATTAAAAGTAGAATGAATGTCTCTAAAATTAACTAGATGTATCCTGCTTATTTTAAAGTGACATATCTCATGAACGATAATAGTAAGTGCTGAGACCTTCATAGTTGATTGTGGTCTAAGTTTGAGTTTCATTGTTTATGAGTTTCAACATCTGTATATATTACTTCTGATTCTTGTTAACATTAATTATTATGCAACACAGCCATATTTATTTTGACCAAGATGACATTTCAAGCTTTATATCGTGCTACAATTTAGGAAAAATTAAATTATGGTTGTTATCCTACCGGATACAGTGCAAATCGAAATCTAGTTTAGTATACTTAAATTTGTCACATCGTGCGGTCATTGTTTAAGCCATACTTTATTTTACATCAAATTGTTTCACTTTCAAGTGCTATTTGCTAATGAAAAAGCTAAATTATAAATATATAACAATCATAAAATTATAACGTAAATTACTTTTGCACTTCCTGCTAATCAGAGATAACTGCAAATAATAATGTAATATACATATTTGTTGCCTACAATATAGTTCAATGGTAATATTTACTACCAAATACTAAATTATATTTTTAGAATTTTTTGGATTCTTAAGAACATTAAATGGGGTGTTGTTTTGGGTTTTTGTTTTGTTTATACGAAAGGCATTTAAGTTAATAATTGAAAAAAACTATTAAAAATTCTTATTTAAAGCAAAAAGTACTACTATATTAACGAAATGTCTGTCTGCATTGATTACGTCGACATTTTTTAAAATTAATACAGACACAAAATCTGAAAGATTAAGGAAATCTTATGAACAATAAAATTAAAAATGTTAAAGAAATAATAACGCATGTTACAGTATCTAGTAGGTAACAAATAATATTAAATAAAAAACTGTAACGCAATGTTTTATAGCAATTTTTGTTTTAATTCTACCAGTACGAAAAGAAAACTTTTTCCAAATGTTTAGTTATTGAACTGAGAGTTTAGCTTTAAACTAGGTATATAAATGTTATTACTCTAGTTTGATCAAAAACTAATATCACCTAGAGGTATTTGTAGAATTAAAATTTATTTGTCATCTAGAATGTATTCTCTAATTTTTTCTCATTTATATATGTATATATATATATATATATATATATTATATATATATATATATATATATATATATATATTCTTGTAGACCTATATATTTAAAATTTCTTATTTTTTATAAATGTCATCTAAATTAACATAAAAATGTGAAAAATATTCCGACTGTTTAGTAAGAAATACTCTTCCAGCATATGATTGTAGCGGATTTGTAAACAATCGGAACTTTATTAGCAATCACACTTTAGAAAATCTTATCTTTACCAGTTATAAGTTCTATTTAATACAAAAACATTTTTAATAAAGAGGTTGGCAACCATACTAACAGAAAACAAAGCCTTCCTTCTATTAGATTTTGTAATATTCTCAAAAAATAAATCGGATGTTTCTTGATATCCCACTCGTGTTTAGATATTTTAAATTCACATCAATTAAAATTACACTTGATTACATAATAATATTGTATATCTGATTTGATTACATATTAATACGTAATCAATAAATTTGATTTTGATAAAACATATTTATATAATTTTATTTAAACTTCAGCCCTTTAGAGACTTACTGAACTATATATTCGAAGCTAATTTTTCTTTACAATAATGGGTTATGTTGTCAGGAATATAAGCATCATTAACTTTTTTAGTCTCGTCAATATATATGTGTCACGATTTTCTCCCATAACGTTTACAAGTCTTTATGATAATAATAGTGAGATACAAACTCCCCACGTGGGAGCACGGCCTGCGAATCGAGAGGTTAAGGCTCTCATATATTCTATAGGCCCTCACTGCCCAGTCGTCCCGCACCATTTTTGATACGGGGCAATGTGACAAGCACCGCACCTCAGACGACTGACTTACCATCCTTTGTTGGAAATGAACGCAAATACCAAATTATTTTTAGTGACTGAGTGATTACTTTCGGCACCCTACGCTTTGATACCGATGTCGACTAATATCGCCCACCTTCTGTTAGATCATCTTAGAACAATGTTACAACTCTCATAGATATTGTATTTAGGAGTTTTCCTGGCCGCTTTTCTATGTTCTAATTTTTCTCTTTTGTGATATTACTTATTTACGTTTGATGTATTATAAGTTTTTGAAGGAGAACAGCACTTTCCAATCAATATCAAGACGTTTTTCCGCGATCTATGGTTTTAGTCTACCCAAAATTGCTATATAGTGATTACCAGTAAAGATCTATTTATATATTCTTATTAAATTGGGAGAATTTTTTCGCAACTCAAAAAGCTAGCGCTATCACATTTTCAGCGGGTAATACGCTTTTAATCTTTTTTGCAGTGTACAATTCACTAACTAGATTGTCGTATTATTTCTCATGTATAATTTTCCGTATTCATAAGACATAATCGGCTTATGTTCGCACACAAATTGGCATTTACTCTGTTGTGAGTAGACGTTTCACTCATTTTGTGACTTATCATGCATAATAAATTGAAATCTCTCAATTGAGATGCTTATGTCTTCAAATAACTTACGTACTTCTACACGCATATCGTCAACAACCATATTATGTACTTCGTCAATAATTTTTGACGTAACAGCTGTTTTTGGGACCTTTAGGGCGTTTTGTATCGTTGATTGTAAATGCTATCCTCATTGTATCTTTTCTGAAAGCCTCAATCATCCGAATAGGTTCAGGTTTGTACAAAATTTGATGCAGATTCACTGCTCTAGTCGCTCACTAATTGCAAATACGCAATTTATACTCTACATGCGTTACCAACTAACTCTGCTCTCATTCACGCATGCGCATTACAGTTCACTTTCATCGGCTGTCAGGTTACATCAGATTCGCAAAAAGTGACTGAATATTTTCGGGATAAACCTCGTATTAACATCCTGAAAACAACAGAGCTTATTCGAACTATGAGAATGCTAGTGATTAGAGAAAGTGTAGCAAGTAATACCAACTTAAATAATATCAAAGAGAAATAAGTGCTTTAATTAACTAGTTATTATTGTATATCGTTAAACTTCTGGTGCATACATCATAGAGACCTCAGACTAGTGTCATTCGACTCAGATTGAAGAGTAGAATCCGAAAAACTAAGTGTCATCCTCGGGCGCTCAAAGGATAAAAATTCACAATTACAGAGAGAAACACAAATACCTACAATTCAATAGCGCATTACCAGAAACAAAACAATTTTATGCCAACATATATCGAAATAATGGAGCTAAATTTTACAACATCGAACGTAAATTAATTCACACAAATAGTTACTAGTTGAAATTGCAGTTACAAAAGCTAAAAAATGTATATTTTATTGATAAAAAATTTATAATATAATTCTTAGTCACATGAATATTTGATTAATAAATTATGTGGCATGTATATGTAAACATGAATTATATTAGCTTCAAACTGATGTTTAGATTAATTTTCTTAAATTAATTTATTATTTTAAAATTTTTTTTCCAGATCTCAAAAACCGCAAGAGATAGCGGGACGCGGTTTTCAAAATTCTTTAATTAGATTCAATTCTACTAAAACCACATTATTGGTGCGAGCGCACAATGATACCGGTGCACAAAAAACGCGCTCCAAAAACACTCTGAAATTGTTTCCTCTGGCGAGCCGCTCACAGATGAGGATCCCTCTGGGAGTCGTCATGAATTTTTAGACCCTTTTGTGAACTTTATTTCTGCAAAATTTAAAAACCTCGACGAACGTTTAAGGGTTTTATGCGGGTTGAAAGAAAAACCCTTTTTTTGCAGGTACCGACTTGCCGTAAGGATTAAGTTGTAGAACTATAAAGTGGCTTCAAAAACGCTTAATAACCCTTATTTTCCTTATTTTCCTCCTTCCTGTCCAAAAACGGCCTCAAATTTGGAAAAAATTACTTTTTCACTTATATCTCTGAAACGGTAAGAGATACAAAGACGGGTCCTTTACCAAGTTGTGGAGCCTAAAATGGGGCATTTTTCTGTGTAAGACTTTTTCATGCAGGTTATACGGGGGACCCAAATTTGGCATTTCCGGAACCGGAAGCGATACAAATTTTTTGCCTGTTCTAAAATTGAAAGCCGGTCTTAAAGCATACGTATATTGAAAATCACAATTCTACGATTATTGCTTCGGTCAGTATTCGCGAGTTAATTTCGGCCTTCCTGCCAAAACCGCCGTCCAACAGAAAGAAGAGAAATTTCGACGGTGTCCGCGACAATTTTGTTTGCGCGTCATCTAATTCCGTTTCGCTCTGATACGTTGATGAAATATGCGTTGACGTTATGTTGACATCACAAATATATAGCAATAATCGTTCGTGCCTCTCCGAACCGCCCCGAGCGCCTCCGAAGGACAAATTTCGGCCCGGCGGCAGGCGCGACCGAGATATTATATTTCCGGAACCGCAAGCGATGAAAAAATTTCGTTTGAGAGCGGGTAATAAAGCACTTATACATAAAAAAAATTATGAGTGCTGTCACACAGGTCAAAGGTCAAAGGTCAAAGGTCAAAGTTCAACTCTAACTGGGTTTACGTAAATGCGTTGTCATGGCAACGGCGTACGTCAATTATGTCAAACAGAGCTTTTTAATCGTGTTTTATTTATTTTTAAAAACTACTATGCGAAGGGGCTCAAGCATGTCGGAGTTGGACAAGCTCTCCGGGGGGCCGCTGCCAGACCTCGTTATATATATAAAAAAATTATGAGTGCTACTGCTGCTGTCACACAATTGTTCGTGCCTTTCCGTGCCGACCCGAACGCCTCCGAATGACAAATTCTGGCTTGGCGGCAGGCGAGGCCTAGGTATTATATTTCCGGAACCGCAAGCGATAGAAAATTTTCGTTTGAGAGCGGGTAATAAAGCACTCGTTATAATAAATTAAATTTTTACTTGGAGACTTTTTAGTCTATAATTTTTTGTGTGGTTGGGAACTAATATTTTTTTAATGCATAATTATATGCGGTTGGTAACTAAATATTAAAAATGACATCTTCAACGTCAGACCAACATTTACACTTCAAAATTTTTCTTGTCAGAACCACTGGTGAAAACGTTATACCTTTTTAACCATTGAGCGCCCGAGAATGACACTTAGTGTTTCGGGTTCCACTCTTCAATCTGAGTCGAATGACACTAGTCTGAGGTCTCTACGATGTATGCACCAAAAGTTTAACGATATACAATAACTACTAGTTAATAAGCTAAAATTTTAACTTGGTCTTGTTTACATGTGCTCCACATCCCAGTGTATTAAAGTGTTTTTACAAGCTTATTTAACTGAAGTTTTTATCACAATATTCAACAAAGCCCAATTTTCCAAGTACATTTACTATTTTAAGAAATATAGTTTTTATGTGTGGATAATGATATCCCCCTGTTCAGAGGTTGTCTATTCCGATAGTTTCATAGAACGTATATATTATTACAGGATAGATAGAAAAAAAAATAGATGGAAGAAACTGAAAAAGGTGTGACATAAAAAAGAATGTTTGATTTATCCAAGAAAATCGACATTTTCAGTACCACAGTAATGTTGATCCCAATTGGATATAAACTGATTCAGTCAGTGACTAGTAAAGAACTAAAAATCAATCAAACCAAAATGATGAGGTAAATTTAGTACAACTAGCAATAAAAATTCAAGTGAGAAGCGATACGATAAAAACTTTGTCTCTAATTATAATCGTTCTGAATTAATTATTTGGTTTCAAGTTTTACCAAGTTACAAATAACGATATGAACCGCCAACTTTTATTCTGACAGACGTATACTACCAATTTACGAAAATTGACAAATTCTTGAAATAATTTTTCTAAAATTTGATGTGCATTTTTCATTTCACTAATGAGAAAATAAAAATCTTGGAAACACAAAAAGCACAAAAATCCAAAGCAAACGATAATTCTAAATTATGTTACTTATTGGTTTTATCGGTACTAAGCTATCATTTTCTAACTTAAATATGTAACGATTGGTTTCAGCATCTATCAATAGATAACGCAGCTGTAGATTTCAAAATATTGTAATATCGTTTTAAGTTCCTTATGTCGAAATTATACTTCAATTTTGCTGAGGCGATGAAACATTGCAACAAAATTTATTATATTGAAAAAAAAAAAGATTAAATACCTCAAACATACATTCCAACTTGCTAAAATGGATTAAAATCAATTGTCGAACATCTGGTGGTTCATCTTTAAAACGCGGAATTAAATGATAGGTCAAAAATGATTCCTTGACTTTTAGCTGAGTAGGCCATTAGTGTAGACGAAGTATTCCATTAAATATGTAAGTAAGGAGTACGATAGCTTTCCTAGGGAGTTCTTTTAACATTTTTGGAGTTACTTGATCAGGTCCAGGTGATTTTTTGGTTTTTAAACGAGCGATTTCTTTTTTAATTTCTTTGGGGGTAATTAGTTTTAAATTCCCAGTGCTTTCCACATGATTTTGCATATCTGCTAACATCTCTTGTGAAGGTACAGCGTTTTGAAGACACGTCGGCTTTTTTTGTTGCTTCTAGCCCAATTCCCAGGTGTTGGAATATCAATGCGAATTGGGAGATGATTAGCTTGCGTTGGTTTTGCCTTTATTAGTTTCCAAATAGAATTGTCATAACGATAAAGATTAGTAACGTAATCCTGAAATGACTTGTTTTGCGTTTCTTTGATCTTAGTTTTGAGTTTGTTGCTTAGCTGATTGTAAATAGTTTTGTCACCTGGTGAATGAGACCGATGCCATTTTGCTCTGGCTTTTCTTTTCTCTTTGATAAGTTTTTTAATTTCAAGTGAGATGTTGAAAAAATTTTCCTTCGGCTTTCAATTTCGGTGTTGCACGGCTTGCTGTCTGTTGTAGAGTGAAATTAGTGTATTTATATATATATATATATATATATATATATATATATATATATATATATATATATATATATATATATATATATATATATATATATATATATAGACTTGAAACTTTGTTAACAAAGTATAGGTCGCTCGTGATTGAGCTCTTCTGATCCGGATTGTGCAGAGGATCGGTCCGCATATTCTGTTTACATCTTTCTTCTATTACAGTTTGTTATGTGTCCGTGCCATCTTTGTCATTTCCTTCCATTCTTTCCTATCTTTTATTATTTCATTCCAGTTCACTATCTCCATATCTCGTATGTCCTTCATCACTTGGCCCTGCCATCTGATTTTTGGTCTTCCTTTTGGTCTTCCTCCCTTTGGTTTCCAGTTTAGTATTTTCTTTGTTGGTGTTTCAGGTTCTCTTCTTTGGATATGTCCAAATCATCTGAGTCTTTGGGTTTTTATAACTCTAACTATGTCTTCTCCACCTAATGAGTCCCTCACTTCGAAGTTCATGAGTTGTCTATATTCTCCTTCTGGAGTCTTCACCGGTCCAACTATTCTTCTTATAATCTTTCTTGTTTAAACACATTGTTTCTGCCGCGTACGTTATGACTGGTCTGATGGCCGTTTTGTATATTTTTAGCTTTGTTGCTTTACTAAGGTTTCTGTCTTTTAGGAACTTTTGGTAGCTCCAGTACGCTTTATTTCCCGCCTTTATTCTTTCTATTATTTCTGGACTTCTCTCGTTCTTTCCTTCTACTATTACTCCCAGATACTTAAAATGTTCTAATCTTTGGAAGTAGTATCTTCCTACTTTTATTCCTCTTAAGTTATCTAGTCTTCTTCTTGTGCTCACCATGTATTTTGTTTTTTCTTCATTTATTTTCAAGCCTCTGACCTCGGTTTCTTTCATAAGTTCCATTATTACTTGTTCCAGGCTTCTTTTATCTCTTGCTATGACAACTAAATCATCAGCGTATCCAATTATTTGTGTAGAGTTGCGTGTTATCATTTTATTTCTCCATTCACCTATGACTCCATCTAGTGCTATATTGAACAGCGTGGTTGAGAGTCCATCCCTTGTCTCACTCCCCTTCTATATTGATCTTGCTTGAATTACCTTCGGCTGTGAATATTTGCGCAGTAGAGTTCATCATTGTCATGTTAGTTAATCTTATTAGCTTTCTTGGTATTTGCATGCTTTTCATTTCTTTGAGTAATTGCTGTCTATTTATGGAGTCAAACGCCTGTTGGAAGTCTATAAAGAGTAGGTGTATTTCGATATCGTACTCGTAGCATTTCTCTATTATCTGTGTTAATGTGTGTATCGCATCTACCGTCGATCTTCCTTGTCTGAATCCTTGTTGATATTGTCCCAGTTTTTGTTCTGTGTATTTGGTTAATCGTCTTCTTATTATGGAAGTTAATATTTTGTAGGTAGTATTTAGTAGTACAATTGCCCTATAGTTGCCACATTTCATCGGGTCCCCTTTTTGTAGAGTGGGGTGATTTGTCCATTTCTCCAGTCTTGTGGCATGTTTTCCTCGGTCCATATCTTTAACATTAGGTGGTAAATTCTTGTTAGCAACTCTTCTCCTCCATTAGTTATCAGTTCGTTGCTTATTTCATCTGGTCCTGCAGTTTTGTTCCGTTTTAATTGTTTGACTACTTCCATAAACTCTTCCCATGTGGGTGGGTCCACTTCGTTATCTCTCTCATCTCGTATTTCTTCTTCTATTTTTCTTGTGTTGTCTTTATATAAGTCAGTGAGATATGTCTCCCAGGCCCTTTTGCTTATTTTTGCTGTTGCTGTCTTTTTTGTATTGAACCGTCTTATGTAGTCGAATAGTTTTCTACTATCTTTATTGTTTTCTTCCAGTGTTTGCATTTCGTTGGTGATCCAAGCAGCTTTTTCTTTTGTATAGTATTGTTGCTTCTTGTTTAATTTTCTTGTAGTCGAGTAGTTCTTGGTCCCTTCCTGCTTCTATCCATTTCTGTCTTGCTTCTCTTTTCTTGTCACTCTTCTTTTGGCACTCTGTCGAACCATTCTTTTGGTGTTTTGTTGGTTCTCTGCCCTATTATTTGTTCTGTTGCCGTAATAATACCTTTTCTTATGTTTCACAGTAGTTTCTTTTTGTTTCCTCGTTGTTTAATTTTTGTGTGTACCAGTTCCTTCGTTTTTTCATTATCTTCTTATTTCTTGTTATTTTCATATTGAATTTCATTATTACTAGCACATGGTCCGTGTCGGCATTTGCGCCTCTGTAGGATCTTACGTCGTGTATTAATTTTGTCCACTTTTTCGAGATTAATGTATGGTCTATTTGGTTGCCGTCTGTTCTGCCAGGAATCATCCACGTAATTTTGTGTTCTATTTTGTGTTTAAATTTAGTGCTAGTTACAAATGAATTTGTTGTTGAGGCCAAATTACACAACTTGCTATCATTTGCAATTTCGTGTATCGTTTGTTTTCCTGCTATTTCTTTATTAAAGTCTTCTTTACCTATCTTCGCATTGAAGTCTCCGAGTATAATAAGTATGTCGTTTTTGGGTACAGTCTCACACAATTTTTCTAATTCCTCGTAGAATTCTGTTTTTTCCTCTTCGTCTGCTTCCTCAGTTGGGGCGTAGCTGTTTATCATAGATATATTGGCTTGTTTATTCTCTAATCTTATGTAGCATATCTTGCCATTGACTGCCCTGAATTGTATTATTTTCTGCCTCGTTTTCTCATTGACCATAAATGCTGTTCCGTTTCTTCCTTGCTTTTTCTCTCCCGAGTAGTATAAAGTAAAATATTTCTTCTCTATCTTTCCCTCACTACCCCATCTTGTTTCTTGAAGCGCTAGGATGCTTAATTGGTATTTCTTCATTTCTTTTGCTATTTCCTGCATTTTCCCTACTGCTAACATGGTTTTCACATTCCACGTTCCAATCTTCACTATGTTTTCTTTTTCTATCTTACTTCGTTTTTTTTTTTTGAGTTTTTTGGTTTGTGTTTTTCGTTTTCCTTTTCCGTTGCCTTTGTCGTTTCCTGTGTCGTTCTGCCCTTGGTTTTTATTAGTTTTTTAAATGCCGTACTGTTTTAGTAATCTTTAATAATCTATCTCGTACGTCTGCCTCCCCACTATTTTCTGGTGACCTCTGGCTTAATGTCCTTCCTTTCTTGCCTTGTTTATATTCCTGATCTTGTGTTTTCCCGATGTCCAGTATTTTTCCATTTTCTATTTCCCCTTCGTTTTCATATTTGTTTCCATGTTTTTTATTGCTTTCCTTCTCTTTTATTCCTGGTATTTCTATTTCTATGGATTGGAGCTGTTGAAGTGTGTAGGGCGTCCCATTTACTATCAATTTGTTATATTTGATTATTGCATAGTTTCCCTTTTCTCTGATTATTTTCATAAATTTTATTAGCTCTTTCCTTTGTTTTTGTACCTCCTTTGTGAATTCTTCTTCTATGTATATATCTGTTCCTTTTAAATTTTTTGTCGCCTTAAGTATTTCTATTTTCTTCTGCCAGTTGTGTAATTCTACCATAATGGGTCTTAATTTTCCATTACGATATTTGCCAATTCTCCTGATATCTGTTACTTCTTGCTCCATGTCCATCTGTTTTCCCATTTCTTGTAGAATAGTCCTCGTTATCTCCTTTAATTGCAGGTCTTCTTCCTTTGCTTTTTCATCTGCGCCGTGAATAATCAGTCTTCTTTTCTTTATCTCTCTTTCCATTTCCTCCAGCCTCTTATCTTGCACTTCTAGTTTTAAATTCATTTGTATGTTCTCATTTTTTAGTTGTACGTTTTCCTTTTTAATTTTGTTTATTGCGCTTTGGAACTTTTCTATTTTCTTTTCAAGCCTTGCATTACCTTCTTCTATTATGTCTAGTTTATCTAATTTGTCTAGTTTTGTTTTTATTTCTGCTAGGATTTCCTCCATTTTATTAACTTTGAACAAATTTAGTTGGAGTGGTTTTTTAAAAACCTACTGAATCCCTCTCTGTGTTTTGTTTACGTTGTTTATCTTGTCGCTCGTGCGTGCGCGCGGGCGCACTATCGCTTTATTCCGTTATCTATTTTGTAGTGTTACGAATTTTAACCTATTTCCACTAATAAATTAGTTTTTCCACTTATTATTTAACTATTTTTATGAACTTCCACTTTTTATTTGTCTTTCTAATACGCCTTCCCGTATTTAAAATCACTATATTTAACGAATTTGGAGATTTCTAGGCTCACTTTAAGACACCTGCACTACCGTTCGCGCCAGGCCCGGACTCCTAGTGTATTTATGTTACAAATAAATCCAGCAAATCTGGTGTTTTGATTAAATCAGTAGGCCAATAGGTTGGGGTGCCCGTGGATAGGAATCTATACTTTTTCTCTTGTATAGTTTTAGCCATTTCTCTGCCTTTAGTAGTGGTTAGACATGATCCCCATAGAGTGTTCTTGGAGTTATAATCACCTCCGGATGTAAATTTGGGACCAAGGGTTGTAAAGTAGTCTGTAAAGTTTTCTTTTTAGGTTATGCCGAGGTGAGCAGTAAACTGCCGAGATTGTTATGTCGTATGCTAGTGCTGTGACCTCGGTTGATGTAGCTTGGAGGTAGTCCTTTGCGTAGCTCATTAGTTCATGATGTTCAATTGATTCCTTTATTAATATTGTACTGCCAGCCTACGCTGTGTTGTTGGGATGATTGGTGTGGTAAAATTTGTAATTTGTATCTTAAAGTATGATCTATCAGTGAGGTGAGTTTCGCTAATTAAAAGTATGTCTATTTGGTGTTGGTGAAGAAAGATTTTTACATCTTCCTTATGTTGCATTAAACCGTTTGAGTTTCTTAGAGCTATTTTAACTGTTCTGGTCATTACTTCTTTCCTATTAGCATTGTAAGCATGTTCAAAACCATGCTGTTTTGTTGTATTAGTTGTCGAAACATGTTTTAAATTCATCTAAGAATTTTCCAAGTGCTGAGTTGATATTTGCGGTATCATCGTTGTACTGCGTTTGGGAGGCATTAATTGTACTATTCTTGTTAGTTTTGGACGTGTTGGATTAGAAGATGCGTGCAAAAAGGTTACATTCTCTGGAGTTGGTAGAGTGTTAACAGCATAGTTAGAGACTCGAGTGTTTTTATAGAGACGATGGTCGTATTCACACCCTTTATAATTTGCGTGATGTGCACCCCCACATAGAGCACACGTAGCTGGAGTGTCCTTGCTTTTTTTGCAGGTTATAGTGCTGTGAGGGCCACCACATTTGTCGTAGACGAATAGACGGTTACAATAAGTTTTGGAGTGGCTATACAACTGACATCTCGTGCACTAAATGATGTTATTGTTTCTGTTTAGCAAGTGGCGTATTTTGTAAATGTCTTTATTGTTGCTTGCTGGTTCAAGGTCAACAAAAAACATATTTAGAGGAGTTTTAGTTTGTCTTTGTTTAACATTAACGATATTTCTGAATTTGTGGCCTAGATTTGTGATTACATTTTTAATTTCTTGGGTGTCTATAGAGTGATGTAAATATTTTACCACGATTCTATAAACTCTATCTTCCTTAGGTTGATAAGTATGATATATTATTTTAGATTCTAACATGAACTTTACCATTTTTCTGTACGTATCCGGACTATTACAGTTAATTTTAACAGTATCGTTGGCTAAGCTTCTAGTAGTATACTGTTCTTCTTCTACAATATCAGTTAACTTCTTCTTCGCCTCAGGAAAGTTAGCGACCCTGTAAACAAAAATAGGGGGAGGTTTTGAAATATCCTCTTGAGTGTTTTTTGTGTTTAAGGGTTTGTCATTGTCTGTATTTAGAATGTCATATCTATTATTCAAATTAGTCTCTTCCACTACAGGTTGCTTGGTTGGGAAATTTTTTCTTTTACGTTTAACGACTTTCACTACCTGCCATGTTTTTTCAGTAGTTGGAATTACAATCTCCGTATTACTGGTAGATAGCGTTCTTTCAAGCGGAGGATAATTTTTAAGCGTTGCGATCGTTGACTTGAAACGTGCTGTATTTGTTGCTGCTGTTGTAGTGAGTTTTCCATTTGTATATGTATGTGATATTGTTCCTGATTGTGTGAAAAATATGTAGTATTTATAGGCATTGAGTTATTCGCCGATTGTGGTAGATAAAATTGTGACATTGCTGAATTTACTATTGAGGAACACTGCGTAAAATTTGGTGGCGGCACAGTTCGATAATTATTGTTTACAAAACCAGGGCCGTTCCCCGTTGGCAACATTTTATTATTTGGTTCAATGTACAATGATAAGAAGTTAAATTGTACGTACTTGAAAATAGGTATCACTTAGCAGGTGATGACCGACCTCGCGGACAGCATTTTATCTCGAATGGCACGGGCAGCGTCGAACGCCTCGAGCACCAATATTTCGGAGCGCACAAAACGTACGTCCGCCGCCTTCGAAATATAAGCGCGGAATGATTAAAACTTGAAACAATATTTATATATAACTTTTATTGCAATCAATGTACATTTTGACAATTTTATTTTATCATTAAAATATTGGTACGTATGTCATTTATATAACAAACTTTAACAATTATTTGATGACTTTAATCGTTCTTTAGACTCCGCTTTTTCATTTTCAAATAGAGACAATCCTAATGAAACATACCTAAAAATTATTGTAGCACAACATAAATATTTTGTTTAATATGAGAACTACAAATTTCAACACCAAATGCTAAACATAGAAGTCCGGGGCACAAAGAGACCAAACACAAACGAGCACGACCGAAGAAGTTCCAAAACACCACATTCATAAACCCGTAATTGAGCTAAAGCATTCAGCGCGCAGCAGTTCTAGAATTTCCGCCGGAATGCACATCCAAACAAATCTGAACGAAGATTTTTGTTGTAGTCGGCTACTTCAGCTGAATCAATAATCGCAGCCTAGATTGACGAGCGTTCTGTTTGGAAATTCCAAGCGTTTATTCTTAATTGAGAAACAACCGATAAATTTAAAAATATTTACCTTAAAATGCAGATACTAATTAAAAAGAGAAAACATTAACAATAAATATTTTAATGAAATCTGAAAATATTAAATTTGCAACTGCTTACTTACGTTTGTTTAGTTTTTCTTCTAGAACTACCAACGATAAAAGAATATTACAAAATATTAAAAGAAATAGTGGAAACTCTACACTGTCCTTAGATTTCCTTTAAAAGTTTTTAAAATCTCTCTTTTAAAAATGGTTTTATTCTTGAGATAACAATTTATCGGATTACTAAACGAATTGCTATAGTTGCCATATGTGGCCTTTTCAAACCGATACTCATCAATCAAACTGTCCGATTACTGTTTAATCAAACTTTGTGGTGCACAATAACAATAATTCTATACGGCGGATTAGAATGGCTCCGATACAACCAAACTCCAACTTATGTATTGTATAGTTCTGACATAAAGCTTTATTAAGCATTAAAACTAGCTTGAATGTTCGACATTATTAAAAATGATTATGACGCCTAATAATTAAAAGACAACAATATAGAAAATAAACATTCTTTAAGACTTAATTTGCATGAAATCCTTACTACTACTTTGCCAAACGTAAACACTCTTTCACTGCGTTATTTCTATTTCCTAAATTTCCCTCTCTATGGGGTGCCCATTAAGAAACCCTTACGACGATTTGCTACTCACTCCCTCCTCCCATTTTCTGTAATTGAATTGAATGTTTATCTCGTCGAGCTGCCAAATCTACAAGGAGCTTCTGATTTTTGGGGTGCATTACTTGATGTGTGCCAATACAACAGAAGACAGATGCTCCAGCGCCGCTTTTGCTAGCTTGCAATTTCAGAACGAAATGAATGAACCGCCTTACCTGGAGCTACGTGAACTCCTAGAATTTTTAAGCGCCGTTTTTGGGAAATTGTTCGGCATTACGCCGCCGACCAAAGAAGATTGGGAGAATTTTTCAAGATAAGACGGCGTAGTCGGTTTTTTAGGGAGTTCACTGGGCCCACTTCGTGGAAATTGAGGGATTTGCTAATGTCTCCCACCTTGAATAAATGAACAGACAAAATCGATGACGGACGTAACCTCTTTGATGTTAAATGAAATTCGCGCTTTGAGATATTCGATTAACTAATTATTATAAATGTCATTGCTTACATGTATGCACTTATGTAATTTATTAGAGAAATTACATTATTATTACAAGAGCAGTGCCGCTTCACTCATCCAAGTCTGTTAAGTAAACTTGACCTAATGTATCGATTTACACAGTTGCGGTTTAAATGGTGACACTTGATCGTAGCTGCATAAATGGAGCACTAATGGTTTTTTGCTGCAAACTTGTATATCCCAAACCACTGTAAGTTGCGTAGATGTTTGTTACAAATTTAGGTTATTAATTGAGGGAATGTTGAAATTACAGTTAAACTGACACATATTTCAAATTATCTTAGTCATAGTAAATATATAGAAAATAAAATTAAGACATAAGCCCATTTACATTATATTTAATGAGATCTAAATATTTTTAATAATTTCGTTGAAAATCATTCTTTTTAAGATACTTCTCAAAAAATATATTCACATTTCACAGAAAAAATACATTCTTAAAAATTGTTAATTCTTATTTTGTATTGAATATTAAGATCATATCATTTCTGATAGTGTATTAGGCCTTCTTTTTTCACAGTTGTTATCTATTAAAATTATCATAAAGTGACATTAAAGTGACTCTTTCCCTTCTTTTTAGCTGTTCTCTCTCCTCTCTCTCCTCTCGCTCCTCTCTTTCTTCTCTTTCCCTTTTTGCTCTTTCTCTCTCGCTTTCCTCTTTTTCTCTCCACCCTTTCTTCTCTTTTTATCTTTTTCTCCACCCCTTTTTCTATTTACTCTGTATCTTTCCACTCTCTCTCCATTTTCTCTGTTTTTCTTCTTCTATCTCGTACTTCTCTCAACATTTCCTTTTTATTTTTATGTTCCATTTGTAGCCGCGTCACATTTTTACAATTTTGTGTTTCTTCCAATATTTCTAAGATATCCAATTTATCGCACTATTATGAAATTAATAGTCACTAACAGGGGATTATTTATAAAATTTATACAGTATTATTTATTTTTAATTGATTTATCTTGTTTTTTTTTGTTACCCAAAGTCTACTATTGTTTGTTATCTGTGATCGCAAAATTGCTTTTGCACATGATCTTTAATGACAAGTTTCTAAGCACCGCCTTCTAAGTTTTTCTCTTTTAAATTCTTTATTTAAATTTTAACTTACTCGTACTTGTTTGTCATTAAATTTTTAAGATCTAACAAATGCTTTTTTTCAAATTTTAATATACTTCCACTTTCTCTTTGCATTTTAAAGTTTTCATTATATATTTTATTTATTTTTCTTTAACCATAAATTTAGTTATTATACTAAAAGTAATTGAGTACCTACGTTCACTTGAACAAGGATTAATAATGGCGGTCGTTAAGGCGCAGTGCTTGCCGCATCGCCCAGCACTAGAGATGGTGCGCGATGGCCGGTCAGAGAAAGCAAACATATTAGAGCCTGAATTTCTCAGTTCGCAGGCCGTGCTCCCACGCGGCGTTAAAGCCGCACCAATATTATAGTTATATTGATGTCTGATATCTTCAGTTTTTTATAATTATTTTTTGTCTCACCTATAGTACAATTACTTATTCTAAGCATTAATGACTTTTACTAAACAACACTTTACTTTTATTTACTACAATTTTTTATATAATTCTTTTGGGGACCAAATTATAAGACATTAGTGCAAGAGAATCTCTCACTACAAAATTACAACAAATTCACTAGTAAATTTACCATTAATTTTTACTCCATTGTATGTTATTTATATCGTCATTTTGGCATTGCTTTAATTTTATTTTATTGATACTTCCGTATTGATACACCGACCGTAAAGGCCTTCGCACCTATTTTACTTCCGTGTTCTTTTTCAAAATCAATAAGTAGTGAATATGTTGAAAACATTTCATTTGTAGAATCCTGCTAAAGTCTGTTTTAATATTTGTGTGCTTGATTTTCTGGTCTTTATTGAAATAAAGTTTATAGAGTTTATAAACAACATTCAACAAAAAAATTTTGCTATTATTTTTGTAATTTGTTGTAATATGGTTTATTAACTTTTACTTCTCGCCTACATCCCATAATACTGGTTATATTATTTTTTTAACCAATTTTCTGTTTTTTACCTTTTTTCGTATTCTTTCTCTATTTTCGTAATATCTTACTATCAGTGATACAATTTTAATTATCTTCACAATTTTTTTATTTTATTTTGAAACTCACTCATGTTACATTTCAGTTTCTTTTGTCAACCTATTTTTATGTTTCTAAAATTCAGTGTAATTTTTAATTCATCTATCTAATTTTGTTTTAAGACTAAATTTTGTTTTACGCTAAAATGTTGATGAAGAACTCCATGATAAATCTGTAAATATATTACAATATTCTACAATTTGATAAAAAGAGAAAAATTACAACTTATAGCAGATAGGCTGCATTTGCAGTGTTGGTATTTTTATTGCTTATAACGTTATAGAAACAATATTGAGATAAATTAACAATTGCTAACTGTGTATATTTTTATTGTTCGTGATGAATCGTTAAAGGACGCGAAATAACAAATTGAGGAGAATGATATTAGACTTCCGACGAGTTATTGAAATTCATGTATGACTTTTTAAACAAAATTAATCGTAAATTGCTACTATTCCTGCACACAATTATCCATTTCTAACAAAAACATTTGTAATATTTTATTTCTAAATTTGAGGTCATTTTAAAGAAAAAATACTCAAATGTCCTAACTGACAGCCGTTTTGACTAACGCTAAGTAAAGGTGTGCACTGTTTTTAGGAGGTTATAAACTCAGCTAAAACGAGGAGGACAACGTACCCATCAGACTTTGCCAAACTGACGAACTAAAAACGTGAGCAGAATGCTCATACAGCGACAAACGATAGGTTAACAACAAATTGAAACTCTAGGATAACATGCAAATAGTTTTTAAACGGTTGCTAGTGAGTTTTTCAAATAGTTTCTATAGTGTAAAAAATAGGCTGAATGGCCTATAAGTTTTAGTGTGTTTTTTTTCGAGTTTATAAAAAGGCGGTACTTAAGCTTATTACAAGGTAGTGGTGCTTAGAATGTTGCAAGATGTTTTTTAATGTTGCTAACTTTTTCTTTATTAGATCTAGTTTACTTAAATGTTGGTACAGAGATAATAAGCCTATTAGACCTTTCCTGAATAACAATATAAAACCAAAATATTTCTGGGCCTTTACTATTTTCTAGCTGCCTAATATATAATTGCGTTTTTTGATTTCAGAAACATTTTCATGTTCATTTGGTTTAGTTTGTCAAATTGCTCATTGCGAGAGCTTTGTAAGATACTCCTCAATTTTGTTAGGCGTTCTGTCATCTAGGTTAATACTATCATCAAAGAAAAGTTAAAATTGTTTTTAATTAATTTTTATGATGTAAAGTTTTTAAAATACAGTATAACTCTAGGTTAAAATTACTTAAAAATATTTTTAGTAACTATAAAGATCTATTTACAAACATCAACCAATAATTAGTTGCCCAGTTGACATATGATTTACATAATGTTTTTGTATAATTTAAAGAAATGTTAGTTCATTGGAATTTATATATATGTATATGTACTGTTAAACTTTATTTTTGTTTTTATTCTATTAATAATTATGTTACGTTTTTTTCTCATTTTAATTTGCCGTTTTGTTGTTGAAATTTATCCTGGTTCTTAGCTACCGATTTGATATTGTTTCTCAGATTTTTAAACATAATAATAATTTATTTTTATTATCTTGTTCGATAGATGATTTCTCACTATTCATAACTTTATTCGTATAAGTGCCATATAGTTTTCACTTTATGCAATTAATTTTTTATTAGGCCTGCTTAAAAATTTTGCACTCTTCAATAGATTGGAAACAATCAACTTTATCCAATTTTATTACACTTTTATTATCGCTTTATTATAATTTATACATCTATCTAAACAGAATTACCTACACATAAAAATTACTAGATATACATACGAATCTCAATTGAATTCTTTTTCCCGTCGTAGCTTTTTATCAGAAGAGTCGTGATCATCATAGTCTATTATTAATTGTATTTTGACGATATTTTCTGTCTTTCTGTCTCATGATTGATTTGTTAAATTGGCTTTGCTATTGCCGTTCTGACTTAATCTGACCATCTCTTCGGCGCTCTTCCTCGTAATCTGGTGCCTTCAGTGAGTCCTACCACCATTAGCTTTTCAAGATTTGTTGTCACGTCTTGATATGTGGCCTTAGCATTTTAGGATTTGTCTGTACACTATAGTAGAGAGGAGATCATTTTTATTGAGTTCTTGTAGAATAGACACATTTGTCCGCCTTGCCGTCCAGGGTACCCTCGCATGCGTCTCTAGCAGCACATCTCGAAAGCGTCAATTATTTTGCTTTCTTTTTCTTTTATTGTCCACGATTCTGATTATTTCTGCTGAGCAGTCTCCCATGTTGCTGATAAGTGTTCCCAAGTATATGTAATAGTTGATTGCCAATTTCTTTTAAATCAGGCCTATTATTGTTTGCTCTATCGACTATGAGGACTTTTGTTTTTGTTTTAAGTTTAAGTCATATTTTGCACTGTCGCATTGTATTTTTAAAAGGAATTCCGTTACCTCATCTTCGGTGAAAGCGAGAATAGCAGTGTCATCGGCGTATCGGAGGTTTGATATCATTTCGTCGTTGATCTTGAATTATCCAATAGTATTTTGTAGTACTTCTCTCATTATATATTCTCCGTATATTTTAAATAGTTGCGGAGACATGATGTATCCCTGTCGAAGACCATTTTTTATGTTAAATCCCTTTGACTGCTGGTTGTTAACTTTTATTACTCCATGTCCATTGTTATATAGCCCTTGGATCAGGATGATAATCTGCTGTGGTACCCCATTTCCTTAATTGAATCTTCGATAACTTCTCCCAGTTTACGCTATCAAAAGCCTTATGATAGTCTACAAAACCAACAAACAGGCTAAGGTTGAATTTCCTTGCTTTCTCTATTATTTGTTTTAAGTTAAGGATGTGTTCTCGAGTGCCCTTGTCTTTTACAAAGCCAGTCTGTTCTCTTGCTATCTGCTGTTCTAGATACTCTTTTAATCTTTTATTTATTATATATAATAAGATCTTGCTGGTATGCTGCATCAGAGCAATTAGCTTGTAGTTGTTACATTTGCCTATTGGCCCTTATTTATGTATGGGTATAAAGACTGACTTGCACCAATCTTTTGACCAGATATCCGTGTTTCAGCTGACTTGGCGTAACATATGTATTACATCGACTTCCATTTCGCCCATAGCTTTAATCACTTTTGCACTAATTCTATTGCTGGCAGTTGCTTTTCCTGTTTTTAGTTGTTTGGTAGCAGCATCAATAAGGGTCTTTATCCTCTATCCTCGACTGCAGTTTTTTTTCAGGTTAAATGTGGTTGTTACACAATATATTACAGTATTTACTCCATTCATTCAAAATCTTTGTGATATTAGTAATTTCTTGTCTTGTTCGTTTAAGAGATCCCAGTTTTGCGGCTTGAATTCTCCTGTGATATGTTTGACTGCTTGTAAGAGTTGTTTGGTGTTTTTTTTTTGGTCAGCATAGTATTGGAGATCTTGGCATACTTCCTTATAGTAAATATTTTCATCGATTCTGCATGAGCATTGAATGTCTCTATCTGCTGATACAGCTCTTGATTCTGGGTCTTGTGTATTCTACTATCAGTCTTACTGTATTTAATGACATCCATTGTTGCTTAGGATTTGTTGTCTTTGGAATTGCTTATTTTCTGTTTTTACGACTTTAATTACTTAATTTTTTTAATTTTGCCACATTTTGTTTATATCTTTATTGTTTAGTTATTCTTTTAATAATATGTCTGTTAATGCTGTTCGAAATGCTTCTTCGCTATTAATGGATATTTTTGCTGCTAAAAGTTGGTGGTCTGTGCTGTAGTCTGCACTGAGGAGATTTTAAATTTTTATAGTTGTTTGCCATCTTGACTTAATCAAAATAAAGTCAATCTGATTTTTATGAATACCGTCAGTGTGCTTTCAAGCATAAAGCCTTCTGGGGTGGTTGAAAGAGGGTATTAGATATTGTTAAATTGTTTTTATGCAGAACTGTATAAAACGTTTACCTCTTATGTTTTTTCACCTAGTCCGTATTTACTATGTTTGTTTCTACGTTGATCATTCTGTGTTGTTTCTCCAATTTTGGCGTTGAAGTCGCCTATCACCATGTTTATTTCTCTGGTAAGAAATTGATCTATTGCATCTTGTAGTGAGTGATACAATAAGTACAAATCTTCATCTGTAGGTGTAAGTGCATATATTTGCACAATGTTTAAGTTTCATGATTTTGCACGTATCTTTACAGACATAATTTTGTCGGTGTGTATATTATATCATAACAAATTTTATAAAATTTTTATGTACTATAAATCTAGTGCCCTTAATCTATTTGCATCATTTCCAGCAAAGTATACTCCATTTCTACTGGTAGTAGTAAAATGGCCGTTGTTGCGCCAATGTGTTTCTGAGATTCCAAGAATTTTAATATTTAGTCTCATCATATACATATACGTATATAGGAAAATATGGCTTAGAAACGCATGTTTAGAAATTTCTTAAGCAGTAATAATATGTACCGTTTAAAAAAGTTCTTTAAGAAACAAGTCCAAAGAAAATGAGTATGGATCAGCCCGTGCAACAAACCCAAATGTGTAATAGATTACATCAAGAGTAATAACAAAAGTCTGCATAGATGTATCCGTTTTAAACAGATTTAATACCGCGAGTTACCACAAATTGGTTAAATCAACAATCAATTTTTATCTCAAATCAAAAGAGACATACTAATAAAAAGACATAATTTTCAAACTGCCGAAATACGAACAGAAAAAGGAGAACGCTATAAGCATAAACTAACGAAAAAATTAAAACCAACTGGTAACTTAACATCAATAAATATTGGTAAATTATTAAACAAAATCAAAATCGATATACGTATGTACAATAATAAAAAGATTATGTTCCAATACAAAAGTTACCAAAAAAACAGCAAGTTATGTCTAAACACGAAAAGTCTATTAAATAACAAACGTAATATTGACACACACTCAAAGAGTTACAAAGAAATTAACAAGCAACTAAAGAAGGAAGTTCGAAAGGATAGTCGACACAATCAATCCTAATTAAGCTTATAAATTACTAACAAAAATAGTACGCGAGCGATTAATATCTAAGCTGGATAACCATCATCTAGTGAAACAGATTGGCTTCAGAAAAGTATACATCACTTTAGATCACCTTTAGACTTCAAAACTACTCCTAAAAGACCAATAAGCATAACATCGAAATCCACTGGTTTTTATTAACTTTCAAAAGCCTATAAGGCGTAGACGAAAGTTAATGCAATCACGATGCTCTGTTTGTCTGTCTGTATGTATGTCTGTATACACAATATCTTCTAAACTACTTGACCGATTCACTTAATATCAGTAAATACTTTAGGGCGATATATTCCTTAGCATTAAATTTCAGACCTGCAGCTCCCATCTGACTCGAGATACGCTAGTCTTAGTGTCACATGCATGACTTGCTTGTTTTCTTAAGTTAATTTTCCATGTTTTGCGTCCATTATTAAAATAGTAGTTAAAGTAGAAGTTGGTGGGACATGTTCCTAGCAAAATCCATAGAGATAGCTATAAAATTAGTAAACTGGAAATCCAGAAAACACAAAGTGTGGGCAGACCACAACGACGATTCCTAGATGATAAAGAAGTACATAAAAAAGCATTAATTTCAAGTCGCACAGAACAAAAGTACATAGAGAAAAACAAGAGAGGCATATGTCCACTAGTTGTAAATAATACTAAAACACTCGATTTTCCAAACCCTTGCATTAGTTTCTTTTTTTAATGCTGTATCCGAATAGAACATTTGTGCCCATGTTGTTTGGATATTGTCCTTTATTAAGCACAACGCTAAACAATGAAATTGGCATTTTAGATAACTACTTTGAGATTTCTAAACTAGGGCGTTCTTTACCCACGACCTATGCTTCTAGATGTTTTGCATTGACAAATTATAAAAATTAATGCTATCCTAAGTATTACAGTATTTTTAAGTATTTTCAGTTTTTTTATTGCGTAATATTTAAATTTTTACTTAATTAATCTTAGGCATTTGCTAAGCACTATAATTTCAAATTCTTTGCATAGCTTCAATAAATTTAAACGCCAAGTTTAAACTATGACGTAAAAATTGTATCTAATTCAAGAAGTAAGAGAAAATATATAGATTTTGTCAAATGCACGTACTATATTCAGAACACATTTATAATAGCAACTGGTTTTATAAATTTAATAAAGTATCCAGTTCCTACTTATTAAATAGTTAAATATAAATACTAAATATTTCTTTTCACTTTTTCTATTGCTTTAATCCTTTACAGCAAAAGTAACATTTTTTTAAAGCTAATAATCATTCGTTCTTAACGATGCATAAAAATTAAGGATTACCATTTTAACATTCACAAATTTTGCATCACATTGCGCTGAAAATTTTGTCCAGTGTTTTCGGCGCAATTCCAGTTTTAATTTAAGCATTAGATTGTAGTCCCAAGATAAACAGATGCATGAGTAGACTTTTCGTCCCTAATAATGTCAGAATAAGATTATGGCGCAATACAGCTGAGCTGACCGTTGAAAACACATTGCTGTTTACATCAATTTATCTCCATAATAATTAATCGTTGGAGACATCTTATGATGCTCTGCGCAAGCCAAGAGTTTAATATGCCATTGAAACGTATTGAAACACATTAAAATTTATCATTTGTGAAGCTTATTATAATTTGTATGTATATTTTTTATAACGATAACCTTTATTGTCGGTGAGTTCCTCTCTTTACGATTTGTTATATTTTACTTATGTTAGGAATGATCATGGTAACCTAATTAAATCTTTATCTACTTTACACATATATATTTCTATAATAATAATAATTTTTATACCATTAGTTATCCTTTTATATACTACGTATGCTACTATAAAAGAGTAGTATCCTGCATAAAAACATATACTTTATCAGTATAACTAAATAAAGTAAGTATACAGTAGTTTTCAATATACAAGAACCATTTATTTAATTTCCAGATTATATATTTTTTTAAATGATAATCACAACCTTTCATACAACCTCTGTTATTATCTACATGTTACTTTATCCTCAACATCGACGCCACTCATAAATTCATAACGATGGTAGACAGGGTTATGAGCTTGCTGGTGACAAGTTCCTTGTATTTTGTCTAAAATATGTACATATTTCAAGCTAATTTCTTCAATTTAAAATAAAAAGGAGAACAAATTCGTTATTTCTTCAAACCTGCCATTAACTAAAACCACCAACTCACATTTATTGTAATAGTTGTTAATAGTAAAGAAATATTACCACAAATGCAAACAATTTTTGCAAAAAGTCTGTCTGAAAATTAAATTGACAATTCTCTTACATCCTGTTATGGGTACTTCTAGTGCGAAAGTAATAATTAGTGGGGGCGGTATTTTTAAATTAATTCTGCATTATAATTTTCATTATTTGATTGTTTCTAATTATTTTGCGTTTAACCAGCTTTAAGACCATCAGACCACTTATCTGTGGCAACACGTACTACATCCATTGAGAAAGTATTGATTATTGCCGTCAGAGCTCGCTTTAAAAAATCAATATTAGTGTGTTTTTGAGTAAATTATGCCCTCTAAAACTGAGCATAACTTGTAATCTAATGGATTGAGATATAGGCTGTCAGAAAACCAATCCTCTACTGTTAGAAAACAAAGCACATTATTGTTCAGACAAGTTTGCGTTGACCGTGCTTCGGGGGCGGGTGCGGAGTCTTGTTAAAAAATCCATGGCTCACCTCAAAAAAGCGTATAATTCAGAGGTTTAAATATAGCATTCTGTTGTTATATGCAGCAGCCAAAGTTTCTACTGCCTTTTAATAAAAATGAATGCCACTTACTTAATCATAATACACTCTCCAACAAACCATTACAGCTGCTGAATTATAGGCTCTCCAAACCCTTAGTATTAACTAGGATGTTTCTTTAGACAACTTAGTGTATATCTTGTTATTTTGTTTGTTGAAATATTCTTCAAATGTAATTTTTCTTATCCGTAAACAAAATGTTTCTGTAGTTACCATGTGCGTACTCAGTCAAAAATATCTTTGCTTCTCCTAGTCTATCTTTCTAGTCCTGGATTTTGCTTAATACCACGAGACATCAAAGTTTTGAAAATTTGCATTTCTCGAGACATAATCTTCTGCTTATGAAAAGGATTTTGTTTAATTCGGACACTTACAGCTTTGACAGGCGAATAGTCGTAACCGAACGTGTTTTTTGTAATTTATATGATTCTCGACACCCCCAGTTTCATTAGACAATTTTATAACCCAATACATAAACATACGGCTATCCCGAAAGGATGCGGGGTCGTAAAAATTACACTTTTTTAGCTCTGGACTTACAAACGTAACAAGAACTACAATGTGATCTATCACTTTAAGACTTGACAATTGCAACTGTATGTTAGCATCACAAATATTTTGATGTTATATAAAGCAAGAGCAGGTTTGATTTTGTAATAGTACTTACGGGAATACTATGTAAATAATGCTAACTTAGAATCTTCAAACGTAATTGCTTCTAGACTACCACTTATGCTAAAATATACTTTAAATTAACAATGACCTTCAACATATTCTGAGTTTCTCAAAATCCTTTCTAGTCCAGTCGCTGTGTAATTTTAGATGGTTTTTTGGGGGGGAGTGGCATTTTAAAGTGAATTCCTATGTTTTTTGGGGCGCTGATCACGAATCTGATAGTCAAATTTGTCTTGTAACGCTGCACTCCAAAATATGGGCATTTTCAAGGCCCAAAGAGCTGTTTTTTCGGTTTTTCGGGTTTTACAGGAAAACTATGAGTTATATGAAGTAAGTACCACATTATAAAAATTGTAGGTATTATTAAAACGCGTCATTTGAGACCAGCTAGAAAAAATGTCTTGGGCCAGCTAGCTGTAGGCACATTTTTGACATCAGCACACCAGGTGACGTTTTAATCGACGCACGAAACGGCACTAAACTGTTATTTGCCTCTAATATTAACATTTCTGTCACATGTACATGTATGTACTATCTGAAATATGATTGGAGATAATTTGACAGACTATTCAAAGTTATCCTTTAATAAAATTTATTAATCACTTATATATAGGGATGCCTAAAAAGGATTCGGCCGTAGGGTACCTTGCACTAACGCTTTTATCAGTATCGTGAATCCAAGGCAACAGATCATCAATATCAAGTTTTTCATAATGTAGGCCGTAAAACCCTCTAACATTTTATAACTTAAAGCACAGCTTAGAAACAATACTTTCAAGAGGACTAGAGACACATGTGGTACAGACCATTTTTGTAAAAACGAGAATCAGTTGAAAACGAAGATTATCGACGTTGTCCAAGAAACAACGTGACCGATTTGGAACAAATTATGGCAATGCTCAGACAAATCAAGACTTTATTTTTACAATAACGTCTAGCTCCATACAGTTGCCCAAACTTGACAAAATATTTAGAAATTATTTTGGACTACACTAAATTGCTCCTCCCCCACAGTTTAAACTTATGGCTTTGCGACTACCATTTGTACGGACCATTAAAAGAAGCACTTGAACGACAATGATTTAACGACGATGTTACTATCGAGGCGTTCGCGCATGATTAGCTAGTGTAACAAACGCCTTTAGTTTACGATAGCCGAATCAAAAAATTATTTATTCATTGGAAAAAATGTGTATCTACATCAGGAGATTATTTATAAAAATAACTTTACATATTTGTATGTTTACAAGGCTTTATTATAAAAAGTCCTATTTATGTTTGAATCGCCCTCGCATATCATTTTATATTTGTACTTTTATTTTTTCAATGACCTTGAGTGTTATATTTTCTGTATATATGTTAAATTTTTATAATCCTTACTGAACTGCGAAAACAAAATTTAAAAAAATGTCCTTTAGTTTTATAATATAAATTAATATCTATTATCTACAACTTAATTATACTATACATTAGGCCGCTTTAAAAACTACAAAAGTTTTATAATTTTAAACATTATCTGTCTTTATATTTCAGCAAAATAAGATAGCTTCAAATGATAAACATTTATATCTCATACTATAAGCTCAACACTTTACAGCTTATATAAATTTGTAGTTTTTAACCATTTTCCAGTTTTGTGTTTAATTAAACTGTTAATCTCTGAGACTGTATATCAGTTGGCGTATCACATAAACTTTTATGGCTTTTTGTTAGTTGCAAAATCTATACCGTTGCCAAAATGGAGATGATCATATTAGCCAAATGTGGCGAAAATATCAAAATACTGGTGCAGAACAATCTCAGTACTAGTATAAACTGTGACATACGTGGTTTGCTTGAAACTATTAAACCCTAAAAACAAAAATTATATTAGCATTAGTTTAATATTTTTAAAACCTCGTATTTCCCGAGTTGGCTTGCATATTACTTAGATTATTTTGGCGCAGCAAATATGTTTGTTTGTCTATTAGTGTAAATCTAAAAATGTTTTTATTTGTTTATTTAAACAGCAACCAAAAATTATATTCTTTATGTTCTTTTGCTAACGTCGAAACTCTTTAAAGACCGTTCTTTATTAGGAAAATCTTTTCTACCTCGCGGTCTATTGGCCACTTCTGTTTTATTTTTTTTTGTTGTTTTACTCATGAAAAATGGTTAAAATAGAGGGTAGTCATGGGATTCTAGCGTTTTACGGTATTTGCTACTTCTTAGTTAAATTACTTTTTAAATTATGTGTAAATTAATATTTTGAAGGAACAACTGGTTTACGATAAATTAGAGGGGATTCGTTATTATTTGAAGGTGTTTTTTTATTGTGCGTTTCCCCACAGTTTTATGTTGTAAGTTTATTTAGACACAGTTTTTCTTTTTTGTTATGTATTGCTTTCAAATCTCCAAGTAATTTATACTTGATGTTAAGATTTTTATATTATTAATACAAATTTTAGGACACTGTTCCGATGCATGCAAAATATTAAGACATTTTTGTCAATTTTAATTTTTCCAATCTATAAATTTTTCATCTACAAGATCTTTGTAGATTCTCAAGAAAGACTTGTCATCTATAAATGTTCCGGTTAAAGTGTAGCCAATATTTGGGGGACCAGATATGTAGATCACATATGGCAATTATCTGGAAACTGCCATGGAAAACTCCGTGTTTGATAAGATGTACTTTAAACGTTACATCATTTATTATTTTTCTGAAATTTGTATCCTCTAGATAAAATTTTAGTAAGATGTAAGTACGAAATTGGTTTTATTTTCCATAATATTATCAAAGGGTTAACTGACATCTAAAAAAGCAGCTGGAGCCTTTTTTTATTATTGGTGCACTTACCGGCAGTGCAGTCACAATGGGTTCTTAACATGCACTTATTCTAGGACATTCACGCACACCCATGGGTTGAGCGAGACTCGAACTCGCCTACGCCAGCTCAAGAGAGAGAACGATGATCTTGACTACTGAGCCGTGACAGCCCTAGCTAGAGCCTTACTAATGCCACGTACTGTGGGATGGCACTGTTGGGCAGTTGAATACAGAAACAAAACTGATGTTCCGAGACAATATATAGGAAATTCTTTATGCGGCATAGTAGTAATTTTCCAATTATTTCGAAATTGCAAATAATAAACTTAATAGTTCGTATAAAGCAATATTACTCAATCCCTTTTTAGGTTTCAAAGCGAAATTAATTTACTACTCATTTATTTGCTCCACTCGTGCAATTATGGTTTCGGCCCAGCTGGTTCGTGGCTGAGACTGCTTGGTTTATTGTCACACAACTCTAAATGCACATTTTTAACGTCCATAACGCCTTCACCGCGTGTCCCGCTCAATTGGCGATGAATTTCGATTAGTGTTTAACCACGCAAGAGAAGACGGATAATTACACGTTGTTCTTGAACACTAGACGTCGCCATTTGAAGTATACAAAACAACACTCACTGCACTGGCGGTAATTCGACCTGTATACATTATATGTTACTCCCATCTATATTACAAATTCAGAAATAATTCCCAAATCTTTAAAAATTAACCACATTTTTCTACTTTCACTGCTAAAAAAAATAGAAACTTTAGAACTTCTGTTATGACATTGCCAATATAGATTTTTTAATCTATTTTTGTTATTAAGGGGTGAAATAGTTTCCTTTATTTTTGATAACTGTTGTTGATATATCACTTAAATTATTGTTATTTGTTATCTAAAAGGTGTTGATCTGGTATATCACTAATGGTGGGAAAAACATTAGCTAAGTATTGCGCGAATTAATCTGCTTGTTTGGTTACTCCTGGTCCAAAATCTTGTATTGATAATTTTATGGGTATTAGGAAGGTGAATTGTAAATATAAACACAATCGAGGTGCGAAACGCATATTTTAATGTACGCAATACCGTGGCAAGCAAGCTAAAATAACTAGCGACACTTAAGTAGGAAGACGTGCGCCTGGCTGCGGCTCCCCGCGATCTCTCCTAGAGCAAGCAAATGCACGCGTTGCAACGGCTAAATACTAATTGCCTATTTTTGTCGTTCGTAAATCGGTCAAAGATAAGGGTAGAAATTTGGCCATTTTCGAAATAATTAAGAAAAATGTAACTAAACGCCCAATTAATTTGGTACATCATAATTGTGTACCGACTGTAAACCATTAAAAATATGACTATTATAAAAATATTTTTCAAGTATTCACTCCGCTACGGTTTTCTAGTGGACTTAATAACCAAATTAAATTATTGTAGCAATGCTTGTTACTTAGTTGATTATATAGATTTTTATCACTTTATAGTATGAGGGCGCTACCATTTTGTTCCGGTTCTTCTCTTTAGTTTTATCCTTTTGAATTGGGGTGAGTTCTTTTGTAGCAAATTGTGTAATTTTTAAAAATGTCTTTATAGTCTCTTCAATTTCATTAGGACTCTTTAGATCTATTTTTAAATTTAATTGAGAATTAATTTCACTACTAAATATGTTTAAATTTGTTTTCAAATTGCACAGTTTTATAGTTTTCTTATATACATGTATTACTAACATATTAATAGTGGCTATTAGCAGTATATGGTCTGAGTATAAGTCTTAGTTACATGACGAAAATAAAAACCGACAATAAATTTTGTTCTATGTGTTCGAAATAATCTTGTTAGTACTTTTTTTAAATTGCGATGAAATGGACTATATAGTCTTTTAATTTTTATTTATGCAGCCTGGAGATAACTCTTTTCAAATTTAAGTAACTCATAATGGTCGATTTAAGATTGTATTAGGATTGTGGAGTATTTAAAGTTAATTTGTGTAGTAAAGTTATAATTAAGTACTTTAAGGTATAATGTGGATGGTGCACGACGATCGGACAGAGAAGAAGAAAATATGAGAGCCTTAACCTCTAAGCCATGCCGCTATTGTTTAAGGTATAACGTAACAGTAAAAAGAATTTTATTTATTAATATAACGTTTTTTAAGTTCTTTTAAAGGAAAATACCTATTTTATCTTTGTGTTATAATAAACTACTTGTTTTACATTCTGCAATACTAAGATACTTGTTAGAATTTTTAAAACAATGCTGTTCTGCTGGATGAGATGGCTACACATATTTTTAAATTTGTCTAGAAATTTTTGTTATGAATGTCCGAAATTTTCATCATTTTACAAATGCACCACCGTCTTGACATTTACTGCATCTGAATAACTTAATGGCTGTCGTGTATACATTTGTCTTATCTGTGTGGAGTTCTATATTTGTTTGATTATTTTTTGTCGATATAAGGGAATTATTGTTTTATAATTTTTGAATAAATTATGACAATATTTTCAATCTCGGTAATAAGGGAGATACGGATCTAGTAGTGTGCGATCCACCACATTTAACACATAAATAGTATCTATTACAGTAGAGTTATGTGCAACCATACATTTGTCTTCGCGTACACTAAACTATATTTCTATCTTTTCTGTATTTAATTAGAATTATTTGGTGCTGCAGGACTCTAATAGCTAGTACATCTTTATGTTTGCCTGATAGCTCGAAGTCTACGAAAAAATATTTAATAGTTAGCTTAGTTTATCTGTACTTTGTATTGATCATGTTTATAACTTGACTTTATGTGATTCTATTTCTTCTTGAATGTCGTTGATGTCTATAAAGTAATGCAGATGTTTTATAATAATCCTGTAGGTTCACTTATTTTAATTAGTGATAGATAATGTTATTATATTTCATAAATTTTACAAGCATTCTAAAGGAATCTGGTGTATTTATGTGTATTAATTTTTATAGCATTTATGTTTACAGGAATATTGGTTGAGATATCGAAATTTGTTTGATGTTTTGGCAATATTTCAGATAACTACACAAACTATATTTGTTACTTAAGGTAATTTTATCACCTATTTTTTTGTCTCCATTAGCTCTTTTTACTCCTTTTAGAAAATTTATTTGTTGCTATCCTCAATTTATATTTTTTACTGGTTTAACTCATTCTTACAATCTGCGAATTGCTATATATCTTTATTTGTGTTTCTTTGGATTACAATCTGATCATACATTGATCAATGAGAAATTTTGTGCAAACTTAAATTACTACTACAAAATTTAACCTAGGGTCTTACTCATTAGCAGTTCCTAGACTCTAATTATTTAATTGCACTTAATTATTGCGCACACTAATAGCACTTTACTCTGCTTTTTCACAAACACTTATACCAACTCAAAGGGTTTAGTCCTTTTGAGTCTTCTGACTAACAACGTGTTGTCGAGGAGCTGGATGGCCTCAACATTGACGTGATGAAGAAGTCGCTGTTCATGGCTTCTGGCTAACAGTTTCCATTTCCAAATCTCGATGAAGGTCACAGTTTCTAAAGTACCAAGGAGCGTCGACAATATTCCTCAGTACTTTATTCTGAAAGCGCTGCATGATATCTATATTGCTCTTTCTGGCACAACTCCACAGCTGGGCGCCATATGTCCATACGGGCTTAAGGATTTGTTTATACAGTAGCATTTTGTTGTAGATTGACAACGTGGAGTGTCTACCAAGAGCCAATACATTTTCTTATACTTGAAGCCTAGTTCTTCTCGTTTTTTTTTATATGGGCCTTCCAGCGCAGCTTAGCATCAAGAGTAATACCCAAATACTTTGCTATATTACCTTATGGTATTTGTGTATTATTTATGCTAATAAGGTTATGTTCATTATGTTTGTTTGCAAAAGTGACATGGACGGATTTAGTTTCGTTCAATTTAATTCGCCAGCGTTTAGTCCAGTTGTTAATTTGATTAGCAGATGACTGCAAGTTTTTAGCTGCTTCTTCGAAGTCTTTGCCTACAGACAAGATAGCCGTATCATCTACGAAGGTAGCAATCGTGTCATGCATTGGCTCAGGTATGTCACTGGTGTATAATAGGTATAGGACAGGTCCCAATACACTGCCCTGTGGCACTCCTGCTTTAATTTCTTTTAATTCGGAGTAAGAATCTTCTTGCTTAATTCTGAAAGCTCTATCTGCAATGTATGATTCCAATAGTTCTGTATGCTGCCTGGGCAAAAGTTTTCTTTGCCACACTTTGTCGAAAGCTTGTGCTACATCAAGAAAGATGGCAGAACAAACTTTTCTTTCCTCTAAAGCTCTTTCGATTATGTTTGTTATCCTGTGCACTTGGTCAATGGTTGAATGGCTATCCCTGAATCCAAACTGATGTGTTGGAAATAAGTTCTTGTCTTCTATAATGGGTTTCAACCTTTTAAGTAATAATTTTTCGAATATTTTCGAGATTACTGGAAGTAATGAGATTGGTCTGTAAGCTGTGACTTGATTGGGTGCTTTTCCAGGTTTAGGGATCATTATCACCTCAGCTACTTTCCATATCTTGGGTACATATCTCAGTCGAAACGAGACATTGATAAGATAGGTAAGTTTGACTATTGCTTTCCTAGGTAGTTGTTTTAGAATTTCCCCAGTAATCAGGTCAAATCCTGGAGCCTTCTTTGGGTCCATGTTTTCGTTAATTTCAATTGCAATTTCTTTTGGACTAGTGGGTCTGATTTCGCCTTCTTCTTGATTAAGGTTTTCCCAATCTAATGTGTCTTCGCCTTCATTCGGTTGAAATGTTCTTTCGAGATGCTCAGCGAATCTATTAGCTTTCTGTATATTACTTTTTGCCCAACTCCCATCTGCATTTTTTATTGGTGGATTCTGTATGATCGGCCTTTTGCTGTCATTTGACAATTCACTTAAGTAGTCACTGATCGATTCATTTTTGAATTTCTGAATTTCCCTTTTTTAATTGCTGGGTAGTGTTGTTCAATGCAGTTTTGTCGGTTGGTGCTCGAGATTGATGCCAGATTCTTCTGAGTCTTCTCTTTTCATAGATAAGCTGTTTTATTTTTCTTGGGTACTTGTTACCTTTGATTCTTGTGGTAATTGTAGGGGGTATTGTCCCATGTTGCTTGTTGGATATCCCTAATAAAAGTTTCTGTTTCGTTATCTAGTTGTTCTTCATTTCTCAGAGGAACTGTCAAATTGATATTTTCTTCGAGTTGTAATTTGAAGCTGCACCAATCAGTCAGCTTATTAACTAATCTAGGAGTTAATTCCTTTTGTATGATACTATCACTAAGCGTGAGAAGAATGGGAGAGTGATCGGAGTTCATGTCCCAGGCTTCTTCGACATGCATGTAGTTCACTGAAACATTTCGAGTTATGAAGAAGTCAATTAAGTCTGGGATTTTCTCTGGATCTGTGGGCCAGTATGTTGGTTTTCCAGTTGACAGTGTTTCACATTTTAGTTGTTTGACTGCTTCCAAGAGTTCTCTTCCTTGGTGGTTGTTAGTCTAGATCCCCAATTGGTATGCTTGGAGTTAAAATCTCCTCCAATTATGAATCTTCGACCATGGCTGCTTAAAAATCGAGATATTGGTCTTTTGAGAGCATGTCTTGGGGCAGTACACTGCTGCAATTATGATCTCATATGTTCTAGTTACGACATTGACTGCGGTAGCTTGAAATTCCTTTGTTTTGTATCCCATTTCTTGGTGGTGTTTAATCGACTCTTTTATTATTATTGCACTACCTCCTTTGGCTGCGTTTTCAGGGTGTATAGTATGGTATACTTTATATCCCTTAAATCTAATAAAGGATTCATTGGTAAAATGTGTCTCAGAGATGAGACAAATATCAATGTTTTCTATATCTAGAACTATTTGCAATTCTTGTTGATGTTGCAATAGTCCATTGGCATTCCATTCCATTATTCTTAAACTATTTACCATTATGGGTCTTAGGAATAGATCCTTTTGCGCTATATTCTAATCTTACTATACGCTCGTCCATTTTAGTTAGCCTCTCTAAAATTTGTTGGAGAGTGTGCTCAATGGATGTGCTTGATTCTTTTTTGTTGCTACTTTTAGTTTCATTCTTACCAGAAGTTGCTTGACTATAGCTCTTTTTGCCTTCATTCGCTTTGGTTATTTGTTCTTGTTGATTTGTTCGTTGTGGTTGCTTTGGCAAGACAGACTTTTTTGAGCGCTTGTTTTGCAACTTCTGTATTTCTATTGCTACCATGCACCCCTATAGTTTGCTGGATGCCCTGACCACAGTGAACGCATTTTGGCTGTTGAGTTTTGGTTTATCACAGTTTGCTGTAAGTGTTTACCAGTACATCTAACACAGCGTGGTTCTTTATAACAGAATTTTTGCGTGTGTCCATATGCTTGACACTTTTACATTGAGGTACGAGTTTAGATTTTCTTAGTGGCAGGATTTCTACTCGTACACCTAATATATCAGTAATTCCGTAGATTTTATCTTCGATTTAGTCATGTCTAAACGAAAGCATAAACTTATTTAACGGTTGTTTGGTTTTATATTTTTGTTTGGGAGTAGATTCAAGTAGTTTGTAGCCACGCATCCTCATTTCATGGACTATATGCTCTGATTTTATAGAATGATGCAGTCTTTTGGCCATAACTTTAATTGGCCTGTTTTGCTTATTCTCGTAAGAATGCCAAGAGTATTCTTCATTGTTTAATTTTTCAGAAAGCTTTTTAAAATCGTTTTCGTCCTGTACATTAATTTTAATATTTTGTTGTTAATAACTTTGATCTGTGCGTTAGAGAAATGATTCACCGTAGCATGGAGTTCATTAAAATTATCAATGTTATCAACTATGATAGGTGGAGGTGGCTTTATTTTTTAGCTATTTCTTTATTATTTTATCAGCATGATTTTGTTCCTGTTGTTGTTGCTTTTGAGGTGGGGTAAGTGAGGTATTCATTTTTCTTTTCTTCCTATTTTTCTGGCGTATCCACCCTGTCTCATAAGCTAGTTCCTCTTCATCGGTATGATATTCTACTGCACTTTTTTCTTTGGTGCCGTTAGACAGTCTATTTTCTATCTCTGAGTATTTTTTGCTCAGATCTTCGTACAGTTTATGAATTTTATTTAACTGGATTTGGAGTTGGTCCGCTCTATTTATGACACTTACCTTCTCGTCCTCCGATATTTTCCAGCTATTATAAAGTTGCTGTTCGTTTTGCGAACGTTGATAATTTTCTTGAAATAACGCATTATTTTGGTGCATTAATATCACTTCATTTTGTGATTGTGGTACGGTTTGTTGTTGTGGAAACATATTTTACGCGATAATTTTACGACCTTATTAAGGTCGCCAGATATCACTCGCGCACAGTGATAACTGTTTATTTTTCGTATCACGGAAGAGCGTACTCGACACTTGTTTATCGTTCAAAAGCCAAACGAATACTGCGAATTGCTATATGATTATAGAAAAGTTTATTAAAGTTATTGTTGTAGATATATTTTCTGAAATTGTACTTTTTAGGAAGAATTACATCTTGTAATATGTAAATCAACCAGATGCAAAGGCATTTGCGATAGTAGAAACAATATTTGTATTTGGGACATTTGTAAGTTTGTTGTTGGTTAACTCTCTATAACATTCGGTGGGTGTTGTGTTGGTATTGTTTATTATTATCCCCCAAAGGAAACATGTTCAGCACTTTTTATTTGTCACTATTTCATTTATATTAACACCGATGTACACTAAAATCAAATTGAAGTACTTCAGTAAATATAAATATGATCTTAGATCTATAATGTTAAAGTTAAAAGACAAAGGGGCAATGCAAATACCTCTTTACACATTAAATGTAAAATACGACTAGATAAATAGATATATTATTAATATTAAATAAAAGTTCCTCTTACTCACAATAAGTTTGTGTCCAATTAGTAATTTTTAGCTAAAATACACATACTTATAATACACTAGAGAGTTAATTTAGTTAGATATTATTGCAGTTTGTAAACTTTTACATAACGCAAAATTATATTAGTCTACAATTTTTATGAAAGTATTTTGGGCTTTTACAATCTCAGAACTGTAAATATTAATTTATGCTTTACATTTTTTGAAGTAATATACACATCATATATCATAAGTAACATTTAATTCCCACAGCTATAACTGTTGTTAGAAAACGTTTTCTAAAATAGTTTAACCACAAATTTAAAATTTTATAATAGTGTTGTCTTGCAATAGCTGTTATAGCACAAATATCTTATTATTTTCATAAGCATTTTAATCACATTTTGGTTATCAATGATATTGACAAGTTATGTTTTTAATTAAATATACACATTTTGTCTAGTACATAGAATACAAATTAAATGTCCTTGTTAAAAAAAAAGAAGAAAAGAAAAAATAAATTAAAAATAAAAATAAAATATTATTCACTGTTCACAAATTTACATTACACTTCCTTATTTTTTGCCATTTCTTTTGCTTCCACCCCTTTTTCATAAGTATGTTTTCTACAACGTTATCCCGAGTCCCCTGCGGTCTTCCTCTTTTTCTTTGCCTTGTCATTCTAGCTTCTCATATATGTTTTATTATTCTGTCTCTTCCCAATGTTTGTAGGTATCCCCACCAGCTCAGTTGTCGACTTTCTATAAACTCTAATACCGATTTGATTTCAAATTCTTGTCTTATTTGGCTGTTCCTCACTCTATTTTTCAATGTAACTGCTGTAACTCGTCTTAGATATTTAATCTCTGCTACCTTGGTAGTATCGATGATTGGCATTTGTGTGTCAATACAAGTTTAACTATTTTTTATACGTATTCAGTTTCGTTCCCTGTGATACTTTTATTTTACTTATAAAGGTCTCACTTATTGCATAAAATAGTTTGTTACTTTTTTCTAGTCTTTCAGATACACCTATCTCATGTCTTCCCCTTTCATCGATTATCACTCCAAAATAATTAAACTTTTAAACTTGTTGGATCAGCTTGTTATTTATTTATATATTTATACGTTGTCGTTCTTTTTTTATTTATTGTCTACTTTGGTTTTTTGTACATTTATTGTCATTCTTTTCCGATGAAAACGTCATTCCATATCAGCAGATTTCTTTGTAGGTCGTCCTCACTTCCAGCCATTATAATCCCGTCATCAGCAAATGCACATTAAAATATACATATTGGTTGCAGATTACTGTAGCTTATATGTAGTTTTTTGAGTTTTATATAACATTCCCTTATAATGTCATTCATAAAAATTCGCTTGTGTTGTAATTGTTTGTAAAGGTTTTATATTACCCTTTCACTTTAGGGCTTACCCTAACATGTTCCAAACTGTACCATTTTTCTTCTCGTGGTACTTTACCAAACGCCTTTTCTAGACCTATAAAGACAAAAAAATCTTTCTTATTCTATTCAAGAATTTTCGATATTATCTGTTTGACCGAGAATATATGGTCCTGTACGCTTCTCTCTTTTTGAAAACGACTTTGTACTCCTAGCGTTTGTGGTTCTGAGCTTCTTCTCTATTATCTGTTTATAGATCTTTAATATCACACATAACAGTGTTGTACCAAGGTAACAGTAGCAATTTTTGTCACCCATTTTGTATATCGGTGCTATTTGTCCCATTTACCTCCTCTTTATAAAAATTATTAAATATTTGTAGTAGTAATTCTATACTCTCTTAATCATTTCGCTGGTGATTTTACCTACCCAGGAAATTTATCATTTTTAATTCTTCTTATAGCCACTGCTAGCTCCCCTTTTAATATCCCGTTGTCTCTTCATTTGAGTTACATCTGTATTTTTTACTGTTTTGTATTTTCTATGCCATCTTTCATTTGTCCACAGGATAATTCTTGAAAATATTGTTTTCATCTATTCATTATGTTCTTTATGTTTGTTATTATTTCTCTATCTTTATTTTTTATTATTTTTTATTATTACAGTTAATACTTTAGATATAGTTTTTGCTTATATAATCATATTTTTGACTTTCGCTCGTTGATGTTTGTAGCTGGTGCAGTTACATTCCGACCTATTTCATAGATATTGTCTCCATTTGTTCTTTTTCATCTGTATTTCTTGTTTCATTTTTTTAAACCATCGTGATGTTCTCTTATTTTGTTTATTTATTTTATTTACATCGCATGACTCTTTCGCTGCTTTTATAATTATTGTTTTAATTCTTTGTGACATTTCCTTCACTATCATCTGTTCTAAATTTCCTGTTCTGCTTTGAAATGCAACATTATTGTTTCTTCATATTTAGCTGCCACTTCCATATCGTAATTTGTATTATTAATTGTTTTTTTGTTGCCCTTTGTTGTTATACTGTCTTATATATTTATGTCATTCTTTTTTTTTTTAATCTTTTCTACCAGTAGATAGTGGTCGCTGTATATTTTCACCTCTCTTCTTACTCTTATTAAACTTTCATTCTGTTATCTCTTTCCGTTAATATATAATCTATTATAGATTTCTCATTTATACTTAGCATTAATATAATAAATTTACGTATATTTTTATGTTTATAAAAAGTAATAGTTACTATTAAGTTTATTGTGTAAAAATTAATCTCTCTCCATTATTGTTTCTTTTTTCTCCTCCATGTAGTTCTTTTTTCTTATTCCCACTCTACCATTAAAATCTCCAGCTATAAAAATTATGCCTGTACTGGATTATGTGATCGTTGTTAAGTCTTCCTAGAATGTAGGTTTTATTTCTTTTTTCTTGTTTTTATTATATCCGTATACTGAAATTACTGTTATTTTTTCTTTTTTTAGACAAATGATTTAGCGTTAATATTCTTTCTGTCCATTCTTTCTAATTTGTAATTTACTTTACTAATTTTTTTAGGTACTCCGCTATACAAGGTCCATCCCAAAAGAAATGAGCCTTATTTTTTCGGACGCATACCAATTCGGCGTGCTCTGACCTTGGGGCAGGTGGTGTCTTAGCTTCCATACGCGGTCGGTGCAAGTCGGCTCTGAGCTCTCGGAGCGGCAGGACGTGTTTCCGTGAATGTCTATTTTCAATTTTCGACACGGCGCGATGGATTCAAAAATCGATCAACGCTACGCAATTAAATTCTGCTTCAAACTCGGCAAGAATGCTACCGAAACGTTTGGAATGCTTCAGGAGGCCTTCAAGGATGATTGTTTATCGTACTCGCAAGTTAAAAAGTGGCACAAAGCATTTAAGGAGGGCCGGGAAGAGGTGGCCGACGAACCTCGGTCTGGACGACCGTCAACCTCCCGAACCGACGAGAACGTGCAGCGAGTGCGCGATTTTTTGAACGCCGATCGTCGGTTCAGTGTTTATCAAGTAGCAGATGCCCTAAACATTCCGAAATCGACAGTACATCGAGTCATTTCCGAGGATTTATCGATGCGGAAGGTGTGCGCGTTCATCGTGACCAAGTACCTGGCCCGGATTCAACTCGGCGTGGTTCCCCAGCCTCCCTACAGCCCGGACTTGTCTCCCCCGGACTTCTTTTTGTTTCCGCGGTTGAAAAGAGTGCTAAAGGGCAAGCACTGGGACTCGGTTGAGGACATCCAAGAGAATGTCACAGCAGCCCTCAAGGACATCCCTAAGGAGGCCTACCAGGAAGCCTTCCGGACTTGGAAGACCCGTCTCCAAAAGTGCATTGATGCAGGAGGATCCTATTTTGAAGAATTTTGAGGTGTTGTAGCGATCTGCTCAATAAAACTATTTTTTTTTGAAAAAGGCTCATTTCTTTTGGGATGGACCCTGTATAGTAACATATGCCAGTTGGCTAGTACCATCTCTCCACTCCCTTTCTATTTGTCTCTGCTATCACCAATATATCTACTCCTGTCCTCTCAAATTTATAGATTACTTCATTTTTCTTTCTATTTAAACTTAGTATATTCCATATTCCCAGTTTCCATATATCATTATTGCCCTGTGGCGTCATCTTTAGTTCATCCTTATCAGCCGTTTATCCGTTTTTTGAATCGTTAATTTTATTACCTGTACTATCTTCTAAACTGTTGTTCTTCTTATCTTATTTTAATTTGATTTTAATGTATTTCATAATATTTTCACTTCTTTGCACAATTTTTTCTTCATTATCTTTGTCTATTTTCATTCCCATAATAACCACATTATTTTTGCTGCCATTATTTCTAATTTCTCCATTCTATTATCTACCCATTCTATTTTAAATTTTAACTTTGTCATTTTTTTGCTAGGTTTTGGGGTTTCTATTTTAGTGTTCTCATTTCTTTTCGGTATTTCTTTGTTTTCTTGTGATTTCTTTTAATTCTGTTAAAATAGTTTTCATAAAATGAATCCGAGGCGAAGTCGCTGGATGATGAACCTCTTCATGCCATTCTCTTGTACAATATAAATAACATTGTACATAACATCAAATTAGCTTATAGAATGTATTTCCTGATTGCTAATAATGTTAAAAAAAAACTTTCATTTCTCTTGTGATAAATAGGTTACACTAAATTAACCAACAATAGCTAACTCCTATATCTTAATCATTTTTATCGAACATGATTATACAGTAAAAAGGCTTTACTAAATAATTTTATTCATAGCACTTGAATCGAATATTCTTATTATTATAGTTAACACATCTTTAATTGGACTATTTTTATATTTATTATTATTAAACAGCACAACAGGCCTATACCCTCATGGATTTTTTTACTATTCTTTTCCATTTTCTGCTGTCCAGTGCTAATTATTATTAGCTGGTAACATATAATTTCCTCAAGTCTTGTTTTACTGGATTTTTCCAGGTTTGTCTGTCCTCTTTTAATTCTTCCCTTAGGAATTCTTGTTTTTTGTAATCTAGTTAGGTTTCCCAATCATATTATTTTACTTTGTTTAAGTATATTTGTTATTTTAGGGTCTTGAAGTAATGCTTTGATTTTTTTATTTGTCCTATGCCAATTTTTTTTCAATTACACCTCCGTATGTTAATCTTAATATACTTCTTTCTGTTGCTCCAATTTGACTTTGTTTATGTGCCTTTATAACTGAGCATTCACTCACTTGTAGTACTACCGGTTTTATACAGTTTAACTTTGGCTAGTCTTGAAATTTCTTTAAATGCTAAAAAATGTTCCATCTTGAGCCTTACGTTAATTTCCGTTTTATTTTATTAAATAGATTTTCTTAAATGTTATTACTGTTCCTAGATATATCACATTGTTAACTTTCTGTATTTTATTACTTTTATAATCATTCTTAATTTGAAGATATTCAGTTTCTCTCATTTGTTTTTATATTATTACTTCTAATTATTCTTTCTAAAACTGAATTAAACGAGATATTTAATATAAGGTTTCCTTGCTTTAATCTACTGTTTGGAATTTTTCCGTTTCTTTTCTGCCAACTCTTAGTTTATTAAATGTTTTTTATTGTTATCTTTACTAACATTTGTTTACAAGAATAATTAAATTGCTTTAGGGCTTTTACTTCTGTTTTTCTTATTTTATCTTACGCTTGTTAGAAATCACAATACGCATTTTAATATTCTACTTGCTATTTATTTCTTGTCCATTCTGGTCCATTGCTGCTCAGTTTGCTCGAAAACTATATTAATTCTCCCCTAGAAGAAGATTAGTTACTTTTCAACTTTTCATCTATTATTTTAGCAAGTACTGTATAAACTACATTTTGTAGGTATTCAGTCTATAATTTTTTCGTTTTTTTATTTATTATTTTTTAAATATTGGTGATACTATTGATTATTGGCATTCATCCTGGAATTCTCCTTTCCAAAGTTTTATAATTAATTTACGGATTTTTTCAGTAAGGGAGGGGGTTCATATTTCAGAATTTTTGTGGCCACTTCTTGGTATCATCACCGTTCTCTTTAGTTTTCCTTCTCCTTCTATATCCCATTGTTCTTTAAACATTTGTTTAGAATATTCTTATTTACTTTTTATTTGGTCCTCTATTTTTCCTTGGATAGGCTTAGACTGTTTCTTATTTGTTTGTCATGTTTTTGTGCATAGGACCATCTTAATTGATTATATTGAACTTCTTTTTCTATCTCTCTAGTTAATTCATTTGATCTTGTCTTTTTTTCTAAGTGTGGTTCTTACTATTTTCCTAGTTTCCTGGCATTTTATGTTAGCTTATTCAGTATCGATCTTTAAATATTAAAATTCTCCATTACTTCTTTCCTCTATAACTATTTTACATTCGTCATCAAACTATATATTTTATTATTTTTACTACTTATTTCCCTTTTTCTTTCAATAATTTTTCTAAGTACTTTCATTCTTCAATAATATATTTTTTATTATAATATGTCTAATCCTACTCGAAATTCTCCGTCCCATGAAGTTTCTATATTTCACCTTTTTATCCTTAATTCTTTTCCATTTCTATTGTTTTTTCTTTTAGTTAAATCCTGGCCGTAAAATAGTCACTATTTATGTCTGTCTTTTATTTTTTACATCTATTTTTTGTGTGTTTTGATTATATTACAAAATAATTGAGTTGGTTGTCGGTCTGTTTGTTTGGACTGATCCGTGTCTCTTTATAGATGTTTTTATTTTACATATAAATAGCATTAACCATTAGTTTTCTTTTCACAGCAAAATTTAAAAGTTATTCTCCATTATCATTTGTTTTATTATGTTTACCAGAGTTGCCTATTATTTCATTATAAACTTCTTTCCTTACATTAGCATTGTACCTATTACTATTCTCACATTGTATTTCAAACAGTTACCATAAATTCTTTTCAATTCTGTCCATTTATTATATTTATTTTTTTTAATCTCTTTTTATTCCTATATAACTCAAACATTAATTTTTATTTTATCGATTATTGATTGTTGAACTAGGATTTCGGTTTCTAATCTATTTTTTCTCCACCAAAATTAAAAATAGTGTAGCCTTTTAGTGTAGTTGTTGAATTGTCTTTGATATTTGTCTCCTGTAAAGTTACAAACTGCATTTTATACTTTATTGCTTCTTTTATGGCAGTTTTGGAAGTTCCCACTTTAATAATTCCTTGTAAATATCATGTTATAACGTAAATTTAATTTTTTCTCTTGTGTTTTGACATAATTTAATTTTCTATTTTCTTTAATTTTCAATTTATTGTTATTTTGTTTTTACTTTCATGTTTTTTTTCATTATTTACTTCATTTACTTGTTTATTGTATTTTTATTCGTTTCTTTCTTGTTTTCGATTTACTCTTGCTTAATAGTTTTGTATTGTTTTATATTTAGAAGTTATTTCTTTGTTCATTATCAGATTTTCCTCTTTCTATCCACTCCTACAATTCTTCGTTTGTTATTAATTTTTGGTGAGATATAATGGCTGTTTTCCCTGATTACCTTTTCCTTGCTGCTATTTACCTTATTTTACTTTGTATTTCTCTTTCCTACGGTATAAGTTCGTTGCTTATAAATACATGTTTCTGGTTCTTTAACATTTTAGTTTTATTTCACATGTCTTCAGATGATTGTACAGCGTTTATCAATAATTCTGGTAACTCTAGAAGTTATATTTTTACTTTGTGTTTTTTTTTTCAAAAACGATTCAGTTTAGTTGTCATTTCTTCTATTTTTGTTTCTTTGGTATTTAAACCAATTGTTATTAAGTTTTGTCAAGTCGTTTCAATTTTTTGTTCACTTTCTCTAGTTCCATTTTTAGCTCAGTATTATCTTTATTAATACACTCACTTCTTCTTGATATTGTCACATCTTTATTTCGTTCATCATTTCTATCATCATTCTTTTTAGTTTGCTATTCTAGTTGTCCTTGTCATTTTTTTAATTTTATTAATTTGTTCGACCTTTTAAGCGTCCTTTTGTTTTTATTAAAGATTTGTAACTTTTCTGCTTCTTTTTTTGCCATCTTTATTTGATGACTCTTCGCTCTTTCTAAAACACTATTGCATTTTATTAAAATAACCCATTTTAGTAAATTCAGTGCTGAGCAGCTCTATGTTACACTACTTTACGTATTAGCTGACTACCTCTTATATTGCCTATGTAAGAAGGTTTCAATATTTATCACCAGTTTTATTTAATTTATGTCTGAAATTAGATGACGAGCTCTCTGACCTGTTAGGTTTTTTCTGCATTTATTTTCTATACTTAGGTAAGTTACTCGAATTCTTATGCATCAGTTTTATAAATCAATTTTACTCAAGATAATCCAATATTTGGATTTAATTCGGGAGTTTCTATTTTATTATTATTTACTTAAGTTAAAAGTTATTAATAATATATGTGAGTAATAAATACTGTTACAAATAAAACTTATAAACGCTTGTCTTACTTAACTAGTATTTTCAGTGTTACTAAAATTACTACTATAGATTAAGGATCATTTAGTGTACGGTAAACAGAAGCTATTAAAACTATTTTTTAAACATTTTACCCAACTGACATTTAGCGCAATACAATGCAAACAGGATTTTGTAACTCAATTAGCCTTCAAATTTGATGAAGGTAAACGCTAATGCGGATTATAATTGTGTAAATGGACCAGCACAGTCAAAACAGCAAACTCAATTGTCACTTTCAATTTCATGTCAAAGTTTTAAATCAGCAACGCTGCTGTCAGATTGCATTTACAAATAATCAAATACAGTAATATTAACGGAAAAAAAGTTAAAACAGAATTATCTTTCAATACTCAAAACTGAAGAGTGGATCGGAAAAACATGGATCAATATATTCAGCTCTATTACTACACGATGTATAAAAACTCTCCTGCTCGGCATAAAATCGTTTTCTGTTTATAACATTTCAAGGGAGGTGCGTACCTGTAAAATTTTTAGTTTAAAATTTAATATTATAATTTAATTTGGTTGTCACATGCATAAAAACGTTTTATATTTGCAAAACACGTTACAGTAGGCACACGACCTATATGTACCCTTTCTTTATCAAAAGCGGATTTAGAAGAAAGTGTCAGCTGATGCGGTTTCAATATCGGCCCATGCACTAGAAACGCTTTAAAACACTCCGATATTGCGCTGTAAGTTCTAACTTCCAGAACAGATATTTGCACTCTATCTCCACTGTTTTCGAATCAAATACACCTGCTACTTTCCACGTGCGGTTTTTACTTTACTTTTATTGTTTTCTTTGTGGACAGTAATGAAATTGAACTAATCTTTCCGAAAAAATATTTAAGA